>OX375880.1:102836359-103334720 GCA_947359465.1 Metellina segmentata
TTATAAGCGTATGGTGTAGAGGCGGCTAGTACACCTGGAATCTGTCGTCGCCGAAAAACCTCACGTTGGGTTGTTGTGGAAGTTTGGAGAGTGGGGTGCCAGCTCAAGTGTTATCTCGTCACCTGACCGTAATTCAAAATTACGTGGTACTGTGCTCGGATCATTCCCTTAGGGGATTGTTCCCGGACAGTCGTCAATAGCCCGTTCTGTTGCTCTGTTATGACGTTAAATAATATTAACTTACCTCATTAGCATCTTCATTTGCAAATGAATATGCTAATTAACACATTAGCGTATTCATTTTATCTGTTCCCCCACCTGTACCTACATATGAAGATAAACTCGGAAAAATTGTTTTTTTTCTCATTATACATATTGTTGTATACGTGGATTTCGTTTTCTTCTTTACTTTTGTAAGACAGTTTAAACTTCATACATTACGTTCAAGCCAATCTCAATCCGATCATGACATTATCCGGCATAGAGATAAGAAATACTCACCATATGTCCCTCCTTCACATATTCGAAATTGAAGTAGAGTTAATTTTTTCCTTAGTTTTGTAAATGATTTTAAAGATAGCACAGTGCCTTGGTACTCAATCTCAGCTCCCTCACTGCTTTCTCCAGTATTGAAATAGTCACTACACACCTCTAATCTTCTATCCCTCACTCAAACATCCAAAATGCCAGTTTATTTATTTTTATCTTTTAGTTTAGCAAGGCAGTTAACACAGAACCTTTAAACTCAATCTCAACTACACACATGCCAGCATCTAATATTGAAATATTCATTACACACCTAATATCCTATCCCTCACTCAAATATCCGACAAAGCACAGCTTAAATTCATCGTCTAGCCGTTGTCTCTGCCAAAGCAAATCCAACAGTAAAGATCCAATTCTACCCATGTCGAAAATCGGCATCCCAGCAAAAAAATCCGAAAACCCGATATTCGAACTTCCGGCACCTTAATCATCACCTGCCTTCAATTACCTCACGTTCCAAACCCATAATAAAGTCCCAGGCTGTTCATTATGCAGACACGAGGCTAATGAATACACCCAATGAATCGGCCTTGAGCATTGATGAATAAGGATCGGTGGGAAACCCTTTAACGGTGTGCGTCTGTCTCCCCTCAGCCCCCGAAGTAGACCGGTCCGTCGCTGGAGGTTGCCATGACAACTGCCCTTGTGAGGGAACAAGCGAAACGCGTCTTTTGACGGTTGCGTGTAGTGGAAGCCGAAGTTAAAGATGAAAACCCATTTGGTAGAGTGGAGTTATGCGACAAAGAGCGGTGGTAGTGTTGCCTCGTAAAGACTTTTGGGGCGTCGAAAATGCTGTCGTTTTCGCTCGCGTTTGGGCTGAATCTAATTGTTCTTTCGGAAAGCTGGGACTTTGAGCGTCGTAAGGGGATTTTTGCGGTCAATGGTTTTTAAATTTATTTCCTTATGCGAGTCGCGAGGGCGAAACGATGTTTATTCTGTTTTGTAAATCATCGTAATATGAATGAAGGTTGTTTTAGTTTATACGTTTGCATATTAAAATACAAAAACGCGTATTCGAAACGAATGTCAAGTTGTCATAAAATAGATTATTTTTAGTTCTCTGTTTAAGCCTCCTGATAGTTGTCTTTACAAGATATCTCGGCATTAGTACAATTGGCCATATCTTCAAGGACTAGTTTTCTCGTCATAAAAAAATTGACCTGATCTTGATAAATCTTGTCATAAATAAACGACAAACATTTCATCATTCGAAATTAAATAGGTGTTATTAATGTCGAGGTTATATCTTCAGGGGTCCGAGACTCTCAAAATTCTAAAATCTTTAACTTTAAAGATTAAATTCTAAAATCTTTAACTTTAAAGATTTTGTTCTGAAATTTTTTCTGTAGGGTTACATTGTATTTTGCATTTATAATAACTATGTTATGTTTTAAAACTTAAAATTTTGTTGTTGTCCAACGTTGGGCAAAGTTTATTATATCTTAAAACAATTAATTCATTTTTGCACTAATTAACTTCCTAAAGTTCATACTATAAAATGCTTTCGTAAGTTTTACATAAAACAATTAGAAAAAAATTTAAAAAAATTTGTTCAAAAACTACATAAAACACAGACTAGTATATATATATATATATATATATATATAACAAGTTCCAAAAATTATAGAAAGAAAAATTTATATATATATATATATATATATATATAAATATATATATATATATATATATATATATATATATATATATATATATATATATATATATATATATATATATATATATATATATATATATATATATATATATTTATATATATATAAACACAATTGCTGAAGATAAATTAAAGTAAATATTTGAAAAGTATAAATGTTGAGAATTTTGTTCATTTATGACAAGTTGTTTTTATTAGTTATATCCATTTTTATACTATTGAAATCTTTTTTAACACAAAAGGTGAAAACGAGCGTTGCAAATTAAGATCGTTCGTTTGATTTGCAGCAGTCGTGTTTACAATAAGTTGAATATTTCCCGGTTCTACTTATGGTAGAAACAAAATTTAGGTGTCCTTTTATACAAAAATATATGTATTTTTTTTTTAAGATAATAAAAAAATTGACTTTTTTTTCATATTTTGAGCCAGATTCCCTTAATGGACGAAATATCTCGTCAATAGCACATCTGGACAGACCTTGATGGACGGATTAATATCTAGTGGGTTAATATCTGTCTACATTAAACACACTGACAAAATAACCTCATCTTTAGGCTAAGAAATATTGAGAGCGATTGTATTACTCAAAACTGGTTAGAAAGACTGCAAGATGCAGTAGTGATATATGCATTTGAGTTTGCCAGAAAGCCAATTTCACTCACAACTCTATTAAAAGCTAAATTTTTTCCAATTCCATCGCATTTTCTGCAAACTAGAAGGGAGATCATAGGAAATTTCAGTCAGTTTAATATCCACTCAACCGATACACTAATATGCTTCGAGAGTTTCTCATATTACAGTAGAATTCCAATTATCCAAATCAATTGGGACCAGACCCCATCCAGATAATCGAATATCCCGATAATTAGATAATTCACGAAGAAATATTATTTCGTAGTAAAATAAACAAATTTTGCTTAAGTATGCAATGTGATTTAATGACTATGAAAGCAATTTTGTTTGCAATTTGTACTTACATACTGTATTAAAATGTATCATTGCTTGAACATATCGGTCAAAGTTAGTTGTTTCACTGTCTTTACTCGTTTTCCTGCAGCCATGTCTCTCATCAAATTGCAGTGAGTGGCAGTAGATGGTCGCGCTCAGTCTTCCGGTCTATCTATTTTTGCGCTTTGCCAAGGCACTCAAATGTCCTACTAGCTGTTGGTCACGCGTCAGGTTGAGTAACAATGTCCCCATCCGGTTCATCAATGAGTTATTCTCTCATCATTAGAACGAGTTAATCGTTATTACGAATTTGGAATCCAAGGTCAGAAGAATCACACAAAAGCCACTCGCTTATATCCACCACGGCTCAAGAAACATCCAGGAATATTTTTTATGTCCTCAATGGACACTTCGTCTTCTTCGTATTCGTAATTCACCGACAAGAAACTTCTGAAATGCGGTATTTGCTGATTTCATTTTTCTCAAAGCTATCCGGATAATTGGCATTTCGAATGATTGGAGTTCTACTGTACTCTACTAACATTATCTGAAACAATTTTTTTAGGTTATGTCATTGTACCTGGAGTGTTCCATAAAATCTTACTACCAGAACACTTAATACAACTTTTTATAAAGTCAAATAAAATCTTTTTGAATTGATATTTTTCAGGCTTTACAGAAAATACGCTATTTTAATGTACTGTTTGGGGAGTTTTCTCCCTTCCAAACACTTAATACAAGGAAGAACATAACATTTATAGATGAGATCATCACAAGAAAGCTATACTTATCACCTGCCTTTTTAACAACTGCTCGGATAACCTGCTAACTGTCTATTAGGGTGGACCAAAAAACCCTTTATTTCGAAATCGCTATTATAATAGTGTGGAAAGGGTTCTCTTTGGGTTCAATAAACACGATGTATAATATTTTTTTGATTGGATGATATCTTCTGCTCCCGCATCGTACTTGGATTTTGGAAATTTGGATAAAAATTGCAATATTTGCGTAAGAAATATAAATATTCTTCAATATTGCTATTTTAATAGTGCGGAAGAAGTGCCCGCTGGGTTAAATAAGAAAGGTGCAAAATATTTTTTCGATCGAATAATATCTTCTGTTTCCGCATTGCAATTGCAATTTTGCAGTTTTTGAAGAAAAGTGCACTTTTTTGTGTGTTATAGAAGTAAATCAAACATGAAAAATAGATGGGTACAGAGATTATTTATTGCTGTGCTGTATTGTCCATTTGATTATATTGCCTTAAAATTATTAAATTGCTGAGACGCAATATGTTAATACGATATTTGTTAGAATATTGTAACCATAGAATGTTATGACATGCCAATACCAAAAGTTTAATTACACTTAATCAGCAAGGAGGCTTGAAATCAGCCATATGGTCAAATTACGGCATAATTGATCGGAAAAAGAATGTGCATATAATGAACCGGTCTCTACTTTGAAACCCATAAACCTTGGCGGATGTTTCTGTCACTAACTTGACACACCGTTCAACTGCCTGTGTGTGACTTGGAAAGTGAACAAACTCCAATTCTGGATTTTTCTAATCACGCACAATGGAACTAAATACGACAGTGGATATATCACGGATGATTCGGGGAGAAAAAATAGTAATTGATGACCAGTGAATCAATTCAGTATAGTCAGCAGCTTCAAAATTCAGTTTGGGTGGGAGAAATACACGTAATGATTTTTCAATGTAAGATGACTATCTAGACATAATTATACGTCGTGCAGCAAGTTCTCTGATGTGCGGTCTTTCATCCTTCAACATACACAGCAAGATATTCATAGGATGACCAAAGAACGAATTACGACAAATTACTCCATCAACGACGTCCTTTAGGTCTTGAGAAAAATACCTGGATCTAGAAATAGTATTCCACTCATGCTTAGCAACATCTTTCAGCGAGTGTTTAGACTTTATATTAAACCAATTTGGAGTTTAAACTGTCATAACAAACTCAGCGATTTTGTTTCAACTTCAAAGAAGGATCTGGAGAATTAACACCTAGTCTTAGAACTCTGTTCGCTGTTGTTAGCCAGCGTTCATGTGATAATGGACCAAGACTGCGTATAGCCAGTTCATCCGAACAATTACCCAATCGTACCGCTTGAGATATTTCAAGAAAGTACATTTGATCCTTGCTTAATTCACGTCTATCAGTTGTTGGTAACACGCCGTCAATAATTTCGAAAGTTTCACATGTAAGTAGTATCTTCCCAATATTAACAAAATATGATTTGGGGCTATTTGTAGCCCCATCCAAAGTTTCAAACAAATGCCTCAGAGTTATTTAATTAAAATGTAGAAGACATGTTACCCAATGCAGAAGTTTACCAAGTTTCAATTCCAAACACCAAATTACACCGGATTTCCATCCGGTATTAACAGATGTACAGTCACAGCCAAGCCAGAAGCTATGAAAGATCTCTTGTGATTCCTTCAAAATATCTGATAATAGTCCAGTCAGAATCAGTTTTTCAGTTTCGCGGTGCCAAATGATGGACTCATATGAGTTATGTGAAGTGAACCCGGTTCTTCAATAAGAGATAAATGTTCCTATTTTGCTTTTTCTCGTGCAACTTTTAGTATCTACTCTTTCTTTTATCAATGTAGAATCTTTACGACCATCGAAATACAGCCCCTTTAACGGTAATGCCTGATCTTCACTTTAAAGCTTAAAATTTTAAATTCTATCTTACATTAGCCTTTTCCCTTCGCAACTTGTTTTTATCAACCACCAAATTTGAGTTGTCGCCAGTTATGAGGCCGACATCGTGAAGAACACTTGAAGCAATTGCAGCCACAGCCCGGTTCGAGACTCCAAACCTATCGGCAACCACAGCAGTTGAAATGCCAATTCGCATTTGTAATGATTTAGATACAAATGGAGTTAATTGTTTATAATTAAGATCAGTAATAAATTAAACGGTTCGATGTCGATGGCTTGTAAATGTCCAGATTTAAATCTACTTCAGATATATCTGCGGATGAATGTGATTTGTGAACACACCTCCCCTCCTTTTACGTCTTGTCAGATGCATACAGCATGAAAAGACAAGAAAAATGAACTTTTCTTCAAAAATAGCAAACTTTCAATTGCGATGCAAGAACAGAAGATGCTATTCGATCCCAAAAATATTTTGCACCCTTCCTATTGATCCCAGTGGGTACCTCTTCCATACTGTTAAAATAGCAATATTGAAAAATAATTAGATTTCCTACACAGAGTAAAAATTGCCAATTTTTACCCAAATCTCCAAAATCCAAGTGCGATGCGGAGCAGAATATATTATTCAATCAGAAAAATATTTTGCATCGTGTTTATTGAACCCATAGTAAACCTTTCCGCACTATTAGAATAACGATTTTGAAAAAAGTGTTTGTCGGCGCACCCTACTATATATCTCTCCCTCTCTCTTACTCCTAAATCATCTATAGCTATAATCCAACCAAAGGGGGATTGTGTACTTTTAATCCATCTCATGGCCTCAAAATAGCGTTGGCGTGGTTTCAAAGAAATGTGGACAGTCGGATATCAGCTCAGGCGTGACCTTATCATGTGATCGTAGTTCAAATTTCCAGGTTCTCTCCTTGGTTCTTTCCCTTCAAGTTTGATTCCGTCACCAAAAGCACGTTGTGTAGCTCCAGTGCAAGGTTTTTATCTAGCTACCAAAATCTCTTTCCCCCAACTACTCTAACTAAAACCAGCTAAGTTTTCAGCGCAGGGAATCCCCCTTCTCAGACTAAGACTTCACGGAAGTCACCTTTCTCAAGCAGAGTTTCGGGAATCCCCTTTCCCAGATAGTCACACGAATCCTCTTTCTCAGCCAGATTCTAGGGAATTACATTACTCGGCAAGAGTCTCGGAATCTCTTTTCAACTAGAGAACTCTTTTCGTCAAGAGTCTCGGAATCTCTTTTCAACTAGAGAACTCTTTTCGTCAAGAGTCTCGGAATCTCTTTTCAACTAGAGAACTCTTTTCGTCAAGAGTCTCGGAATCTCTTTTCAACTAGAGAACTCTCTTCGTCAAGAAAATTCCCTTTCTCAGATCGTGTGTGTGTGTATATACTATCCCTTTCTCAGTAAGAGACACTGGTATCCCCTTTGTCAGTCAGAGTCACTGGTATCCCTTTCTCAGCGAGTCACTGAAATCCACTTTAACGGAAACAAAAACCGACCCTTTCTCTATTCTCTGGAATTCCCTTTCTATGCTAGACTCTCGAAGTTCCCCTTTGGTTTTACCACTTCAACCGGCAAAAACGAAGCCGTTGTAATCAAACATTGTAATCAAATGTAGGATTTCACACTTTGTCCCGATTAGCATATTTTCCGTTTACACATTGATAATTGATCAAATGAAACGAATGTGAACGCGACAAATGTAGGAACCATTACATGTTCTATTGGTGATCCGAACGTCTTATACTTACTCTGAGCCTGATATTCCCTATATATATATATATATATATATATATATATATATATATATATATATATATATATATATATATATATATATATATATATATATATATATATATATATATATATATATATATATATATATATATCCACGACCGGATGGCATGTATAGTACGCGCGTATCGTTAAGATTGATAGATAACTGAATTAATTTCTGTCGAACTAAAAACGTCTAACAAAGAGGAACGTCTAGCAATTTTGAACCGTGTTAGATGACGATGTCAACACTTGATCAGGCACCCAACCTCCATTACAATTTACAATTAGGACAAACTGAAAACAATTGTGTTTGCCTTTCAGGAATTTTATACCTTTCAGGTGACATCTTCACAATCCATATAAAGCTGTTTGCATCCTTCTTTCCTCTTTTTGATAAAATGAGAGATTGGGACTCGTTACAGAGTAGCGATTTATGCAGTTCTGTAACTATTATGCAGCTCTCAGCTCAAATCATGCAAATTTAAACTTTGATGAAAAATTTGAAAATTTACCTCTTTGTCTGATTTTATGTTGTTAATATAGCATGCTGTCATCGCCAATAGACAAAAAATGCCATTTTCTGCGCCGTGTATAACTATAGACAGGTGATAATAGATTCGGTTAGCACGCACAAAAGAGAGCATAACACTTTATCTAAAAACAAATTCAACAAAGCGAGCAACAATCGCTTTTCAGGGTAAACATAAAAGCTACAAGACGTGTTTATTGAAAAAATTATCTACTTTTAAAACCCATCGCGTGAGATCGTACCCCATTAGTTTTCAATTAAGACAAGCAAAACCACTCAACACAAATAGTGCTTTTTTTTCACTTCGCTTTAAAAAATGAATGCCATCATTACAGAATGATTAAAATCGCCTGAATAAATATGAAAGGAAGGTGGAAAAAATAGACAAGAAAAACTTCCAAGAAAATAATAAATAAAAAATGTCGCCAAGTTAAGAAATGTGGAAAAGAAAACAAAGAAAACCAGATCAGAGTCTTTGTTAGTTTTTTCCGGCTCTTTTAAATGAGGAAAGAGATGTTTTCGCGAAAAATAAAAAAGCGCTTTTTTTTGTCCCATTTCCTCTAAGTCACGTGATTTTTTCGCTTTTCATACATTTTTTGCTTGTTTTCTTTCGCGGGTGAGTAAATTAGTGAAGCAAAGTGAAGAGAGTGTCGCGTAATGAAGGCGGCGCTCTCAATTTATGAGTTTGATAATTCCTCTCAGCAAAGCAGTCGCGCTCCTGCAGTGAGAAAATTAGAGGCGAGATTTAGAAATGCATTACTTCCCTCCAAAGAATCCTCCCGATCGCTTTAATGATGTATTTCTCTTTTGACTTTTAAAATGCCTTACATAAAACAGAACGACAAAAGAAAGCAACATAGTGGGTCAACAAATTTTCAACACAAGCAAATTAACTAGATTTAGGAGCGATGAGTTCTATGGAATAGGCATCTCAGCTCTAGAAGGTTTTACAAGCTGTACTGTTTTATGCTATTCAGTAAGAATTTGCAAGAGGTGACTAGCTCCAACATAGAACATTTGAAATGCGTTACTTCTCTCCGAAGAATCCCCCCGATTGTTTCAATGATGTATTTCTCTTTTGACTTTAAAATGTCTTACAAAAACAGAACGACAAAAGAAAGCAACATAGTGGGTCAACAAATTTTTCAACACAAGCAAATTAACTAGATTTAGGAGCGATCAGTTCTATTAAATAGGCATCTCAGCTCTAGAAGGTTTTACAAGCTGCACTGTTTTATGCTATTCAGTACGAATTTGCAAGAGGTGACTAGCTCCAACATAGAACATTTGAAATGCGTTACTTCTCTCCGAAGAATCCCCCCGATCGTTTCAATGATGTATTTCTCTTTTGACTTTTAAAGTGACTTACAAAAACAGAACGACAAAAGAAAGCAACAATGTGGGTCAATAAATTTTTCAACACAAGCAAATTAACTAGATTTAGGAGCGATCAGTTTTATGAAATATGCTTCTGAGTTCTATAAGGGTTTACAAGCTGTACTGTTTTATGCTATTCAGTACGACTTTGCAAGAGGTGACTAGCTCCAACATAGAACATTAGAAGTGCATTACTTCTCTCCAAAGAATCCTCCCGATCGCTTTAATGATGTATTTCTCTTTTGACTTTTAAAATGCCTTACAAAAAACAGAACGACAAAAAAAAACATGTAGAGGGTCAACTAATTCTTCAACACAAGCAAATCAACTAGATTTAAGAGAAATCAATTTTATAAAATAGGTCTCTGAGCCATAGAACACTTTAGAAGCTGTACTGTTTATTGTTATTCAATTCAACTCTGCAAGAAGTGACAAGCTCCAGCATGCAATCTAAATTCTAAAGAGGGTGGAATTAAAAAAGGGCTACTTGTAATCATAATAGAATACCATTAGCTCAAAGTGCAGGAAATTTAATCGGGGAGAGGAAAGCAAAATCTCAATTGGTCCACTCTTTTTTCTGTTAATGCAGATTAAAATTATTATTCTAATTAAGTTCGAAAAACTTAGAAACTCACATTCTTCGTCTATACAGATAATTATCAATATTATTAGAGTAATTGTAACATTCACGGAATGCTTTGTTTGGTTAATACATATACTAACTAATATATTAAGCATTTTTCTATATTTATACCTCATATTGGAGTGAAACCATGGCCACAACTACGATAGTATTAAGGACCCGACAATATTAGGGCATATCACATTCTTCCTGTTTCTAATAGAGAGGTCAAACTACCTAAAAAATGTTAAAATAAAAATACCATGCTAATTATTTGTTATATACACTGACGAGACAAAAAACATTACGACCATCCCCACAATTTTCTACTGAACTCGTCTGGATATCGTGGAGGGCACGTGATTAAGTAAAAATGGTATTTATCTGCTGCTAGAGAAGGTAAGTAATCATTCTTGCACTTACTTTTGCGAGTGATGAGAAAGGCTGTTGAACAAAGCGAAATTGATAGAGGGCATATCGTAATGGCCCGAAGACTCAGAACGAGCATCACCGAAACTGCATGACTGGTAGGTTGTTCACGATCTGCCGTTGTTAGAATTCATGCAAAGAGGATAAATGATGGTGACACCAGCAGTAGACGCAAAGGTGTTGGTCGTCCACACGTCATCAAAGAAAAAGGACGTAGGAGACTGTACTGCTTGGTAAAGCAAAATCGGCGCGAGACGGTGGCTCAGCTGACATCCCAATACAATGAAAGCCCAAGCGCAAGTGATTAGGAACACACTGTTCAGCGGACACTGTTGGATATGAGACTGTGCAGCCGACGTCCCACTCGTGTGCCTCTGTTGACCAAGCGTCATAGACAACTACGCCAACAGTGGGCCCAGAAACATCAAGACTGGACCATAGATGAGTGGAAGAGAATTGCCTGGTCAGATGAATCCCTATTTCGCATTCATCACGTCGATGGTCGTGTCAGGGTATGCCGTCTGCCAGGCGAACAGTTGCTCCCCTCTTGCACAGCAGATCATACACAGGCTGGTTGTTGCGGTTTTAAGCTTTGGGGACATTCTCATGGGCGACTCTGGGACCCGTAGTTGTGGTAGAACAGACCATGAATGCTGCGAACTATCTGAACATCATTTCGGATCAGTTGCACCCTTACATGACGTCTGTCTTCCCAACTGGAAATTGAATCTTCCAGCAGGATAACGCCCCATGTCACAAGGCTCGAATTGTGTTGGAGTGGTTCGAGGAGCATACTGATGAATTCCACTTAATGTCCGTGCCACCTAACTCGCCGGACCTTAATCCGATCGAACGCATTTGGGGTGTCATGGGAACGGCAGCTCAGAGCTCAAACACCACTATGACGGCTGCTTAGAAATTTGGTATAACCTTTCTCCTGTCATGTACCAAGAACTTGTGGCATTTATGCCTAGGCAAGTGTCAGCTGTTTTTCAGGCCAAAGGAGGTGCAACGGGTTATTTAGTAGGTTGTCATAATGTTTAGGGTCTTAACTGTGTATAGTTTACATACTTTTAATATTTATTCTTCGTGTTATCGAGGACTTGGACACACCACAATATTAGAACCTTAGATGTTCTTACATGTAATATATGGTTAAAATTGAAAGATATGGCCAAAGGGGGAATATGGAACCTGACAAAGCGGTCAAATGATCTACTAAATGTAATTGAGTAACCCTTCTAATTTTTTACTCTAAACCAGGATTGGGCTCATATGAGGTCCGGTAGAGCCGTATTCCGGTTTTTTGTATATTAGAAAGAGCCACATCATACTTACAAAGTATTAAATACACAAATTTAAATTACATTAATTTAATTGTTATGGTGATAAATTTTACACATGTCTTAAGGGCTATGTAAAGTACACATATAAGAAAATGTAATTAAAAGAAAGAAAATACAAAGAAATATTTCAAAATTTTAATAACAAAAATAAATATTATAAAAACGAATAATAAAAAGTGTAACAAGTAGAGAAGACCTTTGGTAAAATCTCCGAAATGTGGCGTAAAACTTGTCTAAGCTGTCTGTAGCAATTCTGTGACATGATTGGTCAACTGTTAACGATATTTCGACTTCACGAACTTCCCCCATTAGGAGTAAAAAAAGTCAAACGGATTTAAATTTTCAACGGAAGCTGCATTTTAATAAACGAAGAGCCTCATCTGCCCTCCCCTGTTATATACTATCTACATACTAGTAATATTTTCCCTCGTGTTAAAGAGGACTTGAACCCAACCAAGACATTAATATGCCCCGGATGTTTCAACACAAAATAATTATTTTCTATCGCCTTACAAAGCGATCAAATAATTAAATAAGTGAGATTGAGATACCCTGCTAATTATTTTAAGTGCATATTTGTAATACCTATCTATCGTCTTATATAGAGGATCGGGACCCAACTATAATAATATTAGGAAGCAAGATGTTCTGACATATACGGCATGGTTCCAGTCTCATGATAAAGCTGTTAAGGATCTAAGAAATGATACGGAGATACCCTGATTATTATTAGTTACATATTATCTGCATAATTTCAGTATTTATCCTTTTTGTTGAAGAAAGTCTAAACCCAATTAATTAGTGCCTAATTGAATGTCCAATGCAAATACTGGAAGTACAGACTGCTTTCTTCTACCGCCCATTTAACTTGTTAAGAACCGGACTGACAGCAGAAGTTAATTTTAGAAGGAATTTCTTCGTAGGTAAGTCTTCCGCAACATGGGGAATTATCTAAATTTTCCTTCTTCGTCAAAATACTTTCTTTTTTAATATATTATCAAGATTCCATATTCTTATTTTTATACAACACATCGTTTGAATTGGATTTTAGATTTTTAATTACGTTGGTTTGTGTCCAAAGCACCAAACCCAACCACGTTAATGTGGTGCCCTAATTGGATATCCAATGCAATGACTGGAAATAACAGTCTGGTTTCTTCTATACAACTTGGCTGATAACTTCTGCGGACTTGGCTTGATTCAAACTCACAACCTTCCGGTTCTGAGTTCGAATCCAGCCAAAGATCGTCTTGTACAAAGGGGATTGATGGTTGTTAAATCCATAGTGATCTCAAATGTCCCCACGTTGGCGTGGTAAGGATATTTGTAGAATGGGCTGCCAGTTCATTTGTTGCCTCGTCATCTGACTGTGGTTCAGAACTATGTGGTGATGTCCTTGGTTCTTTCCCGTTGGTATTAATCCCGGTCAATAGCCCTATGTGTTGTTTCAGTACGACGTTACTTATGTTTCTTACTTTATGTATGTGGTTATTTGTCAGTATGGACAGGTATTGAAGAAAGTCATGCTTCTCTACTCCGAAATCGTTTTAACATCTGAGGATTACTTATCAGCCTGAACTCATTTATGTAAATAATTATATTTGCTTGAATATATGTGGTTAACTGTCAATATGTGAGCTATTGAAGAAAGACACCCACCCTACTAATATTAGAGCATTACATATCAGCCCCGACTTATTTATGTAAACAACTAGGGGACACCGCCCCATACACTTAATCTCGCCATACTGCCATGTCACTGCCATACCCAAACACAGAGTTTTGCTGATCGAGGAAGCAACGTTATCATGATTAGTTTGTCTGTATTGCAACCCAGTACGCGCTCTTTATTATGTGGTTCACAATTAAGGGTAGGTAGGGTAGTGAATTAGCATCACACTTGAGTAATACAACGGTATATTGGCGACTGTTCGGAAGGAAAATATCCGAGGACAGCACCTCGTAATTTTGAACCACGGTCAGATGACGAGGTCAACTCCATGGGTAGCACCCCACTTTCCAACATGAAGACATTTGAAGACATGACGTATTTAACCTGCATAGTGGTTTACCGTAGCATCGATAACTGACTTCTGGCGCACAGTGTCTGTTGCAAAAACATGTTCCAAAATATCACCAACAATAAGGTTGGTTCAATTTGTTTTTCTACTTAAACCTTCATCCTCCTTGGAGTGATAAAGCAGTTTGAACAAGATGTATCGTCGTCAGCAGACACTAGCCACCGTGTGGCCAGCACGCGTTGCCCATGACAATTCTTTTCGCGATGTCAAGTATGGCCACTGCTCGCTGACGCTAGCCAACCCCCGATGATTGCTACATATTCCCATTTTATTTGCTTCCCAAACGAACTCCACTTGCAACCCCGTGATGGCTTCGAAGTGGCTACTACCAACAGAGTAAATCAACACACTCTAGAATAGGAAAAATTGGCATGGTTCGAAAAGCTGGCGTCAGAGGTCGAAAACCTCAAAATTTGTTCCTTTTTCATTTGAGGTTCGTATGACGTCACATTCCGGAGGAAGAAAGAATGTTAAAAAATAACTAATAAGTTAATTTTAGAATGTTCTAGATTAAATTTTAACATTTGGGCTGGACATAAAAATCGCAAAAAAAATCTAAACCAAATTTCATTATTGTAAGTGGCATAGATTCGTCAGGACAGTACACACCGTACACAGACAAACACTTCCTTTTATAATAATAGAGATGATCAGATTTTGGACAAGAAATATCGTCAAAACACTTGGAGTATTAACGTGCATCAGCCTCCCGCGTTCACGACGGTTTATGCTTGGACCCAGTTTCAAACTAGCAACTAGAAAAACGTTTTGGTCCTCTGAACACAAAGTTCGTGAACATAATTTAAGGGGTCTCAGGACTCTTAAAAATTATCCATGTATGCAAAAAAACATCCTTTTTCAAACCAATATAACTTATTAATGAAACAAAGCAGAATTTTTAAACTTTTACCATATAATATTCACATATATTTACATTGTTTCTCAAATTTTTATTTAATTAAAAAATGTTTTAAAAAAGTTATTAAGAAATTTAAATTGGACACTTTTTAATATCAATATTTTACTGCGCGCAAGATTCTGAAGTACAAAATTGATCAAAATGTACAAAATTAATTTTATCTAATAGAAAACTGTTCAGTTTCGATGTTATACACACTTTTTAAGAAATTTAAAAACAAAAAATATGTTTTTAATAAATGTTTTAAATTTTTTTTTTAATTTTAAGAAATTTTTTAACTAAAACTCCTAAAAAAAAAATTCTGTTCATAATTAGTCTGAAAATTGATGTATAAGTCATAAAGGAACTAATTGTGAGCATATGTATGAAATTTCAGATCAATATGGTAAATAGTTTCTGAGAAATCCTGCGCGCAAACTAAAATTTTGTGTTTTGAGTAAAATGAAGTTAAAGTTGAAAATTTTGATAAAAAAAATTCTGTTAATAATTGGTCTGAAAATTTATGTATAGGTCATAAAGGAACTTATTTTGTGTACAGGTGTGAAATTTCAGATTAATATGATAAATAGTTTCTGAGAAATCCATAGCGCACACTAAAATGTTGCGTTTTGAGAAAAATGAAATTAAAGTTGAAAAATTTATTAAAACAAAATTCTGTTAATAATTGGTCTGAAAATTGATGTATAGGTCATAAAGGAACTTATTTTGAGTATATGTTTGAAATTTCAGACTAATATGATAAATAGTTTCTGAGAAATCCAACGCGCAAACTAAAATTTTGTGTTTTGAGAAAAATGAAGTTAACATTGAAAAATTTGTTAAAACAAATTTCTGTTAATATTTGGTCTGAAAATTGATGTATAGGTCATAAAGGAACTCATTTTGAGTATATGTGTGAAATTTCAGATTAACATGATAAATAGTTTCTGAGAAATCCAACGCGCAACTAAAATATTGCGTTTTGAGAAAAATGAAATTAATGTTGAAAAATTTGTTAAAATAAAATTCTGTAAATAATTTGTCTGAAAATTGATGTATAGGTCATAAAGGAACTTATTTTGAGTATATGTATGAAATTTCAGATTAATATGATAAATAGTTTCTGAGAAATCCAACGCGCAAACTAAAATGTTGTGTTTTGAGAAAAATAAAGTTAAAGTTGAAAAATAACATAAAATGAAATTAAATAAAGTATGGTTAATTAAAAAGCTCCAGGATCATAAGTGCAGCCCTCAGTAACCTTAAATTGTTCTATTCCTACTGCTGCTTTAATTTTTTTGGCCTTACGAGCTTCAAAGGATGCTTCGGTTGCTCGCCTCTTTGCAGTCGCAATGTGCACTTTGTCCATAGTAATACATTTCACAACATTTGTCTGGCAGATTTTCAAACCTAAAGCGCGTATAATTTCAACTCGGCTTTTGCATCCGTCATTGAAGTCACATACAGCCATTTATGCAGCTATTTTGCCATATACAGCCATACATGCAGCCGTCAGCCTATTTATGACAGCATCATAAGGAACCCTTTCCACCGATCGTTTTTGCATCCGACAACTTCAACTTCTTTTTACCAAGTGATGCCTTTAATTTATGCAAGTGGCTGCCCATTCGCTTTTGGACATGTCCCACGCACTCTATTTTTGCAACTGTAACATTGTCACCATATGGCTTTTTTTGGACGATTGCCAAAAACGTCTTGGAAACTCCATCCCCTATGTACTGCTGGTATTTTAAACCATGCTTGTTTTCTGATCGACAGAAAATCCTTTGCATGCCGCTCACTTCCATTTGTCCAGCAGACCCACTGTGGGTTTTTTTGCAGTTATGCTGGTGTTTAGCCAGAAAGGCACTGTATTTAAGGCCGAACTTTTGGCCCTTGTAGGTGTCGCACCCCTTGCAATACGACGACATGACTTTGACGACTTTTACGCAGTCAGCCCTGATCAAAGTACATACACCGACAAGAGATGTATAACCGCGGGTTTTCCATGTCCCATCACCACTAACTGCAATAGAATTTACGGTGTCGTCAATGATTTTTTCTTCCACAGCAGCTTTCCTCGTCGATGCATTTGCGAGCACCTCACTCACGTCTGCAATTTTTGAATTAATCTTGTCGTACGCCTTCTGAGACATGGGCTTTGCAAACACATGCCGAAGCCCATGTCTCAGAACACAAACACACAACTTGAACAAAATGTCTCGAGTGAAGATAACCCTTGGCCTATAAATCTCATGGCCAACACTGACCGCCTGTTCACTTCTGGTACATTTTTTTTGTATCCAATCAATTCACAGGAATTGAAATTCTGTTGAACCGTGCACTGTCTACAAACTAAAATAAATTTTGAACACAATCCAATAGTGGATTTCTCAATAATCTTAACATTCCCATGGCACACAGAGCAACAGATATGTTTTTCTAGTTGTGAGAACAATAAATAAATATCCACTAATCTGTAGCCATGAAATTCAACGCAAACATCGTTTTCCAATGACTGCAAAACATTGTGTGCAGTCGGCAACTTTCTAGCAGCTGCACTTTTGTTTGGCGAAAGATTTTTAAAAATAACTTGGCCACTTTGAGACTTAGATTTCTTCAAGAATTTATTTCCTTGAAATCTTTTTTCTTCTTCGGTCTCTTTCCGGATGATCGTTTTGGCCGATTTTCCATATTTGAACACTTTTCATAACAGATGAAAAAACGTGGAAATTCAAAATCGCAAAGTAATAAACAAACAAGGGAAGAAAAAATAGAAGTTGAGTTGTTATTATGCTACTCATTCACAAGATTATTTTGATATTAAGTGTGGCTGTTCTGCTAAAAGAATTCATCTAGAGAAGAATGTTTTAGAAATGCTCTCCCAGCTGTCAAAAGTTGGGAGCGGCAGTGGCAAGTTTTTGTTTACTTTTCAACAGAGTTGTTTTATTCTTTTCTCGATAACTCCGGAAGTTTTGGGAGTATCGTTAAACTTTTAGTACCAAAATGTTCAGAAAAGATGGGGCTTCCACATATATTTTTTTCAAGAAATCGAAAATTTTGAGATTTAAGGGTCCTGAGACCCCTTAAAGACGAGAAATAAGGTTAAATTGCTTTGAATGTCATTGCAAGGTTATAACAGTCCCTAGCAGGCATCATTACGAAATACCATAGGAACTTAAGTGTTACCTTTCGTGTACTAACGTTCAAGGTCCTATTTTCCCAATTATAGGGCACTTACGCTTATGTGAGTAAACTTTCTGATGGTTGTGTCGGCGAGGTATCTCGTCAATAGAAAATCTGACCAGATCTTGATGGACATGATATCTCGTAATTGTAGAAAATCTGACCAGATCTTGATGGACATGATATCTCGTAATTGTAGAAAATCTGACCAGATCTTGATGGACATGATATCTCGTAATTGTAGAAAATCTGACCAGATCTTGATGGACATGATATCTCGTAATTGTAGAAAATCTGACCAGATCTTGATGGACATGATATCTCGTAATTGTAGAAAATCTTACAAGATCTTGATGGACATGATATCTCGTAATTGTAGAAAATCTGACCAGATCTTGATGGACATGATATCTCGTAATTGTAGAAAATCTTACAAGATCTTGATGGACATGATATCTCGTAATTGTAGAAAATCTGACCAGATCTTGATGGACATGATATCTCGTAATTGTAGAAAATCTGACCAGATCTTGATGGACATGATATCTCTTAATTGTAGAAAATCTGACCAGATCTTGATGGACATGATATCTCGTAATTGTAGAAAATCTTACAAGATCTTGATGGACATGATATCTCGTAATTGTAGAAAATCTGACCAGATCTTGATGGACATGATATCTCGTAATTGTAGAAAATCTGACCAGATCTTGATGGACATGATATCTCGTAATTGTAGAAAATCTGACCAGATCTTGATGGACATGATATCTCGTAATTGTAGAAAATCTGACCAGATCTTGATGGACATGATATCTCGTAATTGTAGAAAATCTGACCAGATCTTGATGGACATGATATCTCGTAATTGTAGAAAATCTTACAAGATCTTGATGGACATGATATCTCGTAATTGTAGAAAATCTGACCAGATCTTGATGGACATGATATCTCGTAATTGTAGAAAATCTTACAAGATCTTGATGGACATGATATCTCGTAATTGTAGAAAATCTGACCAGATCTTGATGGACATGATATCTCGTAATTGTAGAAAATCTGACCAGATCTTGATGGACATGATATCTCTTAATTGTAGAAAATCTGACCAGATCTTGATGGACATGATATCTCGTAATTGTAGAAAATCTTACAAGATCTTGATGGACATGATATCTCGTAATTGTAGAAAATCTGACCAGATCTTGATGGACATGATATCTCGTAATTGTAGAAAATCTGACCAGATCTTGATGGACATGATATCTCGTAATTGTACAAAATCTGACAAGATCTTGATGGACATGATATCTCGTAATTGTAGAAAATCTGACCAGATCTTGATGGACATGATATCTCGTAATTGTAGAAAATCTGACCAGATCTTGATGGACATGATATCTCGTAATTGTAGAAAATCTGACCAGATCTTGATGGACATGATATCTCGTAATTGTAGAAAATCTTACAAGATCTTGATGGACATGATATCTCGTAATTGTAGAAAATCTGACCAGATCTTGATGGACATGATATCTCGTAATTGTAGAAAATCTGACCAGATCTTGATGGACATGATATCTCGTAATTGTAGAAAATCTGACCAGATCTTGATGGACATGATATCTCGTAATTGTAGAAAATCTGACCAGATCTTGATGGACATGATATCTCGTAATTGTAGAAAATCTGACCAGATCTTGATGGACATGATATCTCGTAATTGTAGAAAATCTTACAAGATCTTGATGGACATGATATCTCGTAATTGTAGAAAATCTGACCAGATCTTGATGGACATGATATCTCGTAATTGTAGAAAATCTTACAAGATCTTGATGGACATGATATCTCGTAATTGTAGAAAATCTGACCAGATCTTGATGGACATGATATCTCGTAATTGTAGAAAATCTGACCAGATCTTGATGGACATGATATCTCTTAATTGTAGAAAATCTGACCAGATCTTGATGGACATGATATCTCGTAATTGTAGAAAATCTTACAAGATCTTGATGGACATGATATCTCGTAATTGTAGAAAATCTGACCAGATCTTGATGGACATGATATCTCGTAATTGTAGAAAATCTGACCAGATCTTGATGGACATGATATCTCGTAATTGTACAAAATCTGACAAGATCTTGATGGACATGATATCTCGTAATTGTAGAAAATCTGACCAGATCTTGATGGACATGATATCTCGTAATTGTAGAAAATCTGACCAGATCTTGATGGACATGATATCTCGTAATTGTAGAAAATCTGACCAGATCTTGATGGACATGATATCTCGTAATTGTAGAAAATCTGACAAGATCTTGATGGACATGATATCTCGTAATTGTAGAAAATCTGACAAGATCTTGATATCGTCATCATTACAAATTGGCAATGCAATTGGAAATACTTGCTCGAAATATCTCAGGTCAGCAGTACAATCAATAGTTGTTGAATGATCAGGTTATTTGTCAACCGACAAATCGAAAAGACCAAATAAGGAGGATACTGTATTTTACTAGCATGACAATAAACACAGCGTGTTGTGGTTCTTGGAAACAATATCATCCATCGTGCAAAACTAAAGTGATTTTCCGTTTGTATTCTATGAGTACAACTCTCCACATTTTGTATGGTACTTACTAGTACACACTTTGTATGGTAATTGTAATCATGTTTACGAGATATCTCGTTATCTGAGAAATTGGTTATATCTTGATGGATTATATATCTCGTTAGGTATGTCCACACTTGTGCGCTTTCATTTTAAACTTGCCTTTCAACTTTCAATTCAACATGCGTCAACGCATGCCTTATTGCATGCACTTAGACGCATGCCCTTCACCTGTTCACACTCGTGCCTCACTTCAGTTTTAAGATGGATGAAGATTATGCTATTCCGTTAGAACTGTTTCTGGATGTTAAATCAGTGCGGCATAATTTGTGATCAGGCAAGTAAAAAAAAGTAGGAAATCAAGGCTAGCGATTTGGATGAAAGAATATTTCAAAAAGCATAATGAACATTTATTTATTTATTAAAATTTATTATTATTTGTTGGGGGAGCACACGTTCAAACGCGATGTTTATATTTTGATTTATTTCGCTGGAATCGTTTGCATGTGTTTCCTGTTGCTCGCAGCGAATAACAGCTGAATCTGCTTAAAATCGGAACGATATTTTCCCCCGTAATAAGTTGTTAAAAAAAAGGAGGAAGACGTGAATTTGCGCCGATGCTTTATTCGATCTCTGGTCAGAGTACTAATGTCTCTCGCCTTGGATGCAGCTAACATGTATGCCATCCTTTGCTAGTTGATTAAATTCTTGTTGTTACTGTTAGACTTGAGTTTAGCTTTCTCCCACCCGCTGATCATTATTAAAATTTAATAATAATTGAAATCTTTCCTGCTATTCTTTCGAGCAATATATGTGTTTATTTAGACCTTATGTGTGTTGTGGAGCCAATAAAAATAAATTTGAAACACAATGTATGAAGTGGTTACAAAACAGTTGTAAATAATCGTCATTACCGATTAGCTGGGTTTCAAAATTTTACTGCTGAAATCAGAAGACAAAACCTAATTGTGCATTTCGTCACACGTAAGTACTTATAAATATTTGAGAAAAAAATGAAAATAGTATTTGCATTTTATCTATGCTTATGAAGTAAGATGACTTTTTGATTGCAAAAATTATTTTAATAGTTAAAGGATTAGTTAGTTTTTAAACGAAGTACATTTATCATATTTCTCCTTGCCGGCTTAAAAATAAATTTGTTTCATGTTCATCCTTATACATCTTTAGAACCTCACCATAACTAAGAAAACTATAATGGATCCAACACTATGTTAATATTATACTGGTATAATAAAAAGCTTAATTTGTCATTTTTTAATTCATTTCATAAAATATGTTTAATTAATGCCTATACACATCCAAAAAAAAGATTAACTCATGTAGTGTTACAACAAACAATAATTTGCACAGAAATATTTTAAAAATGCAATCATAATAAAGTTAAAGGCTCTTGTGTTGTTATTTCGCTAGGGAAATTTAATAAATGCTCTTTACAAGTTTTGAATAAATGACGTTTTTAATTATTTTTTATTTGATTTAAAATTTATTATTACGTTATTAATTTACTGATTAATCATGGCGTGTTTAATTTTTTTCGTTTAAGATTTACAGTGAATGTTCCACAAACACTCATAAGACCTGTAGTCTTCTATAAATTCAAGAATTTGTTCGTTATTCATGATAACACTAAAAAAATACCCAAACAGAACAACTTCAGTTCATTAAAACACTGCAAATTGAAAGTTGAAGCTCACAGAGATCCAAGGCTGTGTTGGAACTCCTTGCGCTACGCTGTGCGCTATGATATACTGCTACTTCTGACTCATCTCGGGCATGCCTTGACGCATGCGTCCCTTGTGTCAAAGTATGCGCTGAGGCATGCGCTTAACGCAAGCAAAAGCGCACAAGTTTGGACATACCTGTTGGAATACACTCTATGACAAAAAAATAGACGCACCAAGAAGGAGATGTCCTGGAGTTGTACCGGGCTCGATCAACTTGGAACGGCGTTGACTAGGGACATATAGGCTATAGTGAAGAGTCCCGTTTCCAACTGTCATTGCAAAAACCTCAGACTTGTGTCTGTAGACGTCCAGGGCAGCGTCGAAATCCTGCCCTTACTATCGCAAGCCATACATGCCCACAACATGGCGTTATGGTCATAGATGCCATCTCCTTTGAATGCCGAACCCATTTGGTAACAATTTCTGACACACTTACAGCACAGCGGAACGTATACGACATTCTATGACGGGCTTTGTTACCGTTCCTTTTTGCGACACAACGGACTTACTTTTCAACCAAATAAGGCCCGGTCGCAAGTGTTGCTATGAAATGTCGTCAAGCTTTCTCAACACTTCCTTGGCCAGCTAGGTCTCCTGATCTGGGTCCCATAGAGCGCGTTTGGGACGTTATGGGAAGGCGATTGCAACCATCCGGGAATGTTGACCATTTAGCCCGACAGTTGGAGACAATTTGGCAACAAATTCCGCAGGACACCATCCGGGAAAATTTTCAGTCTATGCCACAGCTTGCATCCAGGCCAGATTGTGGACCAACGCTTTATTGACTTCCTCTCTTTGTAACGGTCAAACTCTGAAAGAAATTATTCAATTGTTCTGAAATGTTAATCGTTTGTTTTTATATGCATGTTCTGAAAAACATTCCATCAATTTTTATCGCAATAGGGCAACTCCTTCTTGGTTCGTCGATTTTTTTTTTGTGATAGAGTGTATCTTGTAGGGTTAAATAAGCTATATGTTTGGACGATAAAATTAAAAGTAATGAAGTACCAACTTATCCAATTCATTGTAAAAGTAGTTAATGTCTGGAAAATAACGTTGGGCCTCAATTCAAATACAAATATTGACGACCAGCTACAGGCTCAAGCATTAAACAAGGCTGGTCCTTTGTTTATGAATTCCCCAATTCCCACTGACTATCCAATTGTATCTTAAATTCGTACATTCCCTTTGAATTAACTATATTTTCTAGCAACGCGTTCTATTTGTCTATTACCTTATTAAAGTAGTAGTTTTTCCTTAAATCCCGATTAAAATGTGTCTTATTCAATTTATACCCATGGCCCCTTGTTCTGTTATCCCTATTGAAATTTAAGCCCTCTGTGTCCCCTTATTTTACCAAATTGAAAAGCTGAATCTAATCTCCCCTCCTTCTTCTTAGTTCCAGTCATGTCAATCTTTCTAGTTTTCATATTTGTACGATTTATTTAGTGGTGTTTTAAAGTTTAATTAATTTTTACTTCACATTGATCACAGAAGAGGTGAAAAAACTAACGGAATAAAATGTTTTAATCATAAATAATACCAGACTTATTTCAATACATCCTTATTACAAAATGTTTTATGATGAAAAAATAGTATTAATTAGATTACTAAAACACTAAAATGCTTTTGTTTTCATGGCTCATGAGGTAGGCACATTATGTCTTTCTGAAAACATTCCTCTTTTGTGAAGTGGCTGGAAATAAGTAATTAGATACGGACACGGAATAAAAATAATAAGGTCAGTTAACCCTTATTAGCTTAATTGTTGTTTAAACATCGCTTACGTAATTACTCTGTGGAGAGAAGAAAATGTCTTTTCACTACTCCCAAGATAAGTTTTTCACTGGCCTATTAGTTGCTTGGAAAAGTGCAACACATTTAGTAATGTAATATATTGCACTTAATTGTTTAGAAAAAAAATGTTTTCTTTGTTGATCATTTACAGAGAGATCCATGATATTTATATTTATCTACGAGTATGATAGCGCAAAATAAGAATTTAACTGATTATCAAACATTTTCACTGTTATTTGTGATGTCGTTCAATTAACAGAAATTTTTGCTAACAGGACATTTAACAATTTTTAATCAAACTATATTATTTTATTTGATGAAACGGAGAGAAGAAAAATGTTTACTAACGATGATAACTGTTTACTTTAATGAGTGCTTCACACGGATTTATCCGTTCTGCTACCTCCATCCTTCTCTGCGTGACTAAAGATCAGTTCGGATCCTCTTGATCAATAGACTGTTTCCTAGGTTTTCCTCAACCAATTGTAGCGGTTATTTACTCTCTATGTGGGTTGTGGGAGGAAAATAATACTACACTTCTGAAATATCTCGAGGAGAGCTCTCATAGGGATAATCTACTAGCTATGGCTACAGAGCTAAAATGTATGCTTTCTACGATGTAAATTGATGAAATTTAAAACTTATCTTAAGCTATTCGATACAATTTGCTTAGGTGATCTTTTGAAGTGAAATAATTTGTAATTTAAATTAAACGGCGAAACGGAGGAATAATTGACATAAAGAAATACCGTTACAGCTACACTCTACGTTTAAGAGTGGTGGCAATGGCATTGGAGATTTTTTTTGGCGCAATTCATATAGCGAGTTACGATAAATTAAGGCAACCCATCTGACTTTACGGTTGTTGTGATTTCCATTGCAACCACGGCAAACGGAAACTTTTAATTTTTCATTTTGAATATTCTAGAAAGTTCTTCTAAAATCCATTAAAGTTTGATTTCATTGGTACGTTTGAAATTTTTTCTTTGCTCCCATTGTGGTTTGTTTGATTTAAAAAATTCCTTTGATTGCATTGGTCCTTTAAAATTGTTTGCTGTGATACCATTGGTTCATTTATTTCCATTTCTACAGTTGTGGAATTTTTATTTTACTATAATAATTTTCACAAAACGATTAAGAGTTTTGTTTTCAAGTCATTTTAGTTTTAATTACTTTTTCCCGCAAGAGTTCTGAGGTTATCAGGTTGTATTATTTATTGCTTTTTTTCTTTTAAAAATCTTTCTCTTCTTAAACAGATTATTGTAATTAGTGTAATTGATAAACATCAGGGTATATTCTTACCCAACATTCGCAGCTTAGTTTTTCTGCTATTTCACATATGTGTTTTGAAAAGTGTTTAAACTTACTACTTCTTGCGAAAGTTTTTTTTTTGGAAATATACTTTTCAAAAAGTTTTGAAATGTGTTTTCAAGTTTTCGTTTTCCGAAGTGAATAGAAAAAAAAATTATGAAAGAAAAAGTTATGAAATAATTATTTTCTTGGCGACTTTAGAAGTGCGCCAAAAAAATTGCCAAGGCCGTTGCCACCGCTTTCATTAACGTAGAGTGTAGCTGTACCGAAATGCTTTATTAATAAATCACAGGCTTGTTAGTTTCTTAGGAAAATGCAAGACACATTAAGCAACTTTCTTGCGCTTTACCACCCTGTGTGGCTCATTGAGTATGCCCACCACGCTAGCAACTTTCAAGTTGTAGGGGTGCATGTTCGATTCCTATCAGATGCATTCCTTCCTGGGTGTATTTCTTTATTCTGTGCCTGTAAAAATTTCATTATACCTGTCTCTGTATATTACTTAATGTTGTATATATTGTGTCTGGCGCAACATTGCCAAACGTCATAAAACCCCCAAACAACTAATCACCATTCTGGTTTTACCATCGTGACGAAATTTTCCTTGAAGTGGCCAGCCTCTGACCACTTCAGGGCAAACTCTGGCCAGTTCAAATACCTGTTCCAAGCTATCACCAGTTCTGGGTAAGGCACAATTTATTATTTCTACTTGGATCTCCATTCCCCTTAGTGTTATAGGGCAATTTTGTCTCGACGAGGCGTATCAATATTTGCAAAACTGACCAGAACTAGAGGGACAATATATCTCGTTTAACCACTAGAAAAGTTAACTGTTCTGAGAAAACTAGTTTTATTTGATATTCATTGAAAAATAATTTAATGAACTTATATTCCTTTGTGCGTTTAAAAGCTCAAAATACGGCTGAAACTGATTACACTCAAACATGTTTTTGTGAGATGGATAGGGTCCGCATAAAAGAAAACGCATAAAAAAATCTTCCAAAACTTCACGAGTAGCTATAAAAATTATTTTTCGCAACACATTTAAAAAGTATTTTTTTTATGCGGTGAATAGAGAACGCATAAAAAAGTCTCACTTAGAAAATAACTCAAAACCTTACGAAATAACTAGAAATTGCTTTTCTAAACGAAATCAAAACACGAGGCTTGGCAACTACTTGGAATCTAGTCAAACCTTTTGGAATATCATTTAGAAATCTCGTCTAGAAAATACACAAGTGAACATTTTTAAATATTTTATCTACATGTACTTATTTTACACATACAATCTTTTCAAAATGTATAACCATTATCCTTCGTAGTCTGACAATACGCGGATTTTCTTCTGGTGAACTGGTTCAAAATCAGTTTCGTCACTTGAAGATACTACATCGTACTCGTGTAGAGTTGACTTTTTTTCAGTTACCATGTAGTCGGTGATCAGGTCTCACGAGTTTCCATTTCATTCTCGTTTGTTGAAAAATATCGTCTGTCCCAAATATTTGAAAATCGTTTACATTGCGCAATGAACAAAAATAAGACTCGAATTAAATGAAGTATCAGATATGAAATTCCATAAGAAACAAATAATTTTAGGAAAAAAAGTTTTTTTTTTCAGTAGTACTGGTAAAACTATCAACGAACGTATTAAATGTTTTTTTATTTAAATAATTTTTATTGATAACTTCGTCAATTGTGAACAAATTTGATTTAAATCTTGAAAGGACTGTGAGCAGATTGTAATGAATACATTTTTTTCATATACAGCACAAAACAAGATCGCATAAAAAAGGTCGCACAAAAAGGATCGCAAAAAAAAAGATCTCACAAAAAAAAAAAAGATCGCAGAAAAACAGGTTTGAGTGTATTATAAATTTTGTTGATTGTTTTGTTGCTATTAAATTATCATAATATTTTTAGCAAATACCATTTGAATGTTTCAATTGAATTGTTTTTCATTATAATGCAGCGAGCTTAGCAACCACTGATAAATTAAACTAACGATGCAGTAGTATATAATCAGTGTAACCCAACTCTACTATTAAGTTCATTATGGCAGACAAAGTTGCACTGTTTCATTGCGTCTTGCTAAATTGGTGACTGACGGACGTGATTTGAACACGCAAATTTACAACTTCGACGGATGGTCCGCGATCGATAGTTGGATGGCCAATGCGATGCTAACCACTTTCAACAACCACCTGAGGCTCTGTGATAGCAGACACTGCTAATTTACTATCACAGCTTCACTGCATTAATTGCTGCTCAATCTTCACATACACTCGGCTGCTACAGCCCCCCCCCCCAACACAGGGCAATTACAACTGCGCTCTTAAAACAGCTCTTATAGTTTCGCGCAAATGACAATCATTCTATTAGTGGCCGTCATCTATCGAATTTCGGCTACTGCGAAAATCCTGGGGGGGGGGGAGAGAGTATTGTAGCGATCACGCCACCACTACTAAAATTTACTTGCGATGCAGTAGTATAAAATCAGTGAACTCGACTCTACTATGAAGTACTTTAACTGATTCAAAATCACTTTCGTCACTTGAAAATATTACCTCGCACTTGTTTAGAGTTGGCTTTTTTTCAGTTACCATGTAGTCGGTGATCAGGTTTCACGAGTTTCCATATCATTCTCGTTCGTTGAAAAATATCGTCTGCCCAATTATTAGAAAATCGTTTGCATTGCTCAATGAACAAAAATAAGACTAGAAATAAATGATGCATCAGAGCTGAAATTCCATAAAAAAAATAAAAAAAAATTTAGGGGAAAAATTTGCCTTTTCAGCAGTACTGGTAAAGCAGACGAAGTTGAACTGTTGCGTTCCGCATTGCTAAAATGCCGTGTATAGATGTAAACTATGTATTGTTATATAAACTGCAGCTAAAGGACAAACAGTTTCATTCTGCTCAATATGGAAGTTGTAATTTATAAAAAAGTTAACAGTAATTTAGTAAAGAATTAACAGTTGTGTATACATGAGCCGAAAAGAAGAAATCACTAAAAATTGTTCTTTCTGGAGAGTGACATATTCAAAAAGGTTGCTCAAAGGCTTTATTCAAACACCGGCTGGTTTTCTTTGTCAAGTGTGTCACACAAGGGTCTCTAATATTTTATTTACATAATTAAGAGATTAAGTAGAGAAAACCTCTGAACACGGAAAAAAAAAGTTTGTTACACTTTGTTAACACAAAAACTTAAAGTCCTTACATATATGGCAAATAAAAAAAAAAGTAACGGAACAAGGATATAGGTGATCACGGTTGTGACCACTCAGAAAAGATGAAAGGACCGTTTGATGTCCTTGTCACCCTCACTTTCGAAGGCAGCATTGGGGTGATTTTTATAGGTATGTGTCAGTGTTGAGTAACGTTTAATCTGATTAATTACTGAACTAAGGAATAAATTACTAACACTTTATACGTTACTGTTAAGCAACGAATGTTTTGTCGCAATCATTCGTTACCAAATGTTGGACACAGTTAAAATAATTAAGTTAATAAAGAGATGAATTAAAATTAAGATTTTAATAATAAACCAAATGAAGACCATGCGCAAAAATGAGATGAATCAACATAGTTTTGGGCCGTCTTATACACGAACAATTAAAGTTAGTTCACATCTTGCCATCTGGGATTACAAAAAATATTATTAGCTTTAGTTATGATTTTAAGTCACGATTGAAATTTTTATTAATTAGTCAATTGATTGACAAAAATGAATTGATTTCGCCCGGCAGTGGAAAGACAATATTTCTAGATCAGTTGGTAGGATAATAGAGATATAGAGGCCCTACCACGATCCCCTCGGATCATTTGCAGTAGCATGATGTTTGAGACTGCATGAATGGCATTAATTAAATATGAATATCCTTGTTACTAAGTGCAAAAGGGCATAACCTTTTCGGAGACCATCGAATACAAATAAATATGCATGGAAAAAATATTGATGTTTCCTAACGGTTTCAAAATCCCTCGAAATTCTAATAGATTATTAGTAGTGTTTAAAGTAAGACATGTCCATTTTTACGATACCATCGAACTAACTCTCTCTTAAGATCTTCAAGACGTCTCAAGAATTATTAATGTTAATTAACAGTTTACAAAACCCCTCGAAATTCTAATAAATTATTAGTAGTGTTTGAAGTAAGACAGCTCTATTTTTACGATACCATCGAACAAACTCTCTCTTAAGATCTTCAAGACGTCTCAAAAATATTGATGTTTCCTAACGGTTTCAAAACCCCTCGAAATTATAATAGATTATTAGTAGTGTTTAAAGTAAGACAGGTCTATAAGTTCATACGATACCACATCGAACTCGATACCATACACTCTCTCTTAAGATCTTCAAGACGTCTAAAAAAATTGTTGTTTCCTAACGGTTTCAAAACCCCTCGAAATTCTAATAGATTATTAGTAGTGTTTAAAGTAAGACAGGTCTATTTTTACGATACCATCGAACTAACTCTCTCTTAAAATCTTCAAGACGTCTAAAAAAATATTGATGTTTCCTAACGGTTTCAAAAACCCTCGAAATTATAATAGATTATTAGTAGTGTTTAAAGTAAGACAGCTCTATATTTACGATACCATCGAACAAACTCTCTCTTAAGATCTTCAAGACGTCTAAAAAATATTGATGTTTCTTAACGGTTTCAAAACCCCTCGAAATTCTAATAGATTATTAGTAGTATTTAAAGTAAGACAGGTCTATTTTTTACGATACCATCGAACTAACTCTCTCTTAAGATCTTCAAGACGTCACAAAAAAATAATCGATGAAACCCCGGCCACAATCCTTCATTCAAACAAACATTTCCATCTCTCCTCCAGTGCATGTCAGACTATCCTATTTCGTGAGAACCATCCAAACAAGCTGAAGGCTCCTAGAAACTTCATTTCTTAAATGGGAAACAGGAAGACTCGGAAGAATTCCATTTACAAATAAACCCAACCACAAAAAATGTATTCAGGATGCATTCATTCACATAATTTAATAAAGAAATGCAACCTGGGACACACGCACAATGGGAAAAGGAGACCAGGCACGAGAACTCTCATAAAGGAAACCCAAGATCTTTCCAAACACGAAACAATCTCATCCAGATGGGACATCTTGTTAGATGAAATTGATTTCGTATGTATTCGGATTGATTCAGACACGAGGCGAAGTTTCGTTTTACGTAAGCTGAATCGATCTTTCTTAAACGATTCGTCTTGATAAATGAAAGTCCCGAGTTTTAAGAAGTTCTTGGGGAGTAGCATTTGAATTTCATTGTGCTTGTGAGTGGAGTTCTGGAAGTTTCTGAACTTCTCTTCTAGACGATTCATCATTTTCGTTGGACTGAACATTTTTATCGATATAAAAATGAATTATTAATCTGATTTCTTTTTTAGGGAGATTGACTAAAGGTACCTTGTGATTTCTTCCCGTTTTAAAATCCCCTTTGTCGAGTTGCTTCCCACATCGTAATGGAAGCAGATGGCACCTTTCAAGTACGAATAAAGTCGTGCTGAGTTGAATTGTATTAAAAACGTCCGTCTTTTTAAATTAATCGTATTTATGATTCATAATTTCTGGAACGTTATTCATCAATTTTGTTTTTAGGTAAATAAAGTTGAATAGTCGCTGTAAAAGGGGAACAGTTTCTATTTAGTAGTTGGAAAGCTTTTCGACTTGGACTTGGTATTTAAATTTCCTTTTTCTAAGTAAAACGGATTAATTCCTCCAATCGTTTCGAGATAACTGAGTTATGTAGTAGTGAATGCGTGTTTTTGAATATTACTTTTACACCGTAATACTAATAACAAATCAGTAACCGAGTAGTATAATATTGCTTTTGCCACACAACAAAATTAAGTAAATTCTATTAACAGTTAAAAATAACCGGGTTGTGTAGAATGGTTTTACCCATTATTAAATAACTATAATACAAAAAGAACTACATACGTAGTTTTGCTTTTTGTCCATGATTTAATAGCCACCTACATTGGTTGACGAAATCCTATGTAAAATTCTATTGGTCAACAAGATCAAATTTTATTATAAAACAAGCTGAGAAACTGCCGGTTTTAGGATGAATACATGCATGTGAATCTCCCATATGATTAAAAGCTACTACAATCATAGTGACGAACAATGGTGTACTTTCTTTATTTGTGCTTAATGTTGGATGAACTGTACCATAAAATTAGTGCTGTAAATGATGAACCTCAGCTTTGGTTTAAACGTAAATACTAAATTGCAAGGTGAATGGCCGTGGATTTAAACACCGGCACACGTCCTAGTGACTCGTATTGATTGGCATCGACATACGTACGTGTAGACATTGATAATCTTCATTGATTCCTGGCTTTTATTGAGTCTTATCAAATCATTAATATTGATAGTAGAATTAAACTTTTAAAGTTACATCGACGGCTTAGGGTGCTTTAGTTTGCTTCCATCCATTCGGTATAGTTATATTAAGTACTGAATTACTGATACGCATCTTATCAAGCATTCAAAACCTTAAATATGTTTAAGAATGAATTACACACTGCATTGGTGGCTGCAATTGATTCACTCTACACAATTACCGGATTTTAGTCGACTGATATACATTCTCGGGACAAAGCAATTGTACTTTTACATAAAAGTATTATGTGAAATGCTTTACAAGGCTATTAGAGTATTACCCAGCATTATTTTTTAAAAAATTTACTAATTACTTGATATCTCAAAACAGGTCGCTCTGTACGAAACTACCTACATTTTCTAAATTTTCAGCCGTTTGATGCTTGATCAAAATTTTTCCGCTTGATATACATAATGAAAACTGTGTGGAAGGAAATCAATCCAGCTATCTTTATTCGCGCATCGATTCGAGAAGAGGAAATTCAAAGCTACCATTGTATTCAAATAGAATATTTCTATTAATATTTCTGTATGGAATGTGCTAGTGGATGTGATCATGTTCAATTATCCACTAACCTGAACATTTACAACGTTAATATTTATTTTTGATACCAACAATCGGGCATCAGCTTTTAACCTCATATACTAAATTCGCATGTTCAAGTTTAAAGCAACAAGTTTTTGTAATTAGATAAATTCTAAAATAATAGCTTTTAACGAATAAATGATGCTTATATTTTGTATAAAGTCGCACTTATAAATATTTACAAGTGTATTCGGTCTTAAACAATATATATATATATATATATATATATATATTGATAATAATTCTACTAAAATATATTACAGTTACAAGTCCTTTTTTAAAATGTATAATAATAGTAAAATTGTGTAGTAAAAACATTCCACTAAACATATTTTATAGAGTAATAAAGATAAATTAATATGCAATGTATTACATTTTCCAACCCATGAAAAGTCCTAAAGGGTACTTCTATTGTTGGTGTGTACTGGCTTTACGGACCCGAGCTATTTGAATAATCTCTTTATTTTTACATGGGTTTTTCTGTCTTTACTTAAGGGGGTACAGTACCTTTAAGCATACACATTAGCAGACGAAATAGCCTAATTTCGGTAAATTGCATCACCAAAAGCTTTTTGCGTATCATAATGAAATTTTAGCATGGTTTATTTATAACTAGCCACTGCGTGGTTAGTGCGGAGTTGCCCGTGCCAGTTGCAAAACAATACTATCCAAAATGTTGTATATATTTTTTTGATTTTCTTCGCTGAAATCGTAAGAGAGCAGAAAATGTAATCTGTTTATGTTTGGAACGCGAATGTAGGTGTGACGTCACGTTCTCTTGCGAAAATATAAAAGAAATTCAAATAAAAACTTTAGTGAATTTAAAGAAAGTCATATTTTTAGGTATCGATTTAATGTGACATTTTCCGCAGATTTAAAATCCGTTGAAATGTTTACTCTTTTTTTAACGGTCTAGGAGAGAGTAAAAATAACTACATAACTCTAGTTAAAAGTTTATTTGCTTTTTATTGTCTGCTGGAACTCATCCACCGCGCAAAATTAAAACGGAAATGAAAAAAAAAAATTTAGAATCTGGGATCTTTTATGCTGTTGCTATTCCAAAGAAAACAATAATAATCAAATTTCCACTACATTAATATAAAAAAATGTTCTAGATTAAATTTTAAAATTAGCCGCGACCCAAAAATTGCAAATAATTCGAACTACCTGTGTGACAAATCCCATTATTGTTAGTGCCATAAATTTGTGAGGGCTTTGCGGGAGAGGAAAATCAGAGAAACCAACACTTCTTTTTAGAAGTACAAATTTGCACATGCAAAAAAATTGGTTCAATTTTTGAAAATTAAATAATATTTTAATAGAATTTACATTACATCAGAAGCATAAATCTCGTACCATTTACACGTGGGTTACGCTTCTGGGATACACCCAAACGATAATTTACTGTTTCGATCCCACTACTCTGTCCCCAAACCCAATCACCTTTCAGGACATTTGTCTTCGTTTGGCGCAGTTATGTCAAATACGCATCTGCATTATGAAACCCCAAAACAAACAACCCATCAACCTTAGATATTGAATAGAAACAGATGATTGTGCATATAGTTAAAGTAGACTTTTTTTTAGAATGAGATCTAATCACTGCGAAATCCAGCAATCGCATTTAAAAAAGAGGTATGAGCAAAAAAAGAATCGTATCAACTTCTAAGTTGGATGCAATTTACGTAAAAGGAAAATCATTTTAATGCAATCTGAAAAAAAAATTAAATGAAATGATTTATTTCATATGTTATTAACTCAATTCCAGAAATGAAGTTGAAGTCATTACATTATAGTAATTGGAATGGGTTACGACGGTATAGCACTAAAGCTTTGAAAAGACACTTTTTCTTATGCCAAAAACAACTGTGCCATAAATGTTGTTACATATGAGATTACGAGAATATATCATTTTTAGGCAGCTTATTTTTTATACTAAAATGAAAATAGGACACGTTTTCGAAAAATTTATTTTTTGTTCATCGTGGTATAGAAAGTATTGTTAAAACAGATCTTATCTTGCGAATAGATTTCCAGTTATTAAGAAATAACATTTGAATGGTAAATATGAGCATCTTTTATAGATAAACTCAATAGGTGATTAAATTTATTTAAGTAAATTATTCCTGATTCATAGGAAAAGTAACTTAAACTAAAAAAAAAACTGAAAATTAGCTTAGCGCAAATTTATATTATATATACCAACCGAATGTGCTTAACATTCCTCGAAGGAAATTTATATTATTTAAAAAACACATGACGAAAGTTTAAAAATGTGGTAAGAAAGTGTTGGTGGATCATGGAGAAGTCATCATGGAGAAGCCTGACCCAGACAGCACAAATTGAAATACGTATGACCAGTAATGCACAAAACCTGCTCATTTACTCCCCCAATCACCATATCACATCGCTGAAAGTGACCACCAGAAAGGCATAATGTGATATTTTGAAACATCTTTTTGTTGAATTCCACGTGTTCTTGAGTTTGTCCTAGATTATTTATAGTTAGGTCTTACGCTATGAAACCCACTTACCAAGTGTCTGCCCTCGAAATGACCCCATTCAAGAACAAATTGCGAATACTATTGCTCTAAACTTTGTTAACAAAACTGGATATTAAATTTATCTCATATGACACGAAAATTCTTTTATCTGAAATCGGGTAATCAAGGTTCCATCTGTATGTTTTCATCTAATTATACTTGCTCTTGTGCGTTGTGCAGCTTGTATATATATATATACTAGCTGACCCGGCAAACGTTGCTTTGCCTTATAAATTATTTCTAGTTTCTAGATAAATTCTAGTGTAGACAAAAAGTAACTTACTTATTATAAGCGTGTAAGTATGTGGTATATGCGTGAAATGGGCATGGAGCGCTATGAACGATAAGGGAATATAAAAATAACAAACGCCAAACAATATTATTTTCAAGTTATTATAGTTTATTTCTTAAAATTACACATCACATATTAATTACGACAGTAACACTAACAAACAACATCAATCTTTTAATGCTATAGCGTGGACAATATTTTTTGTTAGCCCATCTTTAGCGAGCACAAACAAACTGGATGGTTTACCGACTCGAGAGCATGCTACGTACAATTGCCCGTGTGAAAAACATGGTGTACTCAAATCTAAGCCACAAACAGACATCGTTTGGCCTTGGGATTTGTTGATTGTCATTGCAAATGCCAATCTAATCGGAAACTGAATTCGTTTGAATTGAATTGGCACATCTGTAGGTATGATAGGAATCCGTGGTATTAAGATATTTTCACCTTTGAACTTGCCATTTAAATGCTGGCTTCGATAACGTTTTTCATCAATTTTCGAATGACTAATCGCGTACCGTTGCACAACCGTGGCGGGTTTAAATTACGAAGCAAGATAATTGGAGATCCAACCTTCAATTGTAAATTATGCGGTGGCATGCCTGGCAAATCCAGTGAGTTCAAAAATTCTGTGGGAAAATTGACAGCTTCGCTGGCATCGCAAACTGTATCAATAGATTTGTACGATACCAAGTTCCCTGGCAACAACTGTTGTATCTTCAAATTTAAATTGTCAACGTCTGCATTTTTTGCTGCTAAAATAGCTCTTTCTGCAAGCCACTCATGATTTATGTACTGTGTGTACATCGGGAAATATTTGTTCAATGAGAGTATCTTGCGAATCAGCGATTGTGCAGAAATCGGTCGGTAATTTTACGTATCCAGTTTCATCTGTAGCAACTTTTCCATCACCGATATCTAAGAGTTGTTTTGAGAATGTTTCATCGGATGGATCTTGAAGCATTTGAACGCGCATATTTACTTTCAGCTGTACTTTTTCAACATTACGCCACAATGGAGATGATTTTAAGCAAGCGTTGATCACATCAACGTATGTTGAACGTGGAATGACGGGAAGTGTTTGTCTGAAATCACCTGAAAGCACCAACAGAGTGCCGCCAAATAGTTTGTCGTTGTTTTTAATATCTTTCAATGCCCTGTTCAACGCCTCAATTGAATGTTTGTGTGCCATATTACATTCATCCCAGATGATAATTTTACACTGTTTCAGCACGGCGGCCATGGACGATTGTTTTTTAATGTTACACACTGCGTCAGGGTTATTTTGAATATATAGTGGCAGCTTAAATACTGAATGAGCTGTTCTGCCTCCATCCAATAAAGTTGCCGCAATGCCCGATGATGCAACGGCCAATGCGATGCCATTATTTGATCGTATTTCAGCAAGAATTAGTGAAATAAGGAATGTTTTGCCAGTTCCAACCGGTGCATCCAAAAAGAAGAACCCACCTTGTCCTGCTGAAACTGCGAGCAAAATGCGGTCATAAATGGTTCTTTGTTCGTCATTCATTAGTGGGACATTGCGAGTAACAATCGCTGCCATTTCTACAGTGTTGTACTGCAGTTCACGATTCATTTCAGTGTTAATTAAATCAGATGCTGTTCGATTTGGCGAATTCATACCGAAATGAGTGAGTGATAAGTTGGTAATGGCAATGCAAAGATCATCAATAGCAATCAATGCTTCATTGTACATAGCGTCGCTGAATGTTATCGTTAGATCGTTGCACCGTGTACGATGTTGATGCAATATATCATCAGTCATTGAATCTTTGTGATTATCCCACAATATCTGTGCTCGAGCTGGGAAACATGTAGTCAACACTATAGCGAATAGTAGACGAATTTGTATTGCTGTACAGTTCAATGCAGCTTCAGCAAGCATACACTCCCACTGGTTGTCGTCTTCCAGCAAGCCGAGTGCAAGGCATGCGTCTTTATATGTCGGATACTGTTGCCCATTCACTTTACGTATATATTGAAATGATAATGGGCTAGTAACATTAACCAACAACAGTCGAAGATGAAAGCACTCAGTGTGTCTTGGATTGACTGCAAATAATCGCCCCAAAGCGTTCGATTTAAATAAATTGAGACATGCATCAACTGATGAGCCTTGCCTGCGGGGCATCCATTTTTTTTGTTTGAGCCCATGTGAAATAGTGTGGTACTTGTGAATAGAGTAATGTTCTTGCAAAGGCACCAAAATCATCCGTACTATTACACAAATCAAAAAATGCAGTGAGTGTAGTTTTAGGTGGATTTGTAGCACGATCAATCACTGTCTCGTTCGTGAAAAATACACGCTGACCGTTTTCAAGATGGACGGCTAACTGAACAACTGCTGGATCCCGTTCATGAATTGTAAAACCGAAGATACGCCAAGCAGCTTCATTGGAGCTGATGTACCGACCAATTTGGTAGAGCGTAATTTCATCGTTTTTATCCATTGGAGGAGCATTTACATTAGTATTTTCTACTCTAAACACAGCCATATCACTGCCTTTATGGACATACTTGCAAATATATTTGATGCTCTTCACAGAACTGCAAAACTCAACATTAATATGAGCATTGTATGTCTTGCTTAGCAGAGGCGAATACGGCACCACCCAACGATTGTCAATGTCAATGTCTGTGTTGCTGATATTTTTAATAAATGATTGTCCGCCATTATCGGGACTTCTTCGACGATATATTGGATATCCGTCGGTATTTGTGATCGTATCATTAGTGAAGTGCGCTTCCGGAATCTTCGCCGCCCATGAAGTAGAATTGTAAAAATTTATGTGGTTCGTTTGGCATTGGCAGCAATAAGCCCATTTTATGATAAACTTGGCCTCTGATTTTGAATGTATAATTGTATTGTTGACCATTAGCATTAGTATTTCGAACTATTTCTGTTGCTCCAAACGATGTCATTTGAAAGCATGAATTGAATGTTCGAATTGACTTCAGGAATACGTTAGAATCTGGATCCGTGCCGATAAGTAAACCGTTCAATGGTTCAGGTGGTGTTTCAATTTCAGGTAGTTGCACTTTTCCTGACGCGCAACACATCCCAGGTGGCTCATTTTTGAATTTGAGAGCATGACAATGCGGACATTCCTTATCCATAGCACCAATTACCACTTTTGAATGAGCATAATATTCAATATCGGACTCATACTGGAATGCTAGACGCAAAAATGAATCAGATGTAAATGCACGATGTACCTGTTGGCGTTGTTGGTCATTTGTTCTGCGTCTATTAACCGTAAAACGGCGTGATTGTCGTTGTTCTAAACGTATAACTTCATTGCGCTCAGCTCGTGTATCTTCTGATTGTTCTTGACGCAATTGCTGTATGCTCACACGTGCATCAGCATCGGCCAGGATTATAGCGAAAATGTTAGTTTTGTGAAAAAAAATTTGAAACAATAGTTGTAAAAAATTCAAATAATTATATAAAAAAAGTATACTTACAACACAAAAGCCGTTGTTGGTTGGAGCTCGTGACACGTGTTGAGCACTTTTAAGGTTATGTAAATCACTTGTTTAACTAAAACTTGATTAACTGAACTAATCGTGCCAAATACACGCGCGGCAAATTTTAAGAATCTAAGATTGGTAACACTAAGCATATATCAGGATTAAACTTTAATAATAAAAATAAATGTTTATTTTCTTTAAAAAAATTTTAGATTTTTAATCGAAGTACAGTTAAAAACACTATAATTGATCAGTTATCGAGCGGGATGAAAAATGATTAAATTACTAAAATGGCCATAAAAAAATAGGGGTTGGTGATAAAGTAAAAATTAAGGGTTGTATGTATTTTTTAATGCCACATTATAAAAAAAATAAAAACAAAAAATTTCGTCAAAAAATTAAAAAAATAAATTTTAAGGGTGAACAACCCTTATCACTTAGGGGTATGGAAAATAGATAGTAGCCGATTCTCAGACCTACTGAATACGCAGATAAAATTTGGTAAAAATCGGTAAAGCCGTTTCGGAGGAGTACGGTAACTAACATTGTGACATGGAAATTTTATATAATGAACAACCCTTATCACTTAGGGGTATGGAAAATAGATAGTAGCCGATTCTCAGACCTACTGAATACGCATATAAAATTTGGTAAAAATCGGTAAAGCCGTTTCGGAGGAGTACGGTAACTAACATTGTGACATGGAAATTTTATATATTATATATATATATATATATATATTATTTTCTCCTGTAAAACCAACAAGCGAATCAACCATCGCGATTTTAGAACTTGAGCCATGAAACCCAGACTCACCAACTGACTGCCTTCTGAACCATATCACAGACAAGGAAAGAGTTATTATACTCTTACTCAAAAATAAATTAAAAGTGGATTTTAAATTCATCTCTGATCTTTTGAATCGTTTCAGTCAGACACATCTTAATAAAATCCCTGATTTTAACTTCCATATACTCGTCCGATTTGGTATTTATCACCCCAGTTTGCATGAACTTTTATCGGATCCTTACCACCAAAACCTGTTTTTATTTTAAAAAGACATTGGTTTTATAAACTATATTTAGATTTTATCGCCTGACTTCTTGAGTCATATATATATATATATATATGGCGCAGCTTGGCCAGATCTGGCCCTTGCGTCATGAAAAAATACCTAACCAACACTACCATCTCTGATAACATGAAAACTCTTTTTAATAAAAATTTGCACAATGAAGGCTTTGATATAAATTTTTTTTTAATAATATTTTATTTTGTGTGTCGTTCAGATGATCTGTCTGTGGATCCTGCTTCATTAAAATCAGCCTACTATCTAAGTTAAAACCCGTCGAGAGATTCAAGCCAAAAAAAAACTCACCTTACTAATAATTTCCTATCTTGCCATTGGCAACTGCACAGTCTCATTACCACTCTCTCTCTCAGAATACGAATCAAGCATTTATTTATTCGCAATTACAAATTTCCACACCAAAGCGCTAAAACAAAAACACCCCAAAAACTCAGAATTAATTTCTACGCTCTCAGCCTAATTAGATTCAAACGATTCAGTTTGCTGAGAGTAGGAAATGGACAGGGTTAGAAATCCTTGTTGCTTTTCCCCACCTCTACCCCGTACCAAACACTCTACCAGTAGAGTGCTCTTTGAAAAGCGGGCATCGCTGTAATTAAAAGAGCTTATTTCACCGACTGGCCCGCTCTTAATCATGGTTCAGCTGCCATTTTTTCGCTACGTGTCGGTTTTTCGGTGGATTCTTCCAAAAAGGAGTGCCTGATGGTTCTTTTTTTGTTCGTTCGGCTTCTTCTGTTCTCGCATAATCGTTCAGTTTTATTGCTGTAATAAAGGGTTGTCTGGAATCTCCGATCTTAATAAGCAGTGGCGTTGGCAGGGAAAAAGAATATACTCCGGGAAGAGAATTAGTTCTGGAGTGAGTCGGGGGATGGTAAGGGGGAGGGTGACGACTGATTTCTGAAGATACACGTCGGGATGGAGGATTGAAGGGGTCGGTTACAAATTGAGTTTGTGATTGGACGGAAGACAGGAATATATTTATCCCTCTAGGGGGTTCATTTGCATAATCCCACTTTGCAACCTACGAGTTGGCATGACTCTTTTAGACAATTTGTATTTCATTGAATAATATAATTTTTACAAATGATTCTATTGTAAGGAAAGAAGCAATATAATTATTCCAAAGCATTCTAAACTACAGTGGGATCAATATAATATTTTAAAAAGGATTCTATATTCTAGTGGTAAGTAGAATATTTCAAAATGATTATATTCAACTGTAGGTATAAATAGAATATATACTCCAAAATAATTATGTTCTAAAGTATGGCTGAATAGAATATTTTCAAAGCATTTTATTTAACACAAGGGTAAATCGAATGCTTTAAAATGATTCTAATCTAAGGAAATGATCAATACACTATTGCCAATGTAACATATTCTAAGGAAAATAGCAATACATTTCCAAAGGCTCTATTTCTATTCCATCAGAGGATGTACATTTAAAATTTAAAAATGATTCTAATCTGGGGAAGAACCATTAACAGTTTAAAGGTTAAGATAATCAATGGATTATTTCAACTAATCGATGTGTATATTTAGTCCTGAATTATGTTGTGGGGTAAAATAAATACACAAGTACTTGCAAATTTCATGACGCTCAGAGAGTGGTGTGAAATAAGTGAAGACTAAAAGGGGTAAACGATGTTGGTGCCAAAAAATTCAAACACCGTTTTTACCGTTAAAGTGTCAAATGAGCAATGATTTATAATGTGGAAAACGTGAAATGGGAAAGTCCTCTAAGTAGTTCAATAGAGCGTGTAAGGAAGTCACTTGTGTAAACGTCCCTACGTGTTGGAAAAAAATTTGTTTTTGTGATTTCCAAACAATTTTGCTTTTGGCACTTGCAAGGTTTAGCAAAGTTAGTCCTCATTTGTCGGGAATGGATTTTATGGCTCAAGTGCCGAATTTGGTAAATCTGCAATAAATACAAGAAAAATTACGAAAACAATATTTACAGGTTTCTAACATCACTTCAGCAAAGGCATTGTCTTCATTCACTTTATTTCGCCATTGACGCTCATTTCTACAAAATGTATCATTAATAAGAAATTTGTTAATTGACGCAGTTGAAATCAATTCAAAATAGAACATACGGAATTTTCTAATAGTGGATGTATAAAAATTATTTATGTTCGATTGTATCGCTTTTTGAATGAAGCAGAAGCTAACAATCCACTGCTGAAAGTGGAATCCCCAAATTTAAAAGAATTCGTATTGAAAAGGAAGTATTAGGACCTTATAATGTAATTTATTGTTGTATAAGTAAAAACCATGTACACGTGTAAACGCTGCAATTGCTTTTTATTTTCAGTTTACACACGCTGTGTAAATGTACTCTGACAAGAGAACCACACACTGGCATATTTCAAAGATTTTAAACATAAACTTAAAATAAACCTAAGAAATAACCAAATTTTGTAACTTATGACTTCAAAATTATATTTAACCAGATATAAAGCTTAAATAAAGTTCTTAAAATTGAAATTACTAACAAATAAATAAATGTTTTGTAGTAAGGATCTTTTTGAAAAGGTTTTGATCATCCTATGAGATAAAAGCTTGGATTAGAAATTTCAAATCGGACGTAACTAAGAGGAAACCAAATATTAATATCAGGTATACATGGAGAAATGAAAATAAAACTTTAATAACATACGAAAATGAAAAGATTAAAATCCAAAATGAATTAATTTTTATTGAACCGTTGTTTTAATGACCGATATTTTCAGAAATGATGTAAGATAGGAGGAATGAACTTTAAAGTTAAAGAACTTTTACAATTTTAAATTTAATTAATAATAATCACTGGTAAAATAAATTTTAATTTAATCCACCAAAACAAATAAAACAATATTACATTTTTATCAAGCCGGCTATATAAGAATCAAAATCAAATTTCAGGAAATTCAATCTGGTGTGTCTTCCTGAGATTGGATTTATATATATGTATCGGAACACATATGTGCAGCACAAACATGTGTCCTTGAAACAGCTGATAAACAGTTTAAATTATTCCAAGTAAGGACGAAAGAAGAACTAGTATTCTGCGACAACAATAAATTTTATTTAATTATCTGCAATCTTACTAGTACAAACAAAATAAATAATGAATTAAGAATATTATTCTAATCCATTATTCATAACTATTTTCTAGTACACTGTCTTAAATTATGATTTAATAATGTTGCCGAAGATAAATTTCTGAAATATACAGAGGCTGTTCACACATTTTTTAGACAATGTATATTGTATTCACAAAACTAAATTATGTAAAATTCTTGTGTTTTAATTGTTCTATTTGATAGCCCTTTTTCTGAACTATCTTTCGACACTGTAATTTCAAGGATAATAATGCCTTTGAAGTGTCAGAAGAGGTATTCTATCCCATTCCTCCTGAACAGCTTTCCAGAGTCCTGTAAAGGTTGTGGGACAACGTTTGGATAATGCAGATTTTAAAAGTCCGAAAGCACAAAAATCCATAGGTGATACATCGGGAGATTTAGTAGGGATATCAATGAAGGGTATGGCCTTGATACCGGTTTTTTGTTCCATTTCTTTTAGGAAATTTACAGTGGATTTTGATGTGTGACTGCTAGCTTTGTCTTGATGGAGTTCCACAGATTGATAGCACTGTGGGTAAAGCGATGGTATTTCATTCGGAAAAATTGGCGATAAAATATGTTCCTGATAGTATTTGGAATTAAGTTTGACATTTTTTTCCACTCTCTTTATTTTTAATTTGCCATTATACGAAAAACCAGCAACAATCATGAATCTCTTAGAAAAACTTTCTTTCGAATCTGTGAACCATCTACTTTAATTTTTTTCTCCCCTTTTATGAAAATAAATGGGTCTTTTTCTGATGCAATCATTTAAATACACCCAAGATTCATCTATTGTGACAATTTTTTTTTCCATTTTTCTTTGGATAAGTGTTTCTCATATAGAATTCGACAGCGTGTTCTGCGTTCAGCGATACGCTTTGGAGAAATACGATGCACATTGCATTTTTTCGCTTTCTTAAGATTTAAATCATCGTTTATTCTTTTGTTTACAGCGGACACCGAGCAACAACGTACCTTTGCAATAGTCGAAGGTGTCCGTTTCTTCCTTGGATACTTGTCTGGAATTTTTGTCCCACTCTAGGCTCCAATTTGACGTTTTATTCCTTTCTTGTTGACTATATTACCTATCGACGCTTTAGATATCACAAAACCATGACTCTCACATCGTTTTTGGATAACGGAATATGAATATTTCTAATTCACTAGCTTCCACAACTGTTCATAAACGGCTTAAAATAGGATGAATTATGTATTTGAAAGAAGTTTTTGAAGAATCGCAATTTTATTTTTAAGTAGTTTTATAAGGATAACTAATTTAATTTCGAAAGAAATTACTTATTCGGTAGAAGTTTGAATTCCCTGAGCTTCGTCGTCACTCTATATTTTTTTTTGCATATTGCATAATTTTGTCTTCCAAGTTTTCTTGTTACCATTGTTTCAAACAATATTTATCTATCAGAATAACATATATTCTAAAAGGATTTACCTGTATGGCCCTCAACGGGTATTCAGTATTTCATTTGTGTTACTTGTTTGTGTAGTCATTTTTCCTAAAACGGATTCAATTTATTCAATGTTTAGTTCTTCTTTAAAAAAACAATAGTAATGGCAGATTAAACAATTGTTTCGAGTTTTTTTCTTCTATGTGATTTTAAAGAATTTTGGAAATAAATTGTAGGGTATTGAAAAGCAATAACGATTAGAAAATATATAATATTTAACTTAGGATATACAAGTGATTTTAACAGTAGACTTGCCAGAAGAGAAACTAGGAGATCATGTTGGTTTTCTATCAGCTTCATTCAAAAAACGATTCAAGTTCGTGTAAATGCATTTGTTGTCGTTTATTCACTACTGGTGTTGTTAATGATTATTGACGTTAACGGTAATCCATGTATGAATACTTAATAGTTATAGTGATACATTTTATAGAAATTAACTGTATGGAGTTTACTAAGTGAGAACAAAGGTTGATGCGACTTAAACAAAGGTTGATGCGACTTCAATGCAAGTTGATGCTACTTAAATACTGGTTTATGCGACTAGAAATCATGTCAGGAATCTGTAAATGTTATTTTTCAGCTTAGTGTAAAATTCAGTATAAAAAACTATATTCTGCTGCGCAAAACCATTAACAAGGGAAAAATAGGTGATCCGTAGCTGCAAATGCAAACATATAGTTAAGTGTTACTTTTTGATTCAAATACAATTTATAGTTAATTTTACCTAGATCAAATTTTAACAATATCTTTGTGTGGTTATATTTTATAGAAATCAGCGTGGAACACTTCGTCGTTTTGCTACCACCAGCTGTAAAAGTATTGCAGGGCAAATGATGAGGTTGTGTGGGGCGCCTTCCTGTCGCGTGTACAGCGTTTTAATGAATCTTCCAGGAATTGAATGTCAAAGCGATTTTATGGAACTGAACACTCTCGAAACTTATACATATAAATATAGCCTGGCTAGTTGATTTGGATTCAGAAGATATACCAAACTCAAATATGGTTTGATTTTCAATCCTGCGAAACTCATAATACTTACTCATGCCTCACCCCCATTTCACTCTTTGGCACACCCATTTACAGGGATCACATGTATAAATACTTATGATTTGTTCTTGAACATCGCTCTAAATCGCCCCACAAATGTTCTATGGGGTTTAGGTCGGGACTCTGAGCGGTCCAGAACAGACGTTTTGCATCCATATCTTGATGCCACTGCTCGAGAGATCTTCTGGTTATACTTTCAACATGGCTTTGATACACAGCTTTGGGTATTTTTATCGATTCCTGCTGCAAGAATGTCGCCAGCTCAGCTGTAGATTTCGGATGTGATTCCTTGGTCCGTAAGCGTCGGTCTAACTCGTCCCACAAATGTTCTATGAGGTTTTGTTCGGGACTCGGAGCAGGACAGGGAAGCCGTTTTTGCATCCATATCTTGATACCACTGCTTGACATAGGCTGCAACATGGCATGGAGCTTTCTCGTCTTCGATGAAACATTTGTCCATTCCATAAAATTGCCAGAGCGTAGGAAGAAGAGAGCGTAGGAACTGACTATCCAAAATGTTCATATAAGCGTCGGCGTTCAATTTACCAGGAACAACACGCAAATGTCCCAAGCCATACCACGAATATATATATATATATATATATATATATATATATATATATATATATATATATATATATACTATATATATATATATATATATACTATATATATTGGTGAAAATAAATATGTTTTTTATAAAGAAAATACCCAAACATTATATAGTTTTCTACTCACATACTAATGCTCTAATAATTATTACCCATATTTATCAAAATCCAAGTTATATCAATTTAAAATCTTAATTTATTTACTATGGCAAAATAAATGTTAAGTATACTACAGATAAAAAAAAATTTTCTGTTTAATTTTACGTGCTTTAATTATTCTATTGTCCGTGTACACGCATTTAATGGCCTTATGGCATGCCTCACTTTTATTCAGTGGAATGTGCGATAGTATATATCCATTAAAAAAGCTATGTAGCAACATGATCCTTTTGTTCATCCTCGATTGTTATGTTTCAGAACAAGTGTCTATACTAACAAGATGGATTGTTAACAATTTTTCTTTTATGGATACATTTAACGTTAGTAGCTAAAGGGGAGGTGAAGAATCTGTAAATGTTGTTTTACTGCTAGTGTACAATTAGAAGAGAAAAGCAACTACAATAAAGGAATCCAAAATATTTTACTACGGTGAAATAAATGTTGATTATACTGTTAATAGAAAACAAATAGATTTTCTACTTATTTTTATGTATTTAGTCTTATTGTTTTTAAAAGCGCCTGTAAAATTGTTTTATTTTTACAAATGTGCAGCATAATGTCAGTATATATCTTTAAAAAATCGATACAATTGTTCGTAAATAAATATGATGCTGTCCATCCAAAATTTACGTGTTTCATGATTACTGTCCATGATACCTATTTAAAATGTCAGCAATATTTTTAACGTTACATCTTATGGAAATGAGTGTCAAAAGGATAAAAGGGTTTAATGACTCTGTAGGAGCGACGTGTAAAGTCTGTAAATGTTGTTTTATTGCTAGTGTATACATTTACGAGAGAAATGCAACTGCATTAGGAAAGCAAATTATTTACAAAATTAAAATAAAATGTTGTCTATTATGCAAATGCAAAACACATTGCTTTTGATTAATTTTTACGTATATTCATTATTTTATTACCTGTAGACACCCCTTTAATTCAGATGCTTTACCTTTTGTTGCGAAATATTTGTTTCGTTATTCACTTCATTCAAAAATGATACAAACATCTAAATAAATATGATTATATTTTTTATAAACTATTTCCACGTGTATTCATTATTTTTTTGGTGAATTGATCTTAAGATGATGGATTTGGAGAAATTTTTATTTGTCCATCGACCCCATCAAATGCCTCCCCTTGATGAAAAAAGGTTGGAAACGAACATTCTAAAGATTTCTGTAAATGTTGTTTTACTGCTAATGTACAGTTACAGCTAAAAAGCAATTATTGCGGTCAGTAATCCAAAATTATTTAGTGGGGCAAAATAAATATGTGTTGTTTAATTAGAAAACTGGTACTAATAAATGAGCCATTATTTTTGAAAAAGGTATAAGTCCACTTTGAAAAAAAGGGGTTATTTTCTTTAAATATTTTAATAATTACTATTGCATTGTAAAATTTAACAGGTTTATAGCGTTATAAAAACATCGTCCGAATTGAGTAACGTTTGCCAATATTTTAAAATTAATTTAAGCGCAAAATTTAAAAGAAAAAGTGTACTCCTATAGTTGTTATATGTTGTTTTACTATCTATAAACGCAAATGAGTATAAATTCATGTATTGCATGGAAAAAATGAATATTTTCATAGTGTATGTATTTAATTCAAGAAGTAATAAACTTTCACGTAAATAAATTTGATGCTATCTATTCACAATTGTTGAAGCTCATAATAACTATTCATAATGCATGTAACTAGGTTTATTTCAGCAATATGTATTGTTATTGCCATACATCATGCATATGAGATTGAATGAGAACGCACTTGGTTATGTCTCCCAGCCTGTGTACATTTAAATATAGTCAGCATAGAACAGAAACCCATTACCCTATATATACACGTGCATTTTTGGAGACACAAATTTATGTTTTCATGCTGAGGAGATACACGTTGTAACATTTTAATCTATTTAAAGGTACAGTGGACCTGCAATTATTATCTTACTGGACATATTATTTACTGGACAATAAACTTCTGCAATTATTATCCGATTGTTTTGAAATTTGCACAGACTTATGTTCTACTTACCAGCCAATCCAAATAAAGTTTGCTACAAATTTTTAAGTAATTAGGAAGTTATTACATAAAATTTCGTAAAATATTTTGATAAATTAGCAAGAATTGATAAGTCGCAAGAGTATTAATTTTCCATATTGAAATTTTGATTTGCATAATAGTTTCTAGAAGCGTTAGTCATATAAACTCAATTTAGTAAGAACATTGTTCAGTTGTAAAGGTAAAGAAAATTGTACTAATCAATGTAAATTTCACTAAATATTTTCAACTAAAATTTCAACTTTGGAAGCACGATTTATTCTTTAAGCGTTCTTCGATATTTCAAGGATTCTACACACAAATTTTTAGTAAATCAATCAAAACGAGATATGTAGGTAACATTGAAATCAGAAGCATAACTTAATCTATGCTATCTTAAAATAAATTGTAATTTATACAGCTGGAATATTTAAAATGAACATTTGGAGGAACTCTGAAAATAGTCTCTCCGTATGTGTTTATATGGATATACTTTCAAAGATTGCATAGAACTGACATACAAGCAATTATTTTCTTATACAATTTTTCAGCTTAATTAAGTGAAAGTTAATTAATTCTTTAATCTCAAATGACAGATACCTAATGCAGAAAAAAACCTTAAAATAAAACAGTAAAATATAAAACAGTAAAATATAAAACAGTAAAATATAAAAAAGTCACAATCACACAAAAGTAATTTCTTAATCAATTAAGAAATAGTTAAGTCAATTTAAATAAGTTAGCGAAATTTATTATTTTTATCGCTAGATATCTGAGTAGTATATTTGACATTAAATAGTCAAGCTAAAATATCATTCGCTAGAATGTTAAACGAAGACATTTACAAAAAATGCAATGTAATTTGACCACATGATAGTTTATTATTTGTAATTAATAGCCCATACACGGAAACAATTTACATAATGGAATAATTATACAGCTGTGATAAATAGAATCAAATACAACTATTGTCATCCCTTGAGCGTCAAGATATTTCCAAGTCGTGTAGCATTACTATTGCCCCGGCACATAAACATGATGTAGAAATAACTACGCGTATTGGTTTGAAGTATCGTAGGATAGAATCTATTTGGCAGTAAAGTCGAAACCGGTTAGAAGTCATCCCTTGAGCGTCTATATATATATATATATATATATATATATATATATATATATATATATATATATATATATATATATATATATATATATATATATATATATATATATATATATATATATATATATATATATATATATATATATATATATATATATATATATATATATATATATATATATATATATATATATATATATATATATATATATATATATATATATATATATATATACGGTGTGTCGCCCGAGTGTCAAAACTATAACTCGATTACAAACTTTAATGTATCCTGTCATTCAGAAAGATGTTTTCAGTATACAATCCACTCCAAAATTAAATTGGACCAAGCATTATAGCATACTAAAATAAAACAGCATGGAGCCATTTGTGCTTTTATCTGATGAAAACGCTGTTTTTTGAGACTTTACAAAGTCGTTCTTCAGTTAAATTGAATTTAGTTTATATCCACTGCTTAGTGCTCTTTCTTTGCAGAATTGGCTTTTATCTCACTTGCCCTATTTTTACTGAATGTTTATTGATTTCTATCAACGCATGGATGAGCGACTGTTTGACACATACCCAATTGGTTGACGAAATAAAATATAGTGAGCATGGAAAATCCTCTACAAATGTGTATATCTCCGGTTACTTGACGGCGAAACGTTCAAGGCGTCTGATTCATTTGGTACATTAATACAGTACCCTAAATATGATCGGTATTGCAAATTTTAGAACACATTATATGAATTTTAAAGCTATAGAAAACATGTGTTCAAAATTACATAGTTGTAACTATTTTGTTTCGTGAGTAATTATAACTGTTTCATTAAATATTCTGTGTATCAGGATTATTTTTGATGACAAAGTATATAAATAATAAGCAAACTATAAATGCTTATTTAGGTAATAAGCAGTCCTAGCTAAAATTATTGAGATTTGAAACATTTTGTGATTGTTTTCAATTAGGTATTTGTAATTTCTGCATATTATAAGGATTTGAAAATGCAGGTGATTATTCAGATATTGATAAAAATCTATTACGACTGTTTTCAACTGGTCTGTTATGAAAATGTTTTTTAAATAAATTTTTACAAGTTTTAAAATATAGAAATTTAAAAAATTATTTATTGTTGTTTTATCAAAAGTTATTTCTTGCACTGCATATTTTATGTGTACACAAAATATGAATAAGGTGCACTAAAACACTATGATGCCAATGTAAAATCAAAAATAATTGTTCATAGTTACTGTGTCCCTTTAATAAGGAGATGGTCCCCCAAAAAAGTTGCGATTCAATCTACCGGCGCAGTCTCGTTTGACCTACTTTTTACATTTAATGTTCCTATTAAACGAAATAGAAAACAGCAGTTCAACATTTCCTCGCCTAATTTTTTATCTCGCATTTTATCTTCTTAAATCATTTTGAAACTTGATGCTGGAATCATTTTTCGTCCGATAGCGAAATAAAAAAAAATATAAGGCACTCCAACTACAAATAGTATTTGAAAGTTTTTAAGTGTCGCTTCGAACTTTTAAATGTTATTCACTCAGACGCTGTATTATTATTTTTCTGTCTGGAAACACTGATGTGGTTCGGGATGGAACATCGAAGGGAAAAATATAGATGACAGAAAATTTATTTTAGTTAGCAATTTGTTCTATTGCTTTAGTGCCCTGCTAATGAACGGACAAATTAAAAACCTAAATATTTTTTCAAGATTGGGAATGATTACAGGAATGAATAAAATTCCTGAGAAGAACCTAAATATTAAATGGTAAACAATAAAGCACACTAATTCTTCTTTTTATTTCAAATAATATATTTTTCTGATCTGAAATGATCAAACTCAGCAAATGAAAGAATAAAAAAAAAGAGTTCTTAAGTTGTTACGTATTGTATTATGTTTATATAAAATACTTTGTTAGTTACACTGTTCTGTGTTCGATTTTGTGTTTGTGTGTTTCGGCAGGCATCAAATGAATTCTATTTCAGATATTTGATTGCAATGTGTTTTATTTTATACATTATCTATTAGTTTAGTGAATGCAATATTAAACATTTTTTTTGTTATATTAGATGAGTTTCGTGCTAAAAAACCACCTAAATAAGTATACTTAAGTCAACCATAATTTGGCAGTTTTGGAACAATTGAAATGTATATTGAGTATTACGATCATTTTGATTGCTTTACCACACACACACACACACACACACAATACTGCTGAAAAAGAAAATATTCTTCAAAAAACAATTTATAAATTTATGGAATTTCAGCACTTATACTTCATTTATTTCGAGACTTATTTTTGCTCTTTGCGCAATGTAAACGATTTCCGAATACGGACAGACGATAGTTTTCAACGAACGGGAATGGAACAGAAACTCGTGTTGGTTGATCACGTCAGTAATATTTTCTGTTTATTATTTTGCTCGGAATTAATTTCGCATTTCTAAATTTTGTGCACTTTTTTTGTAAGTTGAGGCAACTGCGAGATCTAGAGGTAAAAAGGAATCACAAATTAATATCTTTAGAATAACTTCTTACCGACACATTTTATTTTGTTTTATTTTGCTGTTTTCTTTTGTTTTCTGTTTTAAATATTTATTATTTTCATAAATTGTTTTTTTTATCATCACACGCAACACCACCACAAAGTATTCGACTTAAAGTGGCAGGTAAGTCAGAATAAAGCAAATTTTAAATGTAATTATGTCATTATTGAAAAAATAATAATGTTTCAAAAATCCATACTAGAGCTTTTCAAACAGTAAAAAATTATTTGTCATAATAACAGGAGAATATTGTAAATTTCCATAATGTCTAATGCCGTAAGCAAGAGTGCCACAAGTAAAAAAATATTGTTTTGTTGACTATGAATGCGAGACTACTCGCCGTAAATCGTCGTTTTTATTAATTAAGGTGAACATGAAAAGAACTTAAGAAAACGGAAGTCGAAACTCCCTCAAAATCGTCTTTTATAGTAGTAACCTTAGTGTCACCTTTTGTCATTTTGTAGCTTTGTCATGCAGAAAGAGTGCAATATATGTGATATACACTCAGGAACATTGAAAATAGCGCACCAAGAAGGAAGAAAGCTACAATCGCGAAACTTAGTAAATAAGTACAGTGAGATCCGATATGCAAATGATCCAAGTTTGGTGCAAATGCGCATGACCACACACCCTGCAGTGGCGCTGCAATAAGGAAGTTGGACAGGTACAAAGTGAAAGATTGATGAACGTGACGATCTCGTTCCGACTCCAGGAGGACTTTAGTAAGCGAAGAATGCCAAGTAGACGTGTGAGAAGACATTTCTCACAATTAAGCAAGTTTGAGAGTGGCCTCATCATCGGCATGAAAACTTCAGGCTGGTCGACGCGCCGTGTTGCTCGCCAGGTCGATCTTTCCGAGTGTGTAGTCAGAACATGTTAGGATCAGTGGACACGAGATGGTACCAACGTGCGGCGGACCGGTCTGGAGCGACCAGGAATACAACAAGGCGAGTGGATTGAAGGATCGTACGGCAAGAGCTCGTGGATCACACAATGACTTGTTTAACGATACAATTAGATGTAGGAGTGTCAGTTGTTCCACAAACCATTTCCAGACGCCTTGCGGCGAATCTGCAATCCAAGCGCCCTTTTCGTGTACTGCCGTTAACATCGAAACATCGGCGACTCCGTCTACAGTGGTGTGAAGCCAGAGCGACGTGCAATGCCACAGATTGGCAATACGGGGTGTTTAGTGATTAATCCCGGTTCGTTTTGGGGACAAATGATAATCGCGTAAGGTTTGGAGGCGGCCTGGTGAATGGTACAATTCCACCCAAGCTGTCGTGCGACACACTGCCCGCTTAGCAGGCGTAATGATCTGGGGAGCCATAGCCTATGATAGCCGGTCCACTCTAATTGTGGTACGTAGTACCTTAACGAGCCAGCGTTATGTTGACATTCTTTGACCCCACGTGGTACCTTTCCTAAATGGTCTTCCAGGGGAAATTTTCCAGCATGATAATGCTCGTACACATACAGCTCGAGTTGCTCAAGACTTCATATTTCATGTTCAAACTCTTCCAGGGACGGCCTGCTCCACGGACTTGTACCCTATAGAGCAAGTGTAAATTCAGCTGAAACAGCTGATGCAGCCGTGTCACACTGTAGATGATTTGGAGGTTGCTGTTCAAGAATTTTGGGTCCATCAGCCTCAGGACAACATCAGTCGTCTAATCAACTAAATGCCGGACCGTGTTGAGGCTTGTATTGCAGCAGAAGGCGTTCCGACGCGCTATTGACGTTGCACTGTATTTGTCTAATTGTACACACTGTATTCGTTTAATTGTCTTGATGTTAGGATCAAGTGAAATCTCTCATCTGTATACTATGTGTTTTCAATTTTATTTCAATCCGATGCTCCTTTCTTGGTGCGCCATTTTCAATGTTGCTGAGTGTATATTATATGAATGGATGTGTATGTGTAGTATTTGTGTCCAGAGTAAGTTGTAGAAATTATAAAGATGGCGAAAGATGTTAAAATATTATTTTATTCTAAAATACGTAAGTCATTATACAGTTTGATCATCTCTTCAATATAGAACAAACCAAGTAAGGTCGGGAATTTTGCTAGAAAATATAATAATTCTTTGAGCGCTGTAATATACTTTTCAAATAGTGTTCGATTGAAATGCAGGTAGATATAACTACAATTAATCTCGATCTACGTGCAGAAAATTTCTATGTCGAAATGTTGCCTGAAACTAGTACGGATTTTAGGATTGAATATCTCAGGATATAAAAGTAATAAAGTCATAAAATTTCATATTTAAACTAATTTAACAATGTCCAATATTATTCAAACCTGATGATCAAAACATGGTGTTTCCATTAGAAAATTTTTTTAGAAGATCGGAAATGAACACGTCCCCTATGAAACCTTTTGGAATTGAATTTTTAGAGGATGCTATTCCCTATTCAATGATACCTTTGAATTTGCTCTAGTATGAATACTGCTAGAATTAAAGGAGGTGATTCGTTTTTTTTCTATGAATATACATTTGAACTTTATATACTACAGTGCTAGTCTTCCTTCTATTGTTCCATACATGATTCTCAGTAGTTTTTAGGAAGACACTCAAAATACCTCTTACAGTGCCTCTTAAAATTCATTAAAATATTAAGTTATATGTGTGTTTTTGTAATGAACCATCTCTAAAATAACCTGCGAAAACCTCAGGCACTAGCCATTGAGTAGTGTATAAAACTCTACAGTGTGAGAACTTTTAAAACACATCAGATCCGATTGAATTCCGATCGTCAACTTCTAGGCTTAAGACGTAAATATCTTCCTTGTGAAAAAATTGCATAGCGTTCAATAGAATTTTCTAGAGATTTCCAAAAAGAAACAAATTTCGTTTTTATAAAAAGCAATAATTCTGTAGAGATTTTTATAGAAAAATCAATCTCTGATTCTCACTAAATGTATTTCAATAGAAATGTGTTTCTGTAGATTTTTATAGAGAAGTTCTATCGAAAGGTGAATTACTGTAATAAAAGAATTAAACTTCGACAGAATTTTATAGAGGTTTCAACAGACATTTTCTATAGAAATTTGTACAAGGTGATTTTACGGTCATGGGACAAACTTGGAGGGGTGGTACAGCTTACTAAGCCATACATTTTTCGTATAGGAATATATGGTCCGAAGTGACACTTGGAGGCACGAACACAATTGGTGAACAGTTCCAAATATGCCAAGGATTTCACGCACGCTTGCAGCCGCAATGGATAGTTGAGCAACGAGGTCCTCAATTGAGTCAAGTGGAGTCCCGTTAATGATGGTCTTCACATGTTTCCATCAGTAGTAATCGATGCTCTATAAATATGGCAATCGTTGGCCAACGGACTGGTCCACCACGTCCAATCCATAGCCCCAAAAAACTGAAGTCCAGGTAATTGCGGACAACCACGTCACTTCCAACCAAACATATTTCTATACGAAAAATGTAAGTTTTAGTACGCCGTACCACCCCTCCAAGTTTGACTCATGAACGTAGAATCATCACCCGGTATAGTCTTTAGAGGTAACTTTATAGAGCTTTTAGAAAAACGGGCCACAATACTATAAGATTCTAGAGATATTTTCGTAAAGGTAAACTTTCCTCGAGATATGTTTATATTTTTAATTTTGGTACTGGTGTTTGTGTGTATATATTATGATACTTTAAATTGTTTTATAAAAACTCCTGTAATTTGATAGAGCACCTCCAGTTCTTCCATTACAATATTTGCAACCCACGTTGGACGTTAATGTTTGCAAAGAAAGAAACATCGAGTCATTCTTACAAATCTCGGCCGACCAACTATTGTTGTACATTGTAACTTCTAAACATCTATATACCCTAATGATTTTATTATTACGCTTCACCACATAAAATTAATCGTCAATACGATTTGAGAATCATCTTTGAAACGGAATAGTTTGAGCATAAGGATGGAGTTAATGTTATAAGATCTCATATGAGTAAGTCAAGTGGACATGGGAACCGACTTGAGGCGATTGTATTTCATTTCTTTCATCTATTATTCGTGCAATGCTGCAGTATTTCGATTGAGGAGTTGACGACCAATCGGTCTGGATGTTAAGGTGTTAGTCTATAGATCGGAAGGTTCTTATTTCGAATCCGGGTCCGGGAATGGATGTTTGTAAGCGTATGGTGTAGAGGCGGCTGGTGCACCTTAAACCTGTCATGGCCGATAGTCCTCACGTTGGGTTGATGTGGAAGTTTGGAGAGTGGGGTGCCAGCTCAGGGGTTGTTTCGTGATATGACCGTGGTTCAAAATTACGAGGTGTTGTACTCGGAACTTTCCCTTAAGGGACTGATCCCGGATCGTCGTCCATAGCCCGTTGTGTTGTTCTAGTACGACGTTAACTGAAAATTACTATTACCATTACCATCTTACAAATCTCGGAAGTTTAATCAAACAATTTAAATCTCAGGAATACACGAATACCCCTTCCCCATTACGGACGCTAACAAAAAAACACATGTTTGCAAAAATTACGATTCGATGCCTCAAGTCTAACAGCTGACGATCAGAACTCTATAGAAACTGTTGTTGTGTTTTCATTTTTACATTCCACAGGTAATTGAGGTTTACAGCTCTGCATTAGGTGAATCGTCAGTCACTCAATGATAAAAATGAATAATTTCGCAACCTTTTTCGCATTTCATTTGCTATAGTTTGAGTTTAAAAATTTATTAGACCTAGTCTGCTTGCAATATTCTAAGGAATCTATGAAACAATAACGAACTTACCGCGTTTCTAATAAGAATATCCTGTTATAAGAAAAAAAGTGTACCTTTACACATCAAAATGTCATTTTGCATAAGAATACCATCCTCGAAAAAAAGCACCATCTCGATCGAATTTATATTTACTCGTGACTAAATTCCAGACCTAATCCACTTAAAACGGGAAGTGGGAGCAATTTTCCGGGATAACGCATTCGCCGAGCTATTAGCTATTCCTTTTTTTTGTATACCTTGTGGAAACTAGCGTTTTATGGAATTTAAAATCTATACCCATATCCCATCTTAGCGCGTAGCAAAAAATGTATAAAGGAATGTAGTAAACTGAATTTTTATTCTTGGCCGTTGTATTTTTTATTGCTTGGAGCCTTTGGAGGGATGAAATTCGCTTAAACGACGGTTTTTCAAGAAGTGCTTAGATCCATCTCAGATTCCTTTTTGTTGTAGTTTTGGTTGGCGTATTAAATTGAATTTCGCCGAAACGTTTTCGCATGTAAGATAGGGAGAGATGTATAAGTAAAGAAACAAGCAATTTTCTTCGGTACTTATTCTGAGTGGATTGAACTTCATGACTGCTGCAGTTCTGCGGTATGAATCGGTGATTGTATTTGAAAACTTCCAGGCCAACTGAAGCTACCCTTGAAATGCAGATACATTTTTTTTTACAATGCGAAGCAAACTGTCTGTAGGTTTAGCTCTTTGTGGAATTGAAAATCCGTGCTTGTATCCACGGGTAGAAAATTCAAGCTTTTTAATACTTAAATTGGTTTTGTCTTTTATACTCTTAACCGTCTTAGAGGTTCGCACGTATTTATCCGTTCTATAGCTTACAGTGTTCCTTTCATGACGTCGAACCATTTTTGTCATTCTTGACCAATAAAATCTTCCTTAGAAGTCTTTTAACTAATAGATGTGGTTATTTATAGAAATTATGTGTGTTGTGAGGTTAAAGCCTTTTAACCAATTGATGTGGTTATTAATCGAAATTACGTGTGTTGTGAGGTAAAAGCCTTTTAACCAATGGATGTGGTTATTTATCGAAATTATGTGTGTTGTGAGGTAAAAGCCTTTTAACCAATTGATGTGGTTATTTATCGAAATTACGTGTGTTGTGAGGTAAAAGCCTGTTAACCAATGGATATGGTTATTTAACGAAATTATGTGTGTTGTGAGGTAAAAGCCTTTTAACCAATGGATGTGGTTATTTATCGAAATTACGTGTGTTGTGAGGTAAAAGCCTTTTAACCAATGGATGTGGTTATTTATCGAAATTACGTGTGTTGTGAGGTAAAAGCCTTTTAACCAATGGATGTGGTTATTTATCGAAATTATGTGTGTTGTGAGGTAAAAGCCTTTTAACCAATGGATGTGGTTATTTATCGAAATTACGTGTGTTGTGAGGTAAAAGCCTTTTAACCAATGGATGTGGTTATTTATCGAAATTATGTGTGTTGTGAGGTAAAAGCCTTTTAACGAATGGATGTGGTTATTTATCGAAATTACGTGTGTTGTGAGGTAAAAGCCTTTTAACCAATTGATGTGGTTATGTATATACATTATGTGTGTTGTGAGGTAAAAGCCTTTTAACCAATGTATGTGGTTATTTATCGAAATTATGTGTGTTGTGAGGTAAAAGCCTTTTAACCAATTGATGTGGTTATGTATAGAAATTACGTGTGTTGTGAGGTAAAAGCCTTTTAACCAATGGATGTGGTTATTTAACGAAATTATGTGTGTTGTGAGGTAAAAGCCTTTTAACCAATGGATGTGGTTATTTATCGAAATTACGTGTGTTGTGAGGTAAAAGCCTTTTAACCAATGGATGTGGTTATTTATCGAAATTATGTGTGTTGTGAGGTAAAAGCCTTTTAACCAATGGATGTGGTTATTTATCGAAATTATGTGTGTTGTGAGGTAAAAGCCTTTTAACCAATGGATATGGTTATTTATCGAAATTATGTGTGTTGTGAGGTAAAAGCCTTTTAACCAATTGATGTGGTTATGTATAGACATTATGTGTATCGTGTGACGTAAAAGCCTTTTAACTAATAGATCGTTAAGAAAAATGTTAACTGACCTTGATTTCGCCATCATTACAAAACGACAATATCTTCATCGTTTGGAATTAAATCAGCATTCTTGATGACAAAATAAGTAGTAGAAACCACTTGCAAGGTTAATGCTGTTTGCTCAATTTGCTTTAATAATAGGTGAATCAACAGGTCACCCCTCTCTCCTCTTATTCTACTCTGTAACCGTGGTAACGATTCCAGTGATTGCTACGCTGAATTTATTTACATACTATTATTTCAGTTAAGACTAGTAATTCATTCGTTGAAGATTTAGGTGGAATCCAGATGAGAAAGAGAACCGAAATGAAGGGCGGAAATAGAACAATAGGTGTTCGATAGTTGTAACTGAAATCGAAAGTAGGTGTGACCTTGAGTTTACTATGTGACAGTTGGGACTATATGACTTGAAACCTAAGGTGCAAATAACTAACACTAGCCCAAACTCAAACATTTGATTCCTGCAGTCATTATTCCGTTAGGAAAGATGTTGCCATAAACGCAGATAACATGATCATCTACCCGAGATTTATTTTCCTAATATGGCAACATTAGAATCCATTTGGGAGTAGTAATGTATTTTGTATAATTCTGACATAAAATGAAAAGTTAGCTCGACATTTAAATGGCATATTCTACCACGGTGACAGTAATCAGATGTCACTGAGACTCCAATTTGATCCTTAAAGTGGTTTCAACGATACATCAGGTAAATAAACTAGTTTGTTAACAATTGTCCCCAAATGAACTTAATCTAATCACCTACTCTAGAGAGGGATACAAAACTTCCAGTTCAGTTGTGATTGTCTAGTTGGTTAGGAATGGAGAAAATCTACCCAAACTGATAGTAGGTTAATCTGACCCTTCAAGTGGTTCAACGAGATATCAGGTAAATAAACTAGTTTGTTAACAATTGTCCCCAAATGAACTTAATCTAATCACCTACCCTAGAGAGAGATACAAACCTTCCAGTACCGTCGTGATTGTCCAGTTGGTTAGAAGGGGAGAAAATCTACCCAAACTGGGTTAAAATTATTTTTTAACCACATCAGTTTCAAAAAGGGTCATCTGGAAATCCAGGGAAGACCTAACCCTATTTACGTGATGATTTGAAGATGCTTGGAGGCTTCCATGTAACCAGGTAATATTAATATTACTACAGCCAAACTAATATACAGGGTGTTATCAAAATAATGGAAACATACTGGATTTATAAGGAATCTTTTACTAATATGGCTGTTTATGAAGGTGTCTTCTAACTGTAATTATTGACACTGCAGAATCCTGATGCTCATTGAACTCTGTGGTCAATTTGGCTGCAGTTGTTTTCTTTTTTGGACGTTACTATCCGCTTCAATACCCGTCTTTCTCTTTCACTCAGCTTCTCCTTCCGTCCACTATTTTGCTTTGCCGAGCTTGTCTTGCCGCTCTGTGTGTACGCTGTCATGATTTCAGACACCGTACCTCTAGAAACGCCTAAAAGCTGAGATGATTCGGTCGCAGTTCCTCCAACTAGCCGGGCTCCTACAATTTGGCCTCTTTGAAAGTCTGTCAGGTCTAACATTTTACGCTTTTGACAAAAATCCACGACGTAAACAACTTCACTAAAGCTATCCCATACTACCATGATATATAATACTTTTTATATTAAAAAAATTAGTAGCTAGGATTATGTTTTAATGCTTACGAAGCGCATTCTTAAATGTCCCTTTTATTCAAAGGTGTTTCCATTATTTTGATAACCACCTGTACAGTGCAACATTAAAAAATCCATGAATTGTGAAACTGTTTATATATTTATACGATAAACTTCTCTAACACGTCACGTTTAAGAAGGTTGTTTTAAAGGTAATGCGTTCTACGTATTCAGGAAACATGAACAGGTTAAGTTTAACAATTATAAATTTAATAAATAAAGATAATAAGGTTTTAAGTTTAGTTACAAAAAGAGTTGTAGCAGACACAGCACGGACAAGGTTAAAATACTAAGTGAAGAGCTGGAACACAACAGTGGAGGAGTTCACTTCAGTTCCACTCTCTGGAGTTGAGTGGTTACTGTCCGCTGCATGTACTTCACGTAACCCTCAGTTAGTAAATATTAACCCTCCTGGTGGTTGTCTCTATGAGGTAACTCGTTTATGTAACCAAAGAGAGGGTTTGTCATTAATAAATCTTCCCAGGTCTTAATGGACGCGATATCTTGCATTCAGTTGTAACCTGACCATGTTTAGACCCGTCATAAAATCAGAAATATCTTAATTATGTGATACATGGATGTCAAGATATTGTCGAGTTTTTGATGACGACAAAAGATCAAGATATGGTGAGATTTCTTCTACTGACACGAGATCCATCTATATCTAGCCAGTTTTCTTCTGAGAACTAGATATATCATCCATCATGATCTTGGTCAATTTTACTAAAGACGATACATCTCCTTAATACAACCAACTGAAGGGTTACTAGTTAGAATCAGTATACCGTTGGTACGTAAAGTAATTTTGTCTACAGCTAGAACCGATGCAATAATCCAATCGTAAAATAAGTCAATTTGGAAAAAAATATACCTGTCCAATGAACTAAGGCAGCAAAAGGATATACCTAACATATATGTCACTACCCCGTATTAAATCAAATATCTGTGGCAGTCAACAAAAACATTCATTGCAGGTATCTCAAGGGTCTTTTCTCTGTACCTGAATATTTTCCTTCTTTTATCTCTATGGTGTTCAATAATAAAGATAAATACTGTCACCAGATCAAATGACATTTTGATGTCACGTATATTAATAACTCGCATGTTATTTAGCAATTAATGTTTTAAAATATCAATTTGCATCAAGTTTCATATGATGCTTGAGGATAATTCCGGGCTTACTAAATGCAACTGCTTACCATATCTTTAGGGAAATGTATGTTTCTCACAATCCAATGCCAATGACGATATAAATTAACCTACTCTCCATGACACAACCTACCGAATTCTGATCAGAATTTTTTGGCCCCTTTTCAGTGTTTGCTACACTAGGACTAATAAAACAATACTCTTATGCGAATATTATACGTTCCATATTCTGCAATTAGTCTTTTCTCATTTTTCTCATTATGGGGTTCATAAATAATAATAAATATTTCCACTTGATCAAAGGGCCGTAGGATGTTTCATACATCAGTATCTCATATACTATTTCGCAATTGAAATTCTAAAATATAACTTTGTACCCAACTTGATTTTTCAATGCACGGTCATTTTGAACTTATGAAACCTAACTACATTTCATACCTTGGAGCTCACACTTCTCATGGTAGGGACACAAATAAGGACCCTCTCTATGATCAAGACTCTCCACATTCTAATCAGGTTTTGTTTGTCGCCCTACAATCTTTGCTGTACTAGGAATAATACGACAATAGTCATCAAGATAGAGTACGTTCCATGTTATACAAATAGTCTAGCAGCATTCAGTGCCTAATATAGGTGACTAAATCTCAAATTTTTATATTTAATTCATAGACTTTACCTATACCATCGGATTCTACCTAATGTTGTATACAAGACTTGTTTGTTGTTTCTTATGCCTACACTGGCAGACCGGAGGAGTGCCAGGCCCATCGAAGACGGCAAGAGGCGAGGAGGGTGCGCCTTCCATGCTATTCAGCCCCATTGGGAGGAAGTCCGACTTTGCTCGACATACATGACACATCTGTTTTACAGGAAGGTCCCTTTCATACATCCATTCACTCACACATATCGTAATTTAGATCCCAATCAGAGGCCGATAACCCCCGGATCAGGTACCCCCAGAGGTATTGATTTGGTATGGGAACATGGGGGACATTGTGACCACGACCTATTTAACGTACCCCAGTCACCATTAGTGAACACGACGGTCTTTAGCCAGATCGAAGCGCCGATCTCGCAATCATCAGAATTGTAGGCTCCGCCGAGGACAGAACCCACAACCCTTCTGATGCGAGCCCGACGCTCTGCTGACTGAGCTACCGCGGCTCATACAAGACTTAAAGTATTATAATCAAGAGTAATTTGTGTGTAACCCAAATCGATAAAGTGATCCATCCCTCACTGAAGCAAGGCAGCAACAAGATATACCTGACGTATGTCTCATTAGCCCGTACAGTATCCGATAGCTAGAGAGAAGCAAAAACAAAAACCTTCCTTGGCGGCATCATCTGAAGGCTCTTTTTTCTTCATGCTCCTGAATCTTTTCCTTCTTTTCCTTGGTGTGGGGTTCAATAATGAGGATAAACATTGCCGCTTGATCAACGGACCGTGGGATGTGTTTTGTTTCCACGCTTCGCCGACTTTGTCTGATCCGAGATAGACGACTTCATATCAGTTTTAGCTCCAGGGCGTGGGCCATATGAATAAAGGTGAGCGAAGTTGTCGCCGGTTGGGTCGTGTATAAGCCTCGGGGATTCTGGTGCTGTTTTGTTTGGTGATGGAAATAAAACATAGAGGAATGATGCAATAACATGTAACTGAATATTATGCGATGAGTTTCTTTTTTGTTGGATGGATGTGGTGTGAAGGAAAGTAATTAAGTTTTATTATTTGGCATGTGTCTTGTAGGAATTCGCTGTGGGTTATTTTTACCAATATGCTTTGGAAAAAAAGTACCGATTACCAGTTTTTATAAGTCGTAAATTAAATATGTCATCATTTCTACAAATTATTTATTGTATTGAAAACATTATTTACAACTTAAATAGGTATATAGGAAGTGGAATTAACTTTGCACTGAAGCAATATATCGGAATGTTGGTGACGGTGCAGGATTACCCGAAGGGAAAGAACGAGAATAACACCTTGTACTTAAATGACGCTGTCCACACCTGATCTGACACCCCACTCTCCGATTTCATTACACGCTAACATGAGAGTATTTAAGACACAGAATATTTAATGGGCCAAACCTCCCCCCTCCTCCCGTGCACGACAATATGTGGTTCTGAAACAAAACTGAATTCAAATAAAGTTTCGAGCTTGCAATCCTATGGTTGTCAATCAAATATTATTTCCAACTGGGTTACCGCAGACACTTTTAAAATTAGGAACTATTTCCTATTATTACCTAAGTCTCGGTCTAGTTAGCCTGACAATTATAACTACTTGCGCACGAAGAGGATTGACTAGAGATTCTAGAAGCTGTCTATAAAATGTCGATCCATGTAAATTCCATCTAACAACTATTTCATAGAAATGTAAGTCTTTCATAGCAATATATGTCTTTAATAAATCATATAGCCGATCAACCGATCTAGTGGATAAAGTGTTGGACTCTGGATCATAAGGTTCCTGGTTCGATAATTCCAAATATTTTATCCATTTTTATTTGAAAGATCTTCCAAATGGTGGTTTTCTTTGAACGCAACTTCATATATGGGCTATTTGGTAGCAAAAAACCAGTCACTGAAAATTTCATAACTATATAATAGTAACTTCAAACTTTTATTTAGAAAGCCCACTGTCCCTCTTAAAAAATTACCAACTGTCTGTCAAAGAAAAGTATCAAAATTTATGGCAAAGTATTTGAGTCATAGTAACTAATTTATGCTCAAGACTATGTACAGAGGCTGTTCACACATTTTTTAGACAGTGTACATTGTATTCACAAAACTAAATTACATAAAATTCTTGTGTTTTAAATGTTCTATTTGAGAGCCCTTATTCTGAACTATCTTTCGACACCGTAATTTCCAGGGTAATAATGCCTTTTGAAGTGTCAGAAGAGGTATTCTATCCCATTCCTCCTGAACAGCTTTCCAGAGTCCTGTAAGGGTTGTGGGACGACGTTTGGATGATGCAGATTTTAAAAGTCCGAAAACACAAAAATCCATAGGTGATACATCGGGATATTTAGTAGGGATATCAGTGAAGGGTATGGCCTTGATACCGGTTTTTTGTTCCATTTCTTTTAGGAAATTTACAGTGGATTTTGATGTGTGACTGCTAGCTTTGTCTTCATGGAGTTCCACAGATTGATGGCACTGTGGGTAAAGCGATGGTATTTTATTCAGAAAAATTGGTGATATAATATGTTCCTGATAGTATTTGGAGTTAATCTTGATATTTTTTCCACTCTCTTTATTTTTAACTTGTCATTATATGAAAAACCAGCAACAATCATGAATCCCTTAGAAAAACTTTCATTCGATACTGTGAACCATGTACTTACATTTTTTTTCTCCCCTTTTATGATAATAAATGACTCTTTTTTTGCTGGAATCATTTCAATACATCATCTATTGTGACAATGTTTTTCAATTTTTCTTTGGATAAATGTTTCTTATATAGAATTCGGCAGCGTGTCCTGCGTTCAGCGATATGCTTTGGAGAAAGACGATGCACATTGCGTTTTTTCGCTTTCTTAGGATTTAAATCAACGTTTATCATTTTGTTTACAGTGAACACCGAGCATTTTAATGATTTTGCAACTGTCCTTTGACTAGGGGATTTCCTATTATTAATTAAACAACGTACCTTTGCAATAGTCAAAGATGTCCGTTTCTTCCTTGGATACTTGTTTGGAATTTTTGTCCCACTTGAGGCTCCAATTGACGTTTTTTTCCTTTCTTGTTGACGTTATTACCTATCGACGCTTTAGATATCACAAAACCATGACACTCACATCGTTTTTGGATAACGGAATATGAATATTTCTCTTCGGAAAGAGCATAAATATAGCCTTCGAACCACTGCTTCGTTAAAAACGCAATTTTGAATAAAAACAAACCTCTCAAGCCGTAGACGATAATTTTGACTTTTAAAAACAAAGTACAACTGCAATTATTTCTTTTGCAGCGAACTATTTTTTATTACCGCTAACCAAAATCGTCTAAAAAATGTTCGAACAGCCTCTGTATTTATCTGTTGAATATTCTGTATAATCCAGTTAAATTTAATTTAAGCATAATGATGTTAAGAATAAGAAACTTCTATACCCAGCATAGCACAACGAGGATCAAACATGACGAAAATAGCCACTGTCGACTGCCCTCAAACTGGACTAGCACAACAGTGTTAGTTTGTTAGGGATAAACCACTAGAGCTAGTATATTTGAAACTGACTACTGTCCTGACTGCCCACTATCTGGGCTAGCACAACAGTATTAGTTTGTTAGGTATAATCCACTAGAGCTAGTATATTTGAAACTGACTACTGTCTGGACTGTGCACTATCTATGTAGCACAGCAGTGTTATTTTGTTAGGAACTATACATCAGAACTAGTATATTTTAAAATGAATATTTTCTGGACTGCCCATTATCTGCCTTAGTACAACAGTGTTGGTCTGTTAGGTATAATGCACTAGAGCTAGTATATTTGATTTTCGCATATAGTTTGTGTTGTGCATGGAGTTGAGTGAAGATCACCTAATGTCTTAAAAGTAAGCATGTTGATAAAATCGATTTATACAATATCAATTTTTACAATATGTAATTTGCTTCTTTTAATATAAAAATAAATGCACAGTGACTGTTGTAACTAAATTCAAATTAACAGAACCAACTTTCCTGATGCTATTTAAAAGATTAGATACCGAAGAAAACTTTTTGCACAAATGGGAAATATGTATTAAAATGAGTGTTTAAAATCAGTTTCTCTAGTCATCATTTGGACTTTTGTAGTATACTCCTGGGTAAAAGCTTTCCAACTAATTCGTATTTAATTCACATCGTTAAAGGTTTCAAAATACTCCGTTCTCAAACTGAATGCCGTCTAAAACTCGAAAATTGTTTCAAGTGATAGGTTTCATAAATAGTTTCAAGTTATTTCAAGAACTTCGAGTGGCTTACCTAACTGTGTGATCATTAGCAATGTTTCATAATCACTTAGAAATAAAGCCTAAACAAACGCTGAATAAAGTGAAACGTAAAGTCAAAATGAAAGATTTCAGATAAATTATATTTCCTTGGAATATAAATTCCAACTGTAATCTTGACTAGGGTCGGAATTAATCTCTGATGCCTGAAACTAGACGAAACAGAACACTAGCTTTTGTAAAATTTAGACAAGTATCATGAAATCGTTAACCCCTTTGGGAATTGATTCGATGAGATATCTCATCATCAACAAAACTGACCAGATCTTAATAAGCGAGATATTTGGTCATTGAAGAAAACTGACCAGATCTTGATGGACAAGATATTTGGTAGTTGAAGAAAACTAAACATATTTTGATCTCGTCAGTGTCTTTAAGATGATAGCCACACAAATAATTGAAAACGAGACAGTATCTTGAGGATAAGATCTTAACGATATCGATGAGTCATTAACAAATATTATCAGATCTTAATGGACAAGATCTCGTCTGAAACACTTAAAGGATTAAACATTATTCCTGGTATTACCTTTAGAAGAACTATAGTTTATCAAAATAATACACATTCTATATTAACATACTTTTATACGATCATTAAAATCAAAGTAAACTCACTACCAGTGGTATAGTATATAATGCCCCATTTTCGGCTCAGATACAGTTTACTTCTCGTCTGGTGGAATCAGCCTTGACTTGTTTTTGGCACACATTTAGTAGCGAGGTATGGCAGGTTAAGGAAACCCATATGTAATTCTGTTATTTCGGTTTTTATCGCAACCTCGGTAGCGGGAAGTTTAAATTTCCATTTGGAATATTCTTGAAAGTTCTGCAATATCCATTCAACTGTCTTTTAATTTAATTGGTACTTTTGAAATTTTTTTCTTTGATTTCATTGTTACTTTTGAATTGTTTTTCTTTGATTTCAATGGTTCTTTTGAATTGTTTTCCTTTGATTTCATTGGATCTTTTAATGTTTTTCCTCAGTTGATAAAGTTTCTTTCATTTTTATTTAAGTCACTGTAAAGTGCAGTAGCCTCAGATTGTATTATTCCTTGCTTTTTTCACTTGAAAATGCTTTTTGTGTTCCAACATATCTTCTGCATTTAGTGTTAATGATAAACTTGAGAGTATTCTTACCCGAATTTGAAAAATACGGATTAATAGTATTGTATTGTTGGTATTCTAACTATACATTAGACCAAAATTTGAACTGTAAACAAAAAAAAAACATTTTTTTATCGTTCACAAAAGTGGTTTTGAAGCTTATTACGTTCCCTTGTAAAATCAAAACGATTTTTGAAATAATTATTTCTTTGGTGACATTAGAAATGTGCCAAAAAACGAACCAAAGACGTTTTCACCATACGATACGTACACTGCAGCTGTCCCTTAAGAGTTCCGGTACTAGATTTGATACCTAATACCAACGATACCTGTTCTGTAGGCTTCAGAAACACAGTGGTATTCAAATATTCCATTGAAACACCTGGGGGGGATTTAAAAAGATAAAGAAAAATTAAAAGCTTTAGGTTTTCAGAGCTCCGTGAATGCCATTAAGATACCAACTCCAAACTGCATCCGAAGGGCTGCAGTGGGGTGTAGATAGAAGGATACTACACGTTACTACTGGGTGTAGGGTGGACATGATGTACACTGTTTTGACACGCGTCATTCTTACATTTTCGTTTAAAGTAAATATTAAGTGGGATTGTTAGGTAATTTTTATCCTCGTCTGCAGCGAACATAAATTTATTTATATCCCGCCATTCTCTTTGTGTATTTCTAATTATTTGACGGTTGCCAGGATTAAAATGTCGTGAGATCCCAGTAGTGGCAAACGCAGCTTTAATTTAAACAAAATTTATTTTAACAGCAAAAAAAAGTATAAAACTTACTCATTAAAAGTGTATGAAAAAATATCAATATGTATACAATTAATGTTAAAATGTTGACTACCCGAAATTTAAGAGAAAATTTCAAATGACGTACGACTTTAATCTAAAATAATGCATAATCGTTTCAGCCAAAATAACCTAGATAGTGTGTCTCAATTGTAGTTTATAATTAGATTTGATGAGATGTAGTTTAAAAAGTGATTAATAACAGATGTCATGAGTAGTATAAAGATATAAACTACGATGTGTTCGGAGGTTGACCCAAAAAGTTTGTTAACGTAGGCAATGACGTGTTGGAAATTCGTTAAAATGCTCAAGACGAGACTAGAAAGTTAAAGTACGACTTTGGTGAAGGGTTATCACATGGGGTCACGGTGGAGTGGTTTCCCCCATTATCCCCCCAAGTGTTTCGACGAGATATCTCGTCGAAGATGTGGTGAAATTTGGCAATGACAATATACGTCGACAAAACTTCCGTATTACTCCAATGAGGAACAAAGATCCCAAGTAAGAAAAACAAATTATACCTTGCCTATATACTATATAGAATTTGTGACAAGGGGTTTTTGTATCAAAGGCTGGCGATTACAGGGTGATGTTTGACGCTAAGGTAAACCTTCCTAGGAGGCTTAATCTGACATCATACAACATCAAACCAAATAAGAAAACAATGATCAAGAAAACCGCTTCCATTACTTCACTGCAGATTGTTAGGCAGTCTATCATTTTGGAAATCAGGGTCTGAAACATCTAGAGTGTATGTCTTCTACACTTACCATCAAGGTTTCATGAAGTGCATTTGACATGATAGGATTCTGTTACGGGGATATCAGTGGCGTATTGTAGGATTGAACCGTCGGATCCAAATGCACGTAGTTATGTGTTTTGAAGTTCAAATCAATGATAAGGATTTTGAGTGTAAATAAACAAGCCAGGTGTCAAACAAAGATATTACTTCAACTACCCAAATGCCTTCGCACGATACTTGTAAGGTTCCTTAAGATGTAGTTCCTCGTCGTTTTGGCGATTTTGAGTGCCTTATTGTCGTTGACAAATCAACTATCATATGTAAATTCATAATTTATTCTTTCTAATGTTTATTAGCGTCGGGATTATTAGCGTATTAATGTCATCGGGATTTTCGTTCGGGATACGTACCTGAAACGCTCATCACTATGTAAACACTACGAGCAGCTAAATTTAGTTTGGAAAAAACGCCTTAATACAAAGTGGTGAAATTGGTTCAGATAATTATCATCGATTATTGTGAGGTCAATATTGCCTGGACTATGAATCACACCACGTGATTCTTAATCGTAGTTTGAACCCAAAAATGTGTCTTTCGATTAGACGTGGCTTTATGGAGATATAAGAGGAATTTTCGGTGAAAACAAACCCAAAATAAGACGAATATTTTGTTTCTGCCTCCCAAATGTTCCCATATAATGCATATCGAGGTTACAGTGAACTATAATTCTTAGCTTTTGGTGACGTTTGGAATGTAATTTAATTCGCGTCGACAAATTTGCTATCATATATCAATTCAAAATTCATTAAAAAAAATTTTTATTTGTGAAATGCGGAAATCGTAATCAAAAACAAGCCAAGTAAAGTCACGTTCTGTGTACGTTCTTAGAGTTCCTATCATCATCAAGGTATTGCCAATTTTCGATGATAACTAGATCAAGATCTGGTCAATTTTATTCCAATGACAAGATGTCCATCAAGATGTGTTCAGCTTTGTTATGATGACGAGATATATACCAGAGACAACCACCATGTGTGTAAAGAACGATTGATTTTCAATGTTTGAGGTTATACGACAGAAATTTTATAGAATGACTGGTTTCCGTATTTTAAGATACTATATGAATAATTTTGTCTGTATTCCTTTAAAAGCGCAGTTTTATTTTTATACATAGAGTGAACTGAGAAAATATGATACACACTGTAATAAAGGTCTACAAAACTAGACGTACCACGCTTTTACAAACTCCCACCCGTTATTTTTCTCCTATGCATGTTTTGTCACAGAGGTTTGGAAAATAAAATACTACTGAATACTAAGTACAGAAGTAAATGTACTGAGCTCATACAAATTCTACCTTGTCCTTTGTGTTGCTCAGTTCGACGTTAATTAACTGCCTACTTACCACTGAATGCCTTACTGTGACTCCAAAACACATTCCCCAAACTAATTCCCAATTTGTAGTCAAGTAAAATACAAACCTTTCTTTTTTATATCTCGCAATCCCTGTATTGGAATTGTTAATGCTTCAGGAATTACCGTTCTGCTAAATAAGCAATAGCTGTCAAAAAAGAATCGCGCGAATTTGTTCTATTAGCGCAAACGACAGTTAACTTCATCGCCGCTTCCTTGTTATTACTATCCATCCTTTCTGTGAGGTTTAATGCGAAAAACGTGTCACAGAAATACTTGAATCGTTAAGTATTTCGTTTCGCAATTTGCGTTTGGAAACGTTTCATTGCAAGACCCGAGACAAAAAAAAGTAAAAAAAAAGAAAGAAAATGGAAGGATCACTCCGTTGGAATAAATGACGTTGCCAGCATGTGTTAGTAATTATCTCTTTTTCTTTCTTTTATCCGTCGGCTTTTATTTATTTATTTATTAGTTTTGGGCTTTCGTCTTTCGGGCTCTGAAGACTATGTAGCTCTAATTTCAATCTATCGATCGCTTGGTGGGAGGTGAAAAAATCAAACGTGGTGTGATAAGAAGCAAAGATGATCGGGTCTGTTGCGTGCAACACATGAGCTTTCTTCTTCGTGGATTGCGTGTGACCCTTTGCTTTAATTTAAATTTGTTCAAGATGCGTGTCAGATGACTCGTAAGGGTTATTGCAAAATGAATACCTCACCCGTGTGATATGAATATATTGCTGCAACGTTCCACTGTGGCTTGCGACATTACTTAAAATACAACAGCATGTTATTTAGGGTAGTTAGTAGGTAGGTATTTAACGTCGCGCTTGAGCAGAGCAACGGGTTATTGGCGACTGTCAGGGATGTATCAATAAAAGAAAAGTTCGTGGGCATCCATGAAGGAAATATAAAGTAGAAAGAGCTATACTAACTTTTTATGTGTCCCGGATCATGTAGATAAAAGTAGTAGCAACGTGATCTTTAAAGAACTACATATCTGGGCGGGACATAAAATTCCTCACCTGACCACCTTTTTCGAATTGGCTTGAATCCTTTTGGTCGGTGTCTCGATGGGCCATATCATCATTGGTAGTCAACTGTCTAGATCTTGATTTGAGAGGTATTTCGTCAATAACAACATTGTTCATATTAATGAAGGAGAAATCTTATCAAACCACTTGAAGGTTTTATCTCTCTATATATATACAGCTTTCATAAATAAATACAGGATTCATTCATTGAAATTTCTTTTGAAAAAAATCTATAAAATATTGAATTTAAGATATTCGATCTTACCAGAGCTACGGCAATCAGAACTGTAAAACGTTATTTTGTAAAGACTGGATTTTTTTCAATATTTCGGAGAAATAAATTAATTTTGTATAAATTTGTACAAATGTTTGAAGCTTTGCTGTTAATCCTATTTGGGGGGGGGGGAATACCAAGACTCGTTAGCTCTACGAAAGAAAGCCCTTATTGAATTTAAAATCTTCTTCCATTGGTTGAAGTAGTCGTAAATAATTTTTTTTGTAAGTACGTTTAAATGAAAATATTAAAAGAAATCTGGATATTTCTGTGGAGGAAACATTTCCTGTATTTTGTCTGATTTATTCCCAATTCGATGATTGTTAAATATGTAGCTTTATAACTTTAAGTTTTACAAGTGAGTCAATGTCAATATATTTACACTCATTTTAAGTTTAAAGAAATTATAACTGAGAAGAGTTATAAATTTACTATAAGAAACATATCCGTACACTGAAAATTTTCTCTTTCTTCATTACTTAGAGTTACATCTTTCTGAAGGTTTGTTAAGATTAGAAATTGGGTGTTGAACAAGATTTTCTAAAAGATTAGTAGCTGAATTTTGTACAAAATAAAATAATGTAATAACCATCCATGAAGTTCCAAAAAGATATCTCCTCCATCATGTTCTGACCAGTTTTGCTAATAACGAGGTATGTTGCCATCAAGATAGTGCTTATTTGTTATAATGACGAAATCAAGAAAACTAATTAATTTATTTTAATGAGGAGATAAACCTCCATCAAAATTTGTGCAGTTAATCCAAAGACGAGACATATTTATGAGACAATCGTCAGGAAGGTTATAATAATTTAAGAATGGTCATGTACGGTAACATCAAAATTCGATATTTTCACAGCTTATAAAAGAAACAGAACGCTAGCTTTTGTATAGTTTAGACAAGTATCATGAAATCGTTAACCCCTTTGGGAATTGATTCGATGAGATATCTCGTCATCAACAAAACTGACCAGATCTTAATAGGCGATATATTTTTTTAAAGCATTGCTATTACTTCAAATCTAATATGAAATGACGAACGGAGGAAACGTCAGGATTTAATTTTCTTATGCTCAAAGAGCATTTCAGATGACTTAGGTTTTTAATTATAATTATTGTTTCAGTTGAATTGCCTTAAACGATTAAACCTAGTACCAATCGATAAATAAACGTCATTCGGAGATTTTTATTACTTTATCATCGATCAAAATGTATGATTGAACTTGATATATTACCTTAAACTATCGATGACACAAGCTTTTTTGAGAAATTAGAGCATGTATTAAGAGATATATACAACAAATATCAAGACGATTTTACTTAGATAGGGTACAAGGTCGTTTTTAAATATATTTAGGCCACGGCCAAGTATTTTATTTTGATCTTTAACAATCTATATACAAGTAGATGAGAATGGAGTGTTTGTTTCTACATTGAATATTTCCGACCCATTTCGAGTTTTATATTCGTTTTAAACCCTTCTGATGTTAAATCCACCTCTTGTGCTTTTGGTGTCTGTCTGTCGAGCCATCTGTCTGTATGTCAATCCATCTGTCTGTCTGTATGTGTGTGCCATATACACGTCCACACGGTTTAATATATTTTCATTAAACTTTGCATACTGTGAGTACCTGTCTTCATTTAGTGACTAAAGTAGGTTGAGTAAGTCTGTTCGTCTTTCTGTTCTATGTTCGATTTTGTGTTTGTACAGGCATCACATGAATTTTGTTCCAGATATTTGATTAAAATAAGCTTTATTTCATACATCATATATTAGTTTAGTGAGTGCAATATTAGACTATTTTTATATTTAGATAAACTTGATGCTAAAATACCTGAGTAAGTATGCTTAAAATATGCTTAAGTTGAAAGTTTGGGAAAACTGGAATGTATATTGATTATTACGATTACTTGGATGACTTTACTGTTACTGCTATAAAAGCACTGGAGCAACACAATGGGCTATTTCCTATGATCTGGGATCAAGAACAAATGAAACGATAGGAGGACACCCACCAAAAGTAATTTTAAACCTCGGGCAGGTAATAAGTTCAAAACTGAGCTGGGATCCCACTCTCCATACCGTCAACATGAATACATTTTAGGCCACGACAGACTTAACGTTCAGTAGCCTCTTTTATACTTTTTTTAGGTTGGATTCGAACAGTCTTGAGCAAGGAACCAGGTGGTATGATGGTTTGACGATCGATTAGGATATATATAATTTAGGAAATGATTTCGAATTTCTATTGATAAAGTCCTAATAGAGAGAGGATGTTCCAAAACAAGCTAATTAACGTTAAGTTCTCAATATGTACTGGAAATAAGTATCACCACACCAGCACTAGCGTCACGTACTTTCGTCGTGACAAGAAATGCCTCTCATTTTATTTATGAACGTTATATAAACATAACAGTTCATAAGAAATTGTAATACATACGTTATCTCATACAAATATACATGGATGAATCAATTGTATTTCTGATTTGAATACACACTCTTTGAAAAACAGTTTTTGTCAAAGTAATTCGAGCCGAAGCGGCTCAAGTCTTTTTCGGAAATATTTTGATCAAAGTATGTTTTTCAAAAACTATTCCAGAGAGAGTGGACTCTTTCCAAAAGAAATTTTGTTTCGCAAATGTCGGACACCTGTCTAGAAATGTTGACCAGGGAATGGAAATCGAATAAAAGGTTTTCGACACCAGTGTCCAAAAGTAACAGCAGAAAAGTTCAATTTCTTGAACTCATCTTTTAATATTGGTTGTCGTAAAGATGAACTCTTGAACTCTATTGGGAATTTATTTTGATTAGTGGCCAATAACCTTCACCGTCTTATAATTTATTGTGTATGGCTTGTAGTGTATATTTTAGGTAGAATGTACTTGAAGTTAATATATATATATATATATATATATATATATATATATATATATATACAGGGTGGTCCCGAATTCATGGTACAAACTTTAATGGTAGGTACAGGACATTGTAACAATGATTTATTGTATAGGAATGTATAGTCGCAAGTGACGCGGTGAGGCGAAAACAGGGGAAATAACGGCCGAAAGGAAAAACAAAGATTTTATTGAAAGCGTTGTTGACAAGTGTCATGTTTACAGTAATTGTTCAAAATTGCGTCCACCAGTATCGATATATGCTTGACAGCGTCGGTGGAGCGATTGGCGTACACGTTCAAAGATGCCTGGTATTTCACGCACACCTGCAGCAGCTACAGATAAGCGAGCGACGAGATCCTCATCTGAGTCAACTGGAGTCTCATAAACAAGATGCTTTAGATGTCCCCATAAAAAGTAATCGAGGCTCGATAAATCGGGAGATCGGGGTGGCCAAGGGACTGGTCCACCACGCCCAATCCATCGAGTACCAAACGTGGCATTCAGGTAATTCCGTACATCAATGCTGAAGTGTGCTGGCGCCCCATCGTGCTGAAACCACATGCGGTTACAAATGGCGATCGGAACATCATGCAGCAGTTGTGGTAACACTTCTTTCAGAAAAATAAGATAGCTTCCGCCAGTGAGCCGCGTGGGTAGTAAGTATGGGCCAATCAAAAAGTCGTTCACAATACCAGCCCACACATTAATACTGAAACGTTGTTGAAACGCATGTCGACGCGTTGCATGTGGATTATCGGTTGCCCACACATGGGAATTGTGCGCATTAAAGACACCCTCGCGTGAAAATGTCGCTTCATCTGTAAATAGCACATAATCTACGAAATCCGGCTGCAACGCACATTGCTGCATCACCCACAGGCAGAAGTTCACGCGGCGAGGATAATCTGCCGGATTCAATGCTTGTACTTTCTGAAAATGGAAGGGGTGTAAGCGATTTTCGTTTAACACTCTGCATACAGTCTGATGACTCACACCTACGTCACGCGCAACAGCTCTTGTGCTTGACTCGGGTCTATCAGCCACAATGTTCAAGATGCTTTCTTCCAGCCTTGGAGTGCGTACAGCTCTTACTCGACCAGCGCCATGTCTGTTGACCTCGAACGCACCTGTTTCACAAAGTTGACGATGTAACCGTTGAAAAATTCTATATGATCCGGCATTCGTCGATCAGGATACTCCGCGCGATACATTCGTAACGCAGCTCTGCCGTTACCATTTGCACGGCCGTACATGTAATGCATGTCTGCTTTTTCTGCATACGTAAAGTCACCCATCGTCTACGGCAGCACAATTGTGAATGGCGCTTTTCCCTACTGCGATGCATCATGTTCAACAGCGGCTAGACATCTACTGCCCTCTACCGGCAATGATACCAACGGATCACTCCATTTCCCTTTCCTTTTATTTCCCCTGTTTACGCCTCACCGCGTCACTTGCGACTATACATTCCTATACAATAAATCATTGTTACAATGTCCTGTACCTACCATTAAAGTTTGTACCATGAATTCGGGACCACCCTGTATATATATATATATATATATATATATATATATATATATATATATATATATATAATACAGAATGTATCTTAAGCTCCTTCAACAACAGCAAGTTCAAGCTTTGTTAATCAATCTCCCCTAGAAGATGATTGATTGAAATTCTTGGGAATCAATTTCATTAGATACGTTTCTTTGTAAAAAGCAACATGATTTAACTAAAATTGAATCCGCAAGGCAGCATTATCGTTGTTGGAATAGCATCGTTTAATCAACCAGAGGGTTGTGAGTTCGAAACTAGGTCCAGCCCAAAACCATCGTGTACTCGGGAGCTGGTGCACGTTATATCTGCCGTGGCGTAAAATGTCTTCACGTTTGCGGGATGTGGTTGTTTTGGCATTCGGGCGCCAGCTCGTGTTTTGACCTCTACATCTGACCAAAGTTCAAAATAACGAGGTGTAACCTTTGGATCTTTCAGTAAGCGATTGTTTCCGGAACGTCACCTATAGACCGTTGTGTTGCTAAGAACGACGTTAGTCAATTAGATTTAGCTATAGTGTATTTTGTTAAGTAGACTATAATCGAAGTCAACTGTTACTGAATATACAGTTTGCACAGAAGGTCCCTTCACAACAGCAGTTTCAATCTTTATCAATCTATATCTAGTAGAAGTTGACTGACTTAGATGCGAGAGTACAGATTCCATAAGACAATCTCGTTTGTAAAACAAATTTCCGTACCGTTTTAATCAGGTAGTTGTATAGTGAGTTAACGTTGCACTGGAGCAATACATTGAGCTATTTGAGACGGTCCGGGATCAATCCCGAAGGGAAAGATCGTGGACAACACCTCGTAGTTTTGATGCACAGTAAGATGACAAGGTTAATCCATAAGCTGGCACGCTGCTTTCGAAACTTCATCACTGTAACATGATGACATTTAATACCACGACAGATTTAACGTGCACCAGCTCCCGCAAACAAGACTATCATTGGTTTAACCAAAATTTCCAGCGCATAAACCACCTACTGCTAATCCTCTAATTTTCCATATGGGCTACAGTGGCCACACACTTGAATCTGCACGACTTTGCTTAATAGGTCCCGAATCATTGATTCGGCATATTTTCGTTAATCCTAATAGCTGTTACAACCTTCAAATTTATGTGAATACCAATTTAAATTTTCGAACGGTATATTGAACCAAAAACCGTTACCGTTGTGTGCAAGCGGTGCTGGTGCACTTTAAATCTGTCGTGTCGTTTGGAGAGTGGGTGCCAGCTCAAGTGTGATCTCGTCTTCTGACTGCGGTTTGAACTTAAAGGAGTGTTGTTCTCGAATCTTTCCCTTGGGGTCAATTTATTCTATTCACGGACAAAATACGGCTCTCCGAATAGAGCTACCTGGCCCACATATCTAATACGGCCATCCAGATGGACTTACCCGAACCACGGACCGAATACGACCTCTTGGAAATGTTTACGTGGCCCTCATATCACATAAATCAATCTGGATGAGTTTACCTATCTTACACACCAAACACGTCCCTCCGAATAGGTTCATTAGGCGCGCCATCGAAATGATCTCCAAATAGGTGCACCAGTCCAAGGGCTATGTTGGCAGACTTCAGTGAAGAAATAATTTTTCAAACACCTAATTTTAAACGTCCAAGTGGTATCTTGTTCATCAAGGGATTGGCGAATCACAAGATACCTTATCATCAATATAGTTATTGCCAATTTGTTTGTGATGAGATCAAGGTTGGTCATTTTTCTTCAAATGACGAGATATCTCGTCTTTCAAGATGGGGACAGTATTACTAATAACAAGATAACTGGTCCAGACACCCCCTACCACCAGGAGAGACAGGATTTCGCCAATGCATATTTAACCAAAAGTCGAGTAAATAACATTAGAAAAATAATAAAGGAAAGTTTAATCGATATAAATGGAGTGCACCTAGGAAGGAAAAGTACACCCAGAGTACACATTGGTACACCCAGAGTACACATTGGTACACCCAAGAAGGAATGTAACCAAACAAGGAAACTATTTCTACTAAAGTGACTGTGGGGAATTACAAAAAGTGATAGTTATTAAACAAATACATATTTTAAAAAGTATCACAAACCAGAACCGTTATTTGCAAACAGCTCTGTTGAACTTCAGTCCAAGGAGATTTTTATTTATTCCTGTTTGTATTTGTCTTTTGGGGAAACAAGACTCTTGAGACTCCGTTGTCTAATTAAATCTGTGAGAGGAAAGTAAACGAACTTTTTCATCGGTATTTAAACAAAGCTAATACGATGAGTGGCTCAGAACCCATGTTTTAAAAATTAATTTAATTTACGCTCTCAAGTACTATGAGCATAAAGTGAAGTCATAATCAGCTAGAATGTAAAACATCGGAGGAAAGATGGGAAAGACAGAACAGGAAGAAGCTAATGTCAAAAACGAAATATGTAGAACGCTTTGTGATTGATGAAGATGACGATGTCAGAACACAACATTTGTTCGAGCTTTGTGGAAGATGGAGTGAGAAATGGAATTTTTTTTAATCTATTGAAATGCTGTCAAAACTGAAGTTAAACTAAACTACTATATTTATTTAATATTTTAAAGCGAGCCGCGGTAGCTCAGTCAGTAGAGCGTCGGGCTCGCATCAGAAGGGTTGTGGGTTCTGTCCTCGGCGGAGCCTCCAATTCTGATGATTGCGAGATCGGCGCTTCGACCTGGCTAAAGACCGTCGTGTTCACTAATGGTGACTGGGGCACGTTAAATAGGTCGTGGTCACAATGTCCCCCATGTTCCCATACCAAATCAATACCTCTGGGGGTACCTGATCAGGGGGTTATCGGCCTCTGATTGGGATCTAAATTACGATATGTGTGAGTGAATAGATGTATGAAAGGGACCTTCCTGTAAAACGGATGTGTCATGTATGTCGAGCAAAGTCGGACTTCCTCCCAATGGGGCTCAATAACATGGAAGGCGCACCCCCCTCGCCTCTTGCCGTCTTCGACGGGATTCGCACTCCTCTGGTCTGCCAGTGTAGGCATAAGAAACAACAAACAATATTTTAAAGCATTCAGTTAAGAAAATAACTAACACATCAAGGAGTACAAGGTTTCCACAGTTTTTATCTCCATTGGTCAGGCATACCTGTACATCTTGGTAAATGATCGGTTTCAATGGATGCTCATAACTATCCGATTCATATATATATAGTTTCATTTAAAACTAGGCTATATAAAAATCTACTTGCGTATATTTCAAATAATGTATTTTCGATATAAGGGTACTCTTTGCTATGCTACATTTTAAAATAGTTACTTATTTTATGGATAAGTATAGCTTGGAGCATAATTGAAACGCGTCACTTACCGCAGACACATTATACCTTTGAATTAATGATACTAAACATTCATACGTAAACTGTGGACCGGTTAAATTTGACCAGAGGGCCATATCCGTGGAGCAGTTAAACGTGTTTGGAGGATCGTATTTGGTGTGCGAGAAGGCTAAATCTGTCAGGGGTACCGTACTTACTTTGCCTGATAAGAACACAATGTGCTGACGGCATACAATATTAAATATTTGTTTGTAATACATCATTACTTACTAAATACATACGCCATACATTATTAAATATTTCTTTGTAATGCAACATCATTAAATGTCTGTAATTAACGTGAGTTAGTGTCTGTCGCAATGCAAACTTCTTTTATTTACTTCGCATTTTCTTACTTCTTTTATTTATTTCACATTGTCATACTACTTTTATTTACTTCACATTGTCATACTTCTTTTATTTATTTCACATTGTCATACTTCTTTTATTTACGTCACAATGTCATACTTCTTTTATTTACTTCACATTGTCATACTTCTTTTGTTTACTTCATTATCGGAAGAGTTTCCTTGTATACATTAACTCAGTAAAATAATCAGGTTTCATCTCTTCCTCATAAAAACAGAATCTGTTTCAGAAGGACCGTATTATAAATATCTGCAGTAAAACGTTATTGAATGTCTGTATAATAGGATTATAGTAACGACTATAGTAATATATACTCGAATCATATACTCATTTCATTTAATTCTCACTGCTACTATCTCTTTTAAGAGTTCGCTTAGATACTTGCATTTAGTAAAATAATCCGCTTCCATTGTTTCCTCATAAAACCAGAATCTGTATCCAACAGACGTTATTAAATGTCTGCAGAAAAAGCAATCCGTTTTTATTTCCGCTCTTTTTCTTTTATTGACTCCTTTTATTTACTTCCCACTGTTATTGTCTCTCGAAAGAAAGACAAAAATGTATAAACATCGAAAATGAAAGCAAAATCGAAATATCCTGCCTTCAAAATGAATTCGACTCCCTAACGTTATTGACAGATCCGTTCATTCGAAATATAACCCAATATGTTCCACGCGGCCGAATTCAACTCCCTCCGCAAAGCAGTTTTGTTAAATCTTGTCTCTTTCATTTTGTTTGAACCCTGAAATAATCCTCCAGTTGAGGATTTGATTTAAAAACAGGTTGTGAAACAACCCCGGAAACTGTTTATGGAGAGTGAAAATTAGTAACTGAATCATCGTTACAGGTTTTCTAAGAAACCAGCTCAGTTACTGTTTTAACTTTATTTGCTTCATTTTTTCCATCATCGTTCAGGAAAAATGGCATAATTTCTATACAAAGACATATTTATGGCAACGTAGAGCTTCTTAGCGTGTTTTTAAAAGGGTTATGACAGGCAAAGTCAAAACCGTTTTATCTCTCCTATTATAAAATGAATTGTTTCTTAGTGTCTCTGCGTACTGAGTATCCTGACGAATCTATGGCATTTTTAATGATGAAATTTTGCACACAGGTAGTCCTAATTTTTTGTGATTTTTGTGTCGATGCCGAATTTAAAATTTAATCTGGATCATTTTAAAATTAGTTTAGTAGTTTTTTCACCTTTCTTTGTTTTTTCCGGAATGTGACGTCACCCCTACCTCGAATGAAGAAGCGATTGGCTTTTGCAATTTTCGTCCTCTGACGTCTCAAGCCTTTCTAGTCCGAATTCCTTTGGAATTTCCGATGCTAGTGTGTTTTGATTTACGTTGTTGATAATAGCCACTTCGAGGCGACGTTCCCCGTTGAGTTCGTTTGCGAAGCAAACCAAATGGGAACACGTAGCATTCACCGGGGTTTGACGATCATCAGCGAACACTGGTCACACCTGACCCCACGAAAAGAACTGTCACGGGCAACGCCGTGCTGGTCACGCAGTGGCTAGTTACGAGAAAGGCAAACTCACGTTTATTTGAATCTTTTTTATTAATATTTGTAAATTATTATCTTTTTTCTTACCCTGCCAAAATAACGATAGTTCGTTATAATTAATGTGATATTTATAACATTTATATTATATAACTGCTTTCCTGATAGACTTTAAACTAATAAATTGTTTAATTCAAACAAACTTCTATAACAATATTTCATAAAATGTAAAGATTTACATGAATATAAATAGTAATTCTTAGCAGTTTTAAGAATAATCAGTTGTGTGAATCGTTTTTCTACTTCAAAAATTATTTTCGTAAGGTTTTATTTATTTTCCGTTGAACCTAACAAGTTGCTATTTAAAGAAAACACTCTTTGCAGACATCAGATATTTTTCTTCGAGATTAATTCCGGGCAATCATCAATAGCTCGTTGTATTGCTGCAGTACACCATTAATTCGACTATCTTCTGTTTTCCTTTTATTTCCCACTGTTATCGCCCATAATATCTAAATAAATATTTGAATCCTATAGTTTAATGAGTGTCTGTTATTTAACAACTAGAGGTTGAAACGTAAACAATGTTCTACCACAATTAGTGTTTTAGCGTTGTTTTTGACTCCGGGTTCATATATCAGTACTGAAAGCATCATAGCAGGGATTAAGAGTTGGCGAAACACACGGCGATCACCACGTATTTTTTTTTGCATTTAGCAGCCTTTTCAAATAAGGACCTTAGTATCAGATAAATTTTCAAACCTTAAAGGCACTCCATTGCGTCTTGAAAAGGAAGAATATGAATGATATGAATATTGCATGATGCATATGAACACAAAATAATAAGCCACAATCTGTATTATGTCTCTAAAAATTAATGTGACTCTAATTAGCACTAGTGTGTCAATAAAATGAACATAGAGACACAGTTGAATTAACTTCTAAACGTTATCGATAGATTCCATCATCCTTAGCATATCGTGATAATTCCCACAAAATTCCGCTTCCTATGCCAGAAAGCCCCAAATCCAAAGCAATCCCTCGAAGATCTTCAAAGTAATCAACTCCCTCGCCAAATATTTCTGGTAACAGTTATTTGTTCCTTTTTATTCGACCTGAAAAGGTTCCTAAGCCAATACCAGTCCCAGTTTTTGCCAGAGCACAAAATCAAATCATTTTCGTCTAATTTTTCAATCTCTTTCAAGCTATCGAACACGTCCTTTTTAGAAATTTGGAAACAATTAGGTTTACACGAGACGAATAAATAATCGACCGAAATTTTCAAACATGGAACAATGAACGTAATACATTGATTTGCGAAATAGTGTTATCTCCACGTTTGTTTTTAGGGTTAATGTCTGTTATTCTTCCAAGTACTTTCCACAAGATATATCGTCCATTAATATCTAGACAATTTTGCTAGTGACAAGGTATATCTTCATCAAACATTTGATGATGTTTTTCATAATGATAAGATTAAGATCTGGAAATTTTTTTATAATAACGAGGTACCTATTTAATCAAGATCTGGTCATTTTGCTTCAAATGACGAGGTACCTAGTTTATCAAGATATGGTCAATTTTTCCAATGATGAGATCTATCAAGACGACCTCCAGGATGTTTGTAATGTTATTTCATATGGGTTATAAGGGGTTTAAAAGAGTTACGTTTTATCAACAGTTGTTTCAGAGGTCAAATTGTAACATAATATTGCTAGAAGATTATTATTTGTCCGCGCCTTATTTTAAGAACTATCTAGTCGCAAATATCACAATTTGATACACTGCCTTTTTAATCAACATATTCGAGACATATCTCAAAGTGACAAACAATTTTACCACGGACCAAGACGATGTATAGAAACTTGGAACAATAAACACTATTAAATATCGCTTTAAAAAAGTATTCAAAGTTAAAACCATAGGGCAAAAATTTTAGCATCAACATACAATCTATTAACATCAAAGTCTTCCACTTATAAGCTATTGCAGCGCATGAAATTCACATATGATACCACCCTTCAAAATTTGTGTGAAACGTGGGATGAATGGTTTTGTTTTCTGGAACCATTTAGGGACAGGTATTAAATGAGGAGTCTTATTAGCAAAATAATTAGCCTACTCCTACAAAGTTTTTATTAAATATTATCTACTTATTTTTTTGAACCCAAAAAGACTCCATACTTGAAACCTGTGTGAGATTTTTACAGTTGAAAATCCACTCAAGTTCATCTACGCTCTAGATATATAGAACAGTCATCTTTGGAAGAAAGATTTAAACTGAGCTTTAAAGGAGTTGCAGGGATTGATTTTAAAATGCTTCCCGCTTGTAAACTATTACAATGTATCATATTCACAGGTAAAAACATCTTACACAATTTCCAAGAAACGTGGAACGGAAGAAAAACTGCGACTAGTTTTAAGAGGATTGTAGGATTGAGTAAAAAAAACGGTTGGCGGGTTGCAGAAAGATAATACTACGCTAAATTTATTTACCTTATATACGTTTATACCTAATCTTAACAGTAACTTTGCTTGATGGAAACAAAATGTGTTGCAAATATGCGCTACGAAATGTCTTAAGAAAAGGGAACGGTTTTTATTTCCTCGTCAATTTGTTCTATGCCAGTGGAGCGTGATAACCATCTAACTCCACAAACCTTTTTTATTAACTCCTATCTTTCTTTGTTTTGTTCTACCTGAAAGAGCTACCCACTCGAAACCAGCCACAGATGTTACAATATGGCAACATCAATTCCATTTCATTTTTACTCAAGATTGAACAAGAAGTCTTAAGTACTTAACCATTAAAAGAACTCTACGAAAGGATGCTTCACGGGGTTCCACTTGAAAATATTACCTTCACCTAGGAATGAGTGTTGACCATCTGAGTAGTGTGTGTTTTGTCCACCTTTTTCGACTGTTCTACATAGAGTTATGCTGTGTATAATCGCGTGTACTTGTGCTACTTTTCCCTGTAGTGCAAGACGGCCCACCTTACAATGTGTTACCTACACGATAAGTAATTTAGGTGAAAACTTCCCTTTGGTGATGAACTAAAATGCGGAAGCCAATTTAGTTCGGTACATCTGCAAGCAAACATTTTCAGCCAAGTATATTTACAAAGAAAAACATGGGATCAGCTTAATTAAAAGCATTTAGAAACATTTATGCGCTTGGCTAATACGAAAATCGAACCAAGCATTAAAACAATTGTTAAATCAATACAATGTCAGCATTATATTAATTATTTTATTTATTTTTATTATATTTCTATTTTTTGTCGCAATATAAAATGTAAATAATATAGATAATAAATATCAATATAAATATAAATAATAGATGTATAACTTTAAGGTCTTTTGGGCAGCCCTACCATAAGTCCCAGCAAATCTATGTGGCCTTGATCTGAAGATATTTGTGTATTTATGCTCTCTTGTGGCTTAAAAATCATTCTTGCATTTACAACAGATTGATATAGAGTGTTATAGAAAGCGTTTACTAATTATGTAATAGAGTTATTACCAAACACTCACAGCACACACATTTAAAAAACATTTAGACCTACCTCGTCTGGTTCTCTCGGAACCTGTGCTTTTCCCAAAACAATATCTTCATATTTCTAGAAATCAGTAAGAAAGATCATAAACAGCTAATTGGAAATTCTCCACCTCGTCTGTACCTGTACTTGATGCCCAACTCTCAGTACGCTATGTATTAACTTGCAAGGACTCACATAGCATGTCTTTTGAGAGTATCAGCCTCGCTTCTTCCTCTGTGACTGAAACTGTACTTGACCCCAAACTGAATGCACCCTATCCCAGATTGTTAGGTTGATAGTGGAATGTACGATGCACTGAATCAACACAACGGGCGATTGGAGAAGATCCAGGATTAATCCTGAAGGGATTGGAGGACATGGAGGATTCTCGGAAGGGATCCATCCGAGGACAATAATTTATATTGAAACGCGTTCAGATGACACTGTTAACACCACAGATAGAACTCTAATCTCTAAACTTCCACACAGAGGACATTTGGGACCACGATAGATTTAATGTACACAAGCATCCACCCTCATTACGTGTTTTATTTGGATAGAGTTGTAACCCTTTGGTTGCTAGCCCGTGACTATGAAGCTGGTTCACAACCCTTATTCTAAAAATCATTAAGGAATAAAATAGTTCACAAGCTCCTTATATTTTGAAATTATCTCTATGAATATCCTAAGAACAAATGAGGCGATGCGGATACTAAGGACAAACTCAACAAATGCTGGTTTTCAGAAACGCATTTAAATGCGGAGCTCTACCACTCTTAAAGTATGGAATAATTACTGTCAGCCCTAGTTTTATACGGTTAGAAATGGCAAACTCAACATAAAGTTTAATATCATTATTCACTAGTTTCTGACAAAATAAAATACGGGGGAAAAATTTCGTCTGTACAATTTTGAGTTCGTGATTTGTATCCGCAACGCCTCAAATAAAAACCTCCAGAACTAACATTTACAAAGTCTGAGGGATCAAAAGGGCCTCGGTGGAGGTTTTACAAAAACAAAAGAGGGGAGCGCAAATTTCGTAAAAATGTAGGAATATTAAAAAGACAAAATTCATGAGGAAGCGAATCACACCAGACAAAAAACCGATTCGATCTTTGCGCATATGAAAAAATCAGCGATGAAAAGAAGTTCGAAAGGGGTCAAAATAACCCCATCGGCAGTTCTGTGTTAATCTGGTTGAGAGAGGACTCTTCAGTTGAGATGCACTGTGACGTCCAGACGACACAAAGCCCGATGCTAAAAGAGGGCTGGATAGAGTAGGCTTCAACTAAGCTAGGCCACTTCATTGATTTATCTTGAGGGTTTGGCTAGAAGAGACAGTCTTTGTGGTGAAGGGATGTTATACAAATGGATTAAATGCTAATACAAAAAGTACACAACAAATTATTTTTTCTGAACAAAATGCTTAGGTGTGCTATTTTTAATAAAAACGGAATATAAACTTCAAGAGCAAATAATTTGCTTATAAATTATTACTGGAAAAAATGTTTCAAAATTTAACTACTAATCAAATTTTAATATTTTTCCAAAAATATTCACCTTTTTCTTTGAAGTGTTCTTCACATTTTTCTGAACGTGTTTACTTTTTCTACTGTAATGTAAATATATACATTTTTGCTCTGAGACATCAGAAAAACCGACTCCATTAGTTTCATTATTTTATAAAATTTAGATATGCTTCTCCCATATTTTAATAACACAAACTTTACAAAAACCACCACAAAAGCTCTTATTATCTGTTGTAATTTTCAAACCTCCTAGTAGTTATCGTCATTACTAGAAAAATAACCAGTAGAATGAGTCGAAAAAAAAACATTTTTTTTTTGGAACGCTTTAGTGCGGAAAGTTTTGTATTGTAATAAGTAAAACGGCATAAAAAATTAAATACTGTTAACATCTTCCGTTCGCGCTTCGTACTTAAAGTAAGTAAGAAATAACAAAACTCGCGCTTTTTAATTTTTTAAGTTAGTTAAACGTTTTAAAATAAACCCGCTTTAAATTGTTATGCTTGCTTTATGGTTTAATATAACCTAAATAAATTAAATTTTGATCATTAATCGAATTTTTTCCGTTTGCGCAACGTCTTAGAAAAAACATAAATTTACCAATTTTTTGCAATTTTCACTGTGCAACTCTTCGTTTGTTTTGATAGAACCAAAAGACCGAGAACTCAACACGTGGAACCTCGCCCGCAACCATCGAATTGTTAGGTGTGGTATTTACATTATATTTACAACTTTTTACAAACATTTTCCATAGAGTAAGTTTCTTTGGTTTACTGTGGTTTTTACTTTTTTCTGGCTTGGTAAGACAGGGAAAATTTTGTATTTCTCTGATGGGCGTAGAGCCAGAATGCAAGTGTGATTTAACATCATGATCACTTATGTACCGTATCATTGCGGGAGGATACCCCCACATAATAATTCCAATTTATAATTACAATGTAATCAAAAGCTTGAAAGTTTATCTTCGGTGATAAGAAATTTCTAAAAGTCTTCTTCTTTGGTATGGTTTGTCTTGCTTTTAAGATCCTTCTGTAACCGAGCTCTAGAATATGTTCTCTTTCAGCGACAAGCATTGCCAACAGAAGATTCTCTGGATGCGCAGAGTACGCATTTCGTTTTGTTACTGGGTCTACAACTTGAAGTAAATCGTCGGATAAATACCGTGAAGTTTGGATTGCTTGAAAGACAGACATGTTTTGATCCGTCAGTAAAATATTTGCTCTCTTTTATGGCAAACCACAGATGCATGTATGATTTCAAGAAGAAGCCAACTATTTCTTTTAAGTTTCCGAAGGATCTCATGAACTTATATACAACCTAAGGACTCGGTTAACCGCATTTAGCCTCTCTAGAATGGGTAAAAGGACCAGGGTCCCGATTTTCTAAGTCTTCTGGACAATGTACCAAGGTCATTGCATTTTAAATTTCAAACAAATAATTTTAATAAATTTTCAACAAAATACAATGTAAACAAACAAATTTTCGTCCGCCAAAGAAAAGACCCGAACTTTTCTCAAGATGTTCAAACCCCTTCAATCTATTTCAAGTGCGTTCTTGTTCCTTTTGTTTAAGAAAAACAAACGAAGTTGCACAGTAAAAATTACGAAATATTGGTAAATTTATGTTCTTCTAAGACTTTGCTCGAACGGAAATAAATTAGATTATTGATCAGAATTTAACTGATTTAGGTTATTTAAACCATAAAACAAGCATAAAAAACAAAATCGCGTTTATTTTAAAAGTTTTAACTAACAGAAAAAAAATTACAATAACTAACTTGACTTTTGCAAGTTTTCATAAATTTTAAGTACGATGCGCAAACGGAAGATGTTAACCGATTTTAATTTTTTCATGCCGTTTTTTTTCTTGTTACGATATAAAACCTCTCCGCACTAAAGCATTCCGAAAAAAAAAATTGACCCACTCTAGTTACCATATCTTAATGGACTAGTTATCTCGTCGTTATAAAAATACTGAGCATATATTAATCTTGTCATCATCAAACATCACAGGTTTATAAAGGTTAAAACTGTCGTTAAACTAAATGCATACTGGTCATGGAAATAAAAAGATGAAGTAGAGCACATTAAGTTCAAATGGAGGCCGTGATAGCTCAGTTAAGGTAGAAACAGCAGCCCCCCACGGATTAGACCGAACGGTTAGGATTTTGCAACTTAATCCATCAACGACCGCGTGTGCTTGTGAACTAGTTTACATTAAATATGACGTGGATTCAAATGTTCTCATCACCTTGGCATGGTGTAGAATGTAAGTGAGGTGCCAACTCAAGTGTTGAACTCGTCATCTGAACATACTTTAAAACATTGTCCTCGGATGTTTCCTATCTGCAATGAAACCATATCAAGGCCAATACCCCATGCGATGTAAATTAAACCTCCTACCTTTCAACTTAAAGTTTGCATGTTACTCGATGGTGGTTAAACTTTCGAGGGGAAATATTCTATACCTCGGTAACTAATGTAACAAATACGAAACTTTTCATACCTTTTCTAAGAGACTGCACTAAATACAATAAAATGATACACTTCATTTCTATAGTTTACTCATATATAATGCCCTTACATTATACCCCTTAATCAATCAAAATCTTGCTAAATTTACACTATATGGACAAAAGTATTTGGACACTGCATGTTTTTCAGAACAAGCGCTTTATTATACTATTTAGTAACGGTTAGGCCCTTCTTTTGCTTGTATTACAGCTACAGCACGTCGAGGTAGACTTTTCATACATTATCTGCAGGTCTGGGAATGAATAGCTCGTCATGCCTCTTGCAAGGCTGTGAGAACTTGTTGTTGTGAAGATGGGCATGCGTGACGGTGTCGAACTCGTTGTTCCAGTTTTGTCCTACAAGTTCTCGATAGGATGGAGATTGAAACTCTGAGCAGGCCAATCAAGTAAATTTACCTCATTTTCAGGAAACCTATCCATCACACGTTTTGCAGTATGACTTGGAGCTCGATCCTGTTGGAAGAAACAACCATCATCGCCGTAGTATTGTCATAGTGTAGGACGGCCGAATTATCCAGAATGTCGTGGTTCACGTTAGCGTTAATTGTACCACGTTCATAAACCTATAGGCCGAGTCCTAACCAAGTAAAACAACTCCACTTTAATATGGATTCTCCTCAGAATTCCTGCAGTGTCCAAATACGTTTGTCCATATAGTGCATACGGAAATCTGAATTAACGCACTATATGTTTAAGTGAGATGAGTAGTTGGCAGTTGAATTCACGTCGCACTGGAGGCACACAGAAGACTACTGTCGACGGTCCGAGATCATCTCTACAAGGAAAGGTCAAAAGAAAAACTGCTCGTAATTTTGAACCATGGTCAGATGACGAGGTCGACATTCGAGTTGGCAACCCAATCTCCAAAGTTCTATTCCATGCCAACATGAGTTATTTTGAGGTCACGTCAAATTTAAGGTGTGCCAGTGCCATATACTTTGGTTGGATCAAGTCTTGAACTCGTATTCCAGCTTTTGCAATTTCGAGACTACTAACTGAGCCACTGTGGCAATTATTGTAGTGAGAGATGTAGGATAAAATAAAAATTAATGCTCCTAAACCAGTTGTTAGATGATTGAGTTGATTAGGACTCGGAGGAAAGAGTGAGATCATTAAAGTTTATATTGAACCAATTACTAATCTCCCAGTATTTAAAAAAAATCCCTATTTACCACACACTCCCAAACATCTTAATAATAAATTTACTTTTTTGTTTTACACTTTCCAATAACATAATTTAAAACATACTTTCATATGCTATTGCAGGATAGTGTACAATCGCGGAAAAAACTTCTCTTCATTCGAGCAATTTCAACACTAGACAAAATTCAAAGATGGCGTTTGACAGGAACTAACGTTTTCTATGTATTCAAATTCATAAAATTCGCATTAGGGGCCTTATTCATATTAAACTGTGCACTAATAACAAATCCCTATTTTGACAATCAATTTCAAGTCTATATCAAAATTTAACTTTAGATACCAATTATTCTGTCACTATGTCTTACCATTTCGAACTTTACCAGGTATGAGAGCAGAAAGATAGGAACTTCTATTGTTAAATTAGTTCAATAGACTTTTATGGATATTTTCCAAAATAGTATTTCTGTAGCGCTGATATTTTGTTCCATTTTATAATGTTAAACACTCAAACAAAATCCACCTAATATTTTACTTTAAAAAAAACCCAGTTTTTAGTGTGCAATAATAATTATTATATTAATGCTTGAAAAAATTATGAATTGGATCTTCATTATATTTTGATGAGAATAAATTTAAAGGCTTCTAGTATGACCTTGTAAAGTTTCAGCTCTGTTCCAATAATTAGGTTTAGAGCAACACTAAAATTTTCCCCAATATTGCAATTTTAGTGAGAAACCAAAAGTTTATAAAACGTCTTATACGCCTCGGATAATAATTATCATATCGTTTGCACTTGCATAGTAAATATAATAACGTAATTATCAAATCGTTTCCACTTGCATCATAAATATAAAAATTATCGGTTTATTGAAATATAAGATTGAAATGGAGTTCAAATTTAAAATTCGGGTAGCGATAACTACAATTAATCTCGATCTACGAATAACGCCTTTCTCTGTGGAGGATGATCGATAAAATTGAAGCTAACTTTAACATTGGACATATCGAGATATATTGATAGTAAAGTCATGAAATTTCAAATTTAAACTAATTTAACTATGTAGAATTTGATTATGACATCAAAACATGGTGTTTCTATTAGAAATTTTGTTGTTTGTACAAAATTTGAAATGAATACGCCATTTTATGCTACTTTTTTTATTCGAATTTCTAGAGGATGTTGTTCCCTATTGAATGATACTTTTGAATTCGCTCTAAGTTGATTATTGCTCGAAATAAAGGAGGTGCTTTTGTCTTGTTTTCTGCGCAAATATACATACCCCAAATGATGGGGTAAGTTAATCCTGAACTGCTTCCTTGTTTGCAAGGATATTGTGAGTAGGTCAAGAGATTATCATTTCATTTTTGCCATACTGTGGTCTGCAAAACATTCATTGCAGACATTAGAAGCAATTTAGTGCTTAAACTAACCTATAGTTCTCCCTAAAGCATATTAATTAGGAAACAGTCTCTACCAAACCGCTACCGAACCGTCATTACTAGGCAGAAGTCTCTCCCAAACCTACTACCAATCCGTCAAGTTATCTTTACGAGTTCTCTCGTCAGTTGCTAAACCATTAGCAGATATCGATGTCCTTAACGGCATCAGAAAAAAAAAACTGACGAGGTCTTGGTTTCGTCATCATAATCAAATCGACAGTATCTTGATATACCTCGTCATTTACAATATTTATCACATCCTGATAAACAAAGTATCTCGTTGAGACCTGAGAAATATGAGACACGTTTTGGATAATCTGTGAACGCCCTTTCCCATTCTCACCCTGTACCAAACATCATTTCTGTACACAGACGAATATTGTACATAAGCAGTGCTTCGTTTGAGCGATGATGTCTCGGACACAATCGGATATCACTCCATACCGACGATTCCTTTGACAATTTCAAATGCTTTGAAACATTTTGGGTGCCTCGTGAGCACAGTTTGAAGCGTAATGAGCAAGCAACCGGAGGGTTGAAATTTTGAATCAAACCATAAACCGGCGTGTACAAAGAAGGATCTTGCCCGGTATATATGTTGTGGTCTCAAATGTCCTCACGTTGGCGTAGTGTGGAAGTTTGTAGAGAGGGTTCCTAGCTCAGGTGATGCCTCGAAATAAGTTCTTGGTTCAAAATTACGAGGTGTTGTACTCGGATCTTTTCCTTGGGGAATTAATTCCATACCGTCATCAATAGACAGTTTTGTTACTTTAGTATGAAGAAAATTAAAATATCTACCTACTTTGAAACCTTTTGTCTTTAAAAAGAATTTCTAGCTTAGAAATCAATGCAAAATTTGGGATTGAACCTGGTTCAATACATAAGAGATGGTACTGAGCGTGAATTCTTCTAATAAATAATTATGTGCACTACTAAATGTTTTCATTCGGCCAAATTATGGATCATTTGTGGTCACAGCGATCAAGTTTTAAATAAGAAGTCACATACGATTAATAATAAGAGTAGTAATTTGATACGGTGACATACTGATATTAGAACTAAAAAGTAGCCAGTCATTTTACTAAAATATTCATTTATTGAAAGTAACAAGATATCTTATGATTCGAAGGTTTGTTACGATATTATTATCAATTTCAGAAAGGCAAGAAACAAACAAAATTAAACCGTATTGACGTAGGCATATATGTCCAAATGTGGTCCATGGATTTCTTACATGCACTACCATTCAATGGCATAGCATTTCGCAATCAATTTGTGGATTACGGGGGTCGCAACTTTGACCAACTGCATATCTTCTATCAAACTGAAAATGTATGAATTTGGAAATGTTGACCATACACATTTGTTCATTAATTTCTGCAAATCCGGGTAAGGTAAGACGTTTGCGAACATACATCCCAATTGGTTTGGTTTGAGTCATTGTTCTGTTGTTTGTCTGTCCATCCATATGAGAATACAGTTCAGTTTCGTGCTTTGTACTCCACCTCTTAACTCTCCAAGTAGTTTCGACAGATATTTCATCCATCAAGATCCGATCAAGTTTGCTAATGGCAAGATATCTCGTCACAAAGAATGCTGATTAAATTCAGGATGATGAAGATACTACCATTTTTGATCATAACGAAATCATTATTGCATATTTTAATGACCATATATCTAGTCCATCGAGATCTAGAGAGTTTTGCTAATGAGAAGATACCTCGTTTAGAGGATGGATAACAGGAATTCGTTGAAGACTCTTTTAGAATTAATTTTTGTCGGGGGACTTCGAAAAATGCTTCATACTCATACCTCTTATTCAGATTGGTACTAGCATTAAAGTAAAACCCTGATACTATATATCACGCAAGAATGTGGTAATGTGTATTAAAATAAAGAGTTAACGCGAAAAAATAATAAGAGATATGTTCCCAAGATTGTCAGAAACTATACATATAAAACTGATGTATCATAATTAGAATGTACGTCAAAGAAGTAACTACATTTTATTAAGTGCCAAATTAAGAACTGTAAAAAATAAAATAGCTGAGCGTTTTTTTCATCGTGATAACATTCGTTATTAGCAGCTCTTTTATCAATGAAAGTGGACTGTAGCGGCACTTTAATAAACCTTAACGGCCTCAACGTCCAGTCTGAGCCATATAATAACGAGGCGCTATATCTTTCCGGTAGTGGTCTCATCTTTGCCACTACCAGAACTAATTAATGGCTGTTCTCCCCAATCATTGGATGAAACTAGGTCGACGTCATATTGATGCTCCTGGAGAAAATGATCGATTATTTTTCTTCTTGGAAGCCGATCGAGTTGAGTTGCACACAGGCGATGTTCGCTATCGTAATTACGCCATATTTAGGGAAAGTAGATTATGAGTGCGGGGATTTTAATTCCCGAAAAGCGGTAGGCTGTTTGGTTGTTATGTTGATGGGAAACGTAATTAATAGTTATCGGATATGTTCGCGTAATATTTTTAGAAAGAAACAAACTGCTGTAAATGAGAAGCAAAAAAGGAATTTTCGCTTTTCGAAAAAAGTTCTTTGGAGTCTTGCCGTCGAATGAAAGACATTTTTATTTGGAAGTCTATTCTTCAGAATTGACTGTAAAATTTTAAAATTAGTTTTTTTTTAGAGAAGGATAAAATCGTTTTTTTTAATCGGTTCACGAAATCCTTTCTGAAGAAATAATCTGATGATACACACTGAGTTTGCGACAAACGAAGCACTGTGACATCCAAACAGAATGAAAGGATAATTGTATTATGCTGGAATAATTATGGATGATCACAGGGAGTAAGATAATAGTATTATCAACTACCGAACTGGACACCTAATCTCTGTGGTAACCATGGTAACATGTCGATGTCACACCTGAGCTGTAACTCCTCTCTCCTAGCTTCCACACCACACCAACGTGAATACAATCTAGGCCACAATATATTTAACGTGGACCAGTCTCCATGAACACGTCGGTCTTTCAATGGATCGAGATTTGAAAATTATAACTAAGGACAGTGAATAAAGAAATATACTCAATTTATGTCATGTCTACAATCCGTAAATACAATTCATTTTTTTACAAAATGACTTAGGCTATTCTGAAAACGCATACCTGCATTTTGGGATGTTAAGGATTGGTTGTTAAAATAAAGCTTATAAAAGTAGATTAAATTGAATATCCTTTAAATAGGTTTCACAAGCACATGGGTGTTCTGTTCTGATAAGCTAATTTGCTTTTGTCGTGCGCAAGAGAATATCAAAACAGGGAAAGATAGAGAGAGCTTGACTATCGTAAGTTGGAACATTTTGCAAAATTATGGCTGAAATTCGGTTTGTCTATTCTTCTAAACTTAGTTATTGATTGCTTTTACACCTTTAGCGTTTATGTCATTGTGAGCTTAAAACAAAATTCTCATTCGTAAATATTTAAAAAATTGTTTTCTGGAAAATTGGTGAGCAGTGTTGACACTATCGCGATATAAATTAACAATCATGATGTTTAAAAGACTTGTGCGTGGTATCTTTTTATATCTATCTACGAGATCTAACCAAGTGGGGAAGAACATTTCTCAGTGATTAGAACTGAACATTTTAGAGAGAGAACGTAGTCATCCCACTCTTCCAACTGACACTCCTTCAGAAGTGAGCCTAATGGGTATTTAAGAGGTTGTTTGCTATCACAGCATTATGTGTTATAGCACATAATATTACATGTGTACAAGGAAGTAATTGCCAAAAACATGTTTAACCCAAAATAGCTACAAATCCTTTCTCCAGTGCTGGTAAGTAAGTCGGTGGTATGTCAGGAACAATGCATCCGTCAATCTTTCACGAGGCTTGGGGCGCTGTGCAAACGACAGAAGAATGAAAAAGGAGCTCGGATTGCCCTGTCCTTATTATGGCAAGCACGGAGCAGGACAAAAGCATTATCAACAATTGATCGAAACTCACCCGATCCGAGACGCCAACTCAGCAACAATTTCTTTCTTTAATTTTTTTGTTTCATCGTTGTTAGTCTTTTCTCTCTCGTTTTATTCTGCAACATGATGACTCCCCTGGGCCAGAATTTTTTTTTCAAGGGGAAGTGTTTGATAAATCGCTCTATTATACCAGACCCCTCTTGGATTGGGAGTTGTTTCTTTTAATCTTTGCCGAAAGTCCGGAGAACTCTTTTTTTGCTGCTCCCCGTCTTATCCCTCTGATGTCTCTGCAAGATTCCTTTTAATCTGATTTGTTCTCCTGCAGGGATTGTGTCTCATTTTGGCTTTAATGTTGTCTCTTTCGTTTCTTTTGGCCGATCTGGTTTTGTACGACAGGAGGGGGACCATTGGGAGATGGTTTTGGAGCGTGGCTGTATGGAAATGTATTGGTCTATGGTAGTTCTTTGTTACATAGGTCTGCTTTGAAGCTATATGTCAGCCTTTCCTACGCGAAGGGTAATTGCAGTTGATATAAGGTATGTCTCGAATTTGTAGAGAATTTTGTTTGTTAATGGTTAAGGGTTCATAAAAAACATGGCTTATAATAATTCATTAAGCATTAGAGTTGCTTATTGCTAACATAAACATTACTACACACCATTCCACTCACATCAGTAATTTAATCTTTGTTCACAATGGTACTGAGTGAGACTTCAGTCGGTATATTGCCCGAGATCCTTTCTAGATTGGAAGTTGTTTCGTTTAATCTTTGCGAATGTTCAGGAAACTTTTTTTCTACTGCCCCTTTCTTTTTCCTCTGAAGTCTGCAAGATACCCTTTAATCTGATTTGTTTTTCTGCAGGGATTGTGTCTCGTTTTGGCTTTAATGCTGTCTCTTTCGTATCTTTTGGGGATCTGGTTTTGTACAATAGGAGAAGGACCATTGAGAGATGCTTTGGGAGCGTGGCTATATGGAAATGTAATTGGCAATGGTGGTTCTTTGTTACTTATGTCTGCTTTAAAACTGTATGTCAGCCTTTCCTACGAGAAGGGTAATTGAATCGTGCAGTTGAATTAAGGTATGCCCCGAATTGCTAGATAATTTTGTTTGTTAGTGGTTTAGCGTTCATAAAATCATGGCTTGCAATAATTCTTCAAGCATTAAAGTTGTGATTATTCTACGATAACTATTACTACACTCCATCCCATTCAGTTTAGTAATTTAATCTTGGTACACGATTGTACTGAGTCATACTTAAGTCGCTCTATTGTCCGAGACACTTTCTGGATTGCAAGTTGTTTCTTTTAATCTTTGTCGTTAGGGCAACTCAATTTGTACTACTCCCCGTCTTACCCCTCTGATGTGTCTGCAAGATTCCTTTTAACCCGATTTGTTGTCCTGTATTGACTGTGTCTCCTTTTGGCTTTAATGCCGTCCTTCATCTATCTTGGGCAATCTGGTTTTGTACTAGAGAAGGCGGGTTTTTGGAAGATAGTTTTATAACGTGGATGAATGGAAATTTATTGGGCAATGCTAATCCGTTGTTATTTAAGTCTGCTTTAAAACTCTAGGTATGCCTTTCCTAAACAAAGGGTAAAAGGATCATACAATGCTGTTGAAATAAGGTTCATCTTGAAGTTTTAGATAATTGCGTTTGTCAGTGGGTTCATAAAATTACAGTTTACAGTAAGCCATTGAGCATAAAAATTATTTCCTTATTTCATAACCATTACAATACTTCATCCCTTTTGGTATATTAATTTAGTCTTGGTTCATGATTGCACTGTGTTCAAAAGTTTATGTCGGTCTATTACAATGACCTCTTCATAGAGTGTTATCTTTTAATCTTTGCGTAAAACCCAGAAAACCCTTTTTGTTCCTGCTTTGATCATACCGGATTTTAGAAGACAGGAGGACAGTTGGGCATGGTTTTGGAACGTGATTGTAAGGAAATGTTTTGGACAATAGTGATTCTTTGTATTTTAGGTATGCTTTCAAACTGTAGATCAGTATTTCCTACATGAAGGATTATTCAATCAGGCAGTTAAAACAAGAAAGTCCTCGAAATTTTAGAGAATTTAGTTCTCCGGCGTTCTTGAAACCAAGACTTGCAACAGTTCTTGAGCAACAAATAGGCTCATTTCATTCCCCAACAATTTCTAGATTTATCCCTTTCTACTTCTGAATTGAGTCTTGGTTCATATGATCCCATTCAGACAGAATAGTTGATCTATTTACTATGCGAGACTACTGGTGATCATTTTACTTTTGGCAAATACGTCTTTTCTTCCTATGTTGTCTACACGGTGGTTTTTATCTGATTAATTTTTAGAAAGGATTGTTTAATTTTGCCTTTAATGTAGTCTAACATGCTTCCTTTCGGCGATTATGTAGTACAGCCTTGGAACCACTTTCTTTATATCGACCAGTATTCATACAAGAGTAAATTCAACGTATCATTTAATAGGTAAAAACATCCTCTATATATCGAAATTTTAAAAAAAATGCATAAGGGGCGTATCCATAAACACAGACAACGTACAACGAAATTTCTAATGATAACAACATGTTTTGTAGCCATAATCAGATTATGAATAGTTAAATTAGTCAGAATACCATAGGTCATGAATTTACTACCTTTATATCCGGAGATATTCAATCCTACAATGTGTGTCAACTTCAGGGCTCATCTCGAAAAGTAAGTCGAAATTTAAAGATCTAGATTTTTTGTAGTTATAACTATCCTAATTTCAAATTTAGGCACAATTTCAAACGTATTTTCAAAGATCTGAGAGTTATGATATTTATTACGCAAGTGTAATCGATTTGAGAATTACATTATTATACTTATTATTCAAGTACAAGCGATCCGATAAATATTATCCGAGCTTTATTAAACGCTTTCCAAACTTTTTGTTACCCCCTAAAATCTCAATAATGGGAGGAAATTTAATTTAACTAGTTACAGGAATGAGCTAAAATTTTGCATGGCCATACTAGAAGACATTTGAATCGATTCATATTAAAATACAGTAAGGTCGCAATTAATAATTTTTTTAAACATTTATTTAAGAATAAATATTGCATGCTAAAAACTATGTTAAATATTAGGTGGATTTTATTTAACAGTAACATTTCTTTCTTTAACAGTAACATGGTACAAAATGTCAGCACTATAGATATATCATTTAGGAATATATGCATAGTAATGTAAAAAAGAGTTTTAACAATAGGATCTCCGACTTTTAGGTACTCTTAACTTTGGAGCAGTACGACCTAATTACATAAAAATTTGTATCAAAAGTTAAATTTAGGTATATTTTGATACATATTGTAAGTAGTTATTCAAACTAGGGTTTTCCCATTGGAAAATATGAAATTTGTGTTCTAATTAATTTGAAGACGGCCCCTTATACCAATTGTATTAATTTAAATTGGTATAAGACGTTAGTTTTGTCAAAAGCCATCTTTTAATTTTCTCTACTAATAAAATTGCTTGAATGAAGACTTGTGTTCCATTTCTCTCTTTTTTTTTCCGCGACTGTACAATAACAGAGGGACAGATGGGAGATAGTGTGGTTGATTTTGCATGATACATGGGCCAGATCTGGCAACTTTGCGCAAACAAAGTGATTCAAGTTGTCTCTTCGAAGTGGTGTGGGGGATGTTTGTGTTCAAGAAATCAAGGCTGCTTACAAACAGCAATTCTAGAGTATTATAGAGGATGATTTCTTCCAGAACCCTTACAAGATTGTATCCCCTCAGACTTAAGAATTAAGACTTGTACTGGTTCAAATGAGTCCTTGTCGATCTCATTCAAGGGGAACTGCTTGATATAAAACTCTGTTATTAGATTTATGGATTAAGAGTTGTTTCTTTTCATGTTTTAGACTTCTTTTATTTTCAAGTTGTACGTTCCAAAATTCAATGAATCAGTCAGTCAACATAAGCCACTTCTAAAACAAATATGACGTGGCCTCAAATATCCTCACATTAAAAGGCGGTGTGGAGGTTAAGAAAGTGCCACTCCATATGTTGACCTCAATGTCGGAAAGAGTTTAAAATTACAAGGTGCTGGTCCTTGCATTTTAGATTCAATGTTTATACCTGCAAGCTATACATTTTGTCTTATTTCATACAAAACCACAATCATAAAACATGAAGAAAATAGGCATATACAAGACGAAAGTTTAAATTACTTCTGCTACCATCCTCGTTTAAGCTAACAGTGAAAAGTAAAATTTCACCAATATCATATCTTCCGCGATCGATAAGCCTATTATTCTCTACTTCAATAAAGAAAGTTTTGAATTGATGTATCTAAAAGGGTATCAATAAGAGAGAACAAAGTGGGCTTGTTATCCGGAAATATCTGTCTTAACTGTGCTAAAAGTAAAGAGGTTTTTTTTCCTGTATGATTTAATCAATATCGGGAAGTTTTTTTACGTGGAGATAAGTCTACTGAATCAGATTTTCAATTGATGATTGATGCGCGTTTTCTTATTATCCTTTAAATGTAAAGATTAATAAAAGAGATTTAAAGTTTCATTCGATTTTCATCTAGCATAGATAGGATAAAGGGGTGGTTCACAAATTGTAGATGAATGTTACAATCTTCATTTAACGCTGAGTATTAGCTTTTTGATGTAATTTAAAAAATATTAGTAGAGATATATTTCAGAAGTTACAGATGGGATTGTGAAAGTATACATTTAATAGTTATTGATAGTGACTCCATCCATTTAATAGTGATTAATAGTAACTCCATTTAAGAGTGATTAATTGTGACTCCATTTAATAGTGATTAATAGTGACTCCATTTAATAGTGATGAATAGTAACTCCATTTAAGAGTGATTAAATGTGACTCCATTTAATAGTGATTAATAGTGACTCCATTTCATAGTGATTATTAGTGACTCCATTTAACAGTGATTATAATTTTTCATTGTGAGTAGAATAGACGAATAGTTATATTTAACAAATTACAGATGGAACTCTTAACTCTCCTAAATTGGATTCTGGGTAGAATTTTTTTGTAGAGAAGAGATGATAAGGGTATTTAAAAATAATTGAAGATGATATGTTAAAATATACACTTAACACTCTGATAGGTTTTTAATGTAATTTAGAAAAGACTAATAGAGCTGCGTTTAACAAATTACAGATGGATTGTAAATTAAAGGAGATTAAAAAGAGCATTTAATGAATTGCAGATGGTTCTTAAGATCTCCATTTAACATTGGAAACAATGTATCTGTTACTTAAAGCTAATTTCATGTTCAAAATAATTTGATGGTAGCAAGTTGGAGTGAACTTCTGTTACATCCACCATACATTCACTGTTACATCATGTTTTCAAGAAAAATGGCATAGCTTGAAAATGTCAATTTCGCATGAGATCCAAAAGAAAAATAGAAACATTAAAGCAAGCAAACTTCTCAATTTGATATCAGTATAATCAGGTCCCATTTTTACTGAAAGTTCACCTTTCAGGGATTCATTTCAAAGATTTATCAAGTATAAATATAGTTGTTGTTACGTACCTCTACAAGTGGCATTGATTCAACGATACGTTTGTTTTGTCATGGTCTATTAAAATCCGCAAATGCCGTGATATCGCGTCATTAAGTTATTGCTGATTTGTTTTCATGGTGACGAGATCAAGATCCGGTCAGCTTATTTTAACGCTTTCCCTGCCGATCTCGCACCAGCGCGGGGTTTTGGATTGATGTCTCAGTAGCCGGTCACGCGTTAGAGCGGGAAAAGCTGCGCCTGAATATTTATTGTCCGCTTCAATTGGTATTATATGTTAGATGTTGGTGTGGTATTGGCGTGGAGTAAAGGTTAAAAGCTAGTTGTAAAGGTATATGTGTGGTTCCAAATTTATAGCCGTATTAGTTATTTAAAAAAAATTGCAATATGAGTTGTAGAGACGATAGTTCTGCACAAACTTCATGCTCCACCCACAAAAAATGTAATCTAGTAAGAACTGATGATGAAATTGCATATTTGTTGGCTAAGCTTTCGCCAATCTATTCTGGTATTGGCGTGGCTGGTATTGACTTCTGGGAAAAACCCATTTCTATGGCCGGGCAATAACTATCAACGCACCATATCAACTTTAGAAGCAAACGTGTTAATGACCAGATATCTTATCCAACTAGATAGGGTCAGTTTTCCTCCACTTACCAAATTCCTTACTGAAACAACCACCAGGGGGGCTATATGAAAAAATAAATTTCCATTTTGTGATGTGTAATCTTCTACAGGTGAACATGCGAAACACATGTTTCACAGCCAACTTGTTGAAACGTGGGAAATGTGTTAGCTTCGACTAAGGTCCGGTGCACACATCCGATTTTTCAACGCCGCTGAGGCACCGATGCCCAACTATGCACACATAACCATGAAATGACACAAGTACTCATTTAGCGTCATTTGCGATAAATATTCTATCGATGAAAACGTGTTTATTTCACTTACTTGGTGTAAAAAAAGTATATTTTGAATCAAAATAGACGTTAGTGGATACAACCATTTATTAATTATTATTTATGTTCCACTTATTTATGCAAACAAGGTACATCAAACCGGAGAAACGTGTGCGTCGAACTGCGGCTCCGTGTGGAATTGCGGTACAAAATACACGCAAGTTGAACGTGCGTCGCTGTAGCGGTGTCAGAAGGTACGTGTGCACTACTCCATTGGATCTAATGTATCTCGAACCGCACTTGAGTTGCGGCAGCGGCGCCGCACGTTGAAAAACCGGATGTGTGCACCGGGCCTAAGGCATAGTCAAGCCCTTACACTTACGATTTCTCGTGTTTTTTTTAAATAATTGTATTCAGATATATTAAATTTGCATGGAAATTTTTATATTTGTAATGGATTTAGTAATTTTAAAGCGGCTAGTGGTAGATGTGGATATCATAAAGTCAATTCATTTGTCATTTAATTTCATTTCTGTAGTCCCAAAATCCTAAAGCAATTTTTATTCTGCCCATCTATAAGGCGCGATCAAAACATTTCCTTTTTAGTGCGTGACTGCAGCGTATATGAAAATTAGTGCAGCGCCGATGCGGGTATATAAGCACCAACATCGGTTTATGGGATTATTATGGCATTCGTTTATTTCCGAAGTGTGTGTGAAAAATTTTGAAACTTTAACAATGGCGATGTTATCCCATTTATGAAAATTTGCCATTGGACATTTACATTCTTTTCTTTGTAATATATGGCGAGAGTTACTCCACTCAGTGGTTTTTCTTTCTAAGAATCAACCAATCAAAATGCTTCACTGGTTATGTATTTTCTAGATTGCTTTGTCGGTTTAAACGTAGTTCAAAACTAGAATTTCTTGCGAGCGCGAAGGATGTCTCGTCCATCATTGCTAAAAAGGCAAAAAAATATTACTTTTATTAGTTTTTCAGCTATTTTTTGACATGAATCTCTTGTTTATATTAATACACTAAACCATTTCAAAGAAAATTATTCTATAGACGTTACGCAGACGTATTGTTGATTGGCAAGTAATCTTGCTAATCATCGAATGTGTGAAGTTTGGAGCTATCTGTAGATACTTATTACTTTAAAGGTTCCAATACCGATTTGATTATTTATTTTAATTTAAATGCTTAAAGAGAGTTAAAATTTAATTACGAACTAAAATTAAAATATTTTGGGTGAATATTTAATTTTTTTTCAAACAAAATATTTAGTTTCCCTCTTTCTTCTTTTTTGTCTCACGCTAAATGAAGCTTCAGATGCGTTCTTTGCTCTCGACAGTGATTCTGAGTCAGATTGCAATAAAACTGCTAAACGTACTAATGTGGTTGTCCAACCCCCTATTGAGAAAGAGAAAAGTAGCTGATGCAGATACTGGCAAAGATTCTGACAGAAGGGATGACGAGGTGAAAAGAGATCTCGATCACTTGCCGCGGATAATAATCTCCACCACATGTGAAACAGGACATCAATTAGACCATGTAGAGAGTGATAGAGATGATATATAGTTACCAAACACTTCTGTTACCCGAAATAGGGCAAGGCGAATAAAATCTGAAAGTAGACCTAAAACACCAAAGAAAAAAGAACGAAGCTAGAACAATAATCTAGAATTTTACTTCCATGTACAGACCAACTTGCCATGGATTTGTATCACGAAATTGTAAAAGTTCTATTACAGAGTCTGCAGCCTTTCCTTACAGATGAACTGATAGACCACATTTTTACACAATCACTACTTTACACATCTCAAAAAATATATTGTAATAATTATTGGGAAGATTTGGGACACCTACCATTGGTCCAGTTAGATCTTTAGTGCTGCAGAAGAATGCATCAGACCAACAAAGATATGATAGACGAGATCATTGGCTTTATAAGTAAGACCAACAGTTTGAACGATGCAAAAATTGTGGTGGAAGGTCAGTCTATAGATGCCAGAAATGTCAGGTTCCTCTTCCTCCTGAGTGTCGCAAGACTATCTCGTATAATAGTCTAAATAGAGAGTGCAGCAAATATTTGAACTTTAGGAGTGGTGCTCGTTCTCAGAAAAATGGGATTGCTTTGTATAATAGTTATTAAGTATGAATATTCAATTGGCTTATTAGATTATATACTTGGTAAAACTAATCACTTGAATTTCTTCCGTAAATATTAAAAGAAATAATGTGGGAAAAATACAAAGTCACTAAAATTGGTGTTTTGGTCAATCTTCCTTCATATTGTTTGTTTAAATGTGTAATATAAAGTTTTCATTGTTCTTTTTAAGAGTTATTTGTGTTTTTCTACATGTGTGTAGAATATATAATACTTTTACATTTATGTGCTCACTACAGACGATTGGTCAAAATTCTTGCTAATTAAAAAACTTAAAAATAATTTTCGAAAAAAATCTGAAATTTTTTACGTATACTTAATTGATTAAACTAAATAAGTTATAAGATAAAAAAGTTAAATTTTAAACTATTTTAAAGTTGTTTTTAATGGGTTAATACCAAATGCATCCAAACAGGAACAACGTGCTGTTATTCTTTTTTGTCTGCCTTATTGACAAAGACCGGTAGATATTCATAGGAAAAAGAAGAATGTATGGAGAAGCATGTCTGTCAAAAACCACCGTAGTGATAGTAGTAGTGGAATAATGCTCAAAGTTCAGAAAAATGCTACGAAATTTCTCATGTACTCCCCCTAGCACCATTAAAAGCAAATACACAAAAGAAAAACATTAAAATAAGACAAATTTGACCGGCAACACCAAGCCAGAAGATCACATCAAATGCCGCTACCCACTTAGTTAACATACTGCCAACACCAATGACTCAGAGAAAATTACGAAACAGAATTAGTCATCGCTTGAGTAATTGTTGATAGTGATAAATTCCCTTCTTCTTTCTTTATTACTTTTCTTGAAGGATTTATTGGTGAGAAGAAATAACATATTAAAAAATTAATACTAATAACACACTGACAGAGGAGTGTGCTAAAGCTGCAACTATCTATGACAAGTGAATATTTAAAACAAACAAAAATAAAAAAGTTAGGTGCAACAATTAAAAAATCTTTTTGTTAATCACCAAAATCATCGGATGGTTAATACATAAAGAATTGACTAAATAAAATAAATACGTTTTACAAATTTACGAATACACGAAATTTTTAGATGAACTAGAACATCAAAAAGGAGTTGTTTCGTATATTATTGTAAATATAGGTGGGCATAATAAAAACTGCGAAAGTGTTTTGGGTCTCTATAAATGAAATTAAGTGCAAAATGAATTGAATTAATGATCTTCATTTTCACCTCTAATGGTGTTAAAATTGTAATTTCCAGTGCAAGTATTAAAATCTCCATGCATGTATCTTAGACAGACATAGACAATTTATAAAGAAAGTGCACATCTCTAATAATATAATAACACAATGCTTGTGTGCATTGGTATGTTTTGTGAAACGATTGATGTTGTATAGATTGTGATAGTAAAGAGGTTTTCGTAGTGCGTTAACCAGACAAAACCAATTGGAAACAACATCATAAATAATAAAAAAAATAAAGCACAAATTCCATTAAAAATGAAATATTTCGCATGAACATACAATTTAACAAATCACCTTTTAAATTATTTCAGTGAGCACAATTTAAAGAAACTCATTTGTAGCCCTTAAGTAAAATGAAGGTCATAAATTCAATTTATTTCGCACTTAACGTGGGTGTAATCAACCTAAAAATTGAACACCAGTTTTTATTCTGGTCCTTTACGTAAAAGGCAGAAAGCGAAAAAAAAAACTTTTTTTTTTTTACATTGGTGCGATTTCCCTTAAGGGAAAAATTAGAAAGTGAAGAGAAAAAGCAAAATAAAACCATCTGCAATTTAATCTAGTCAAATATTTACGATCTCCACCAGATAATAAAAACAAGCGCTATTTTATGTAAGCCTTTTAAAATGTCGGATCTAGTTTCAGTTAAAATCGCGAAACAAAATCCCATTCAACATCATCAATTATGCTCAAGATGAGTAAAATCCATTAAATACCTGCGATAAACCACCACTAGAAAAGAAAATTCATTCACCCTGGCTAAGAAAAATAAATGTAATTTCTTAGCTTTCGGTCACTCATTAAGAATCTAGTGGAATATGTTTAAACATTTATCTATGATTTGTTTGATATAGAAACGAAATATTTCTTTTCGACAGTACCTTTATTAATGAAAAGTTCGATTTGTATAGAGAAAATATTCTGTTTGTGCATGAATATTCGGAAAGTACTTTAGAGAGATCTCACTCATTTACTTTGTCATTAAAATGGACTTAAAATAGAAACTCGTTTAATAAAAATGGGATTTAAGATCAGATTATAATTTTAATTGGCCTCATTCAAAGTATTATAATTTCTGTTAGATAATCAGAAATAATGTTTAATTAGTGAAGAAACGGCTAAATATGGGAGCTGAATTTTAAAAGAAATTTTTTTATGTTTTTGTACGTTGCTGCAGATAATTTCACCTTAGCATTATGCACATCACATTGCAAGTACTTTTATATCTACTTTGTTTACAAAACTATCAATATTCCTTATTTTTCGAGGGATATATTAGCTTATCATTCCGGTTTGCTGTCTTTCTACTTGAAAATTAGCATCTGCGAGACTTGTATTCTATTTACAGATGATAAATGTTGTGTATCAGAACAATTGTCCGTGTAAAAAGAAGTAAACTAGATGGGTAGGTTAGATAATCAAAGTAGGACTAAAGCAACAAAAAGAGCTAATATATATATCTATATCTATATCTATATATATATATATATATATATATATATATATATATATATATATATATATATATATATATATATATATATATATATATATATATAATGATTTTTACACAACCCCAGCTAAAAATAATCAATATAAGATTTTAAAAATTCCGTGTTGTTTCATGAAAAACATGACTTAGTTCAGCCCTCGAAATAGATTTTTTAATACAGGTGCATCTTGTGCACCTAAGTTTTTAAATTATGGGCACAGGTTATATTTTAGGTGCACATTTAAAGAACGTAATATAAGAGCATTAATATAATGTAAACTACTTTATGAGTTGGGTATGTTTAGACAGATTTTAGTAGTAGATAGTAAATAAAAATATTTAAACATCTAAATTCTCCCTTCTCCGGCGCACGGTTGTCGCGACAGTCGCTTCAACAGAGCCACCTGGAAAATGTTTCGATCATCGGAAAGTTCTGTTGGCAGTGACAGAAGTAAACCTACCTGCTGTATAAACCTGTTAGGGCCCAGCGATTTTGTTTTTGCATTGTGTGTATTTAGGAATTTTAATTACGTTCCTTTAGAGCGAAAGAGGTTGATATTAATAGTTCGTTCAAGCATAAAAATAACATAAAACACGTTCCTTCTCCCTTTCTTTAACGTTAGTCGGTGTGCACCTAGCGGGTAAAAATTAGGTGCACACATTTATTTTCATGTGCACAGTGCACCTGTGCACCCAGGTATTTCGAGCCCTGACTTAGTTATAAATCATAGTATACATCTTTAAATTGGTCCTTGAGCAAAAAAGAGTATTTCATCTATATGACTTAGGCCAGTCTACATTCATACTATCTTAGTCAAGGGCTCATATTACATAAACGTAAAATCTAATAACGAATGATAAAATATACATAATAAATAATTTAAAGTATAAGTCAGGAAGACAAATTTAATAATTATCTTCTAAATTGAACTATGCAATTAAACTACTTGCTATTTAATTGATTGTATTTATTTAACTATGCAAAATTCCCTAAGAGCTATAACTAACGTTCTCGTGAATAAAATTAGAAAGAAAGGAACATTTTTGCAAACGTAATAATTCTTTCCTAAATGTGTATAACATGACTCAACATATTTGCATGTGCAGTCACGGAAAAAAAAAACGCCCACCCCCTCTTCATTCGAGAATTTAAACCTAGAACAAATCCAAAGATGGCATTTGACAGGTACCTACGTCTTCAATAAATTCATATTCATAAAATTTGCATAAGGGGCCGACTTCATATTAAATTGAGTACGAACTTCATAATTTTCAATAAATACCCTCAATTTCAACTCATACTTTCAAACATACTGTAAATTATATAAATTATTTCGATACCAAATTTCAGGTCATTAGGTCTTATCATTTTGAAGTTATGAGGGCTGAAATCTTGAAGCTCCTAGTGTTAAATCAGTTTCTTAGACTTAATGGATATTTTCCTAAATAATATTTCCATAGTGCTGTTAGCTTCTATCATGTTACTATTGAACAACCCAAACACAATCCACAAGTATTGTAATTTAAAAATTGTTTTTATTATGCAATAATAATTATAAAATTAATATTTAAAAAAATATCGATTTCGAAACTTTATTTTTATGGAAATCGATTCAAAAGATCTTCTTGTATGGCCATGCAAAATGTTACCTCTTAATTTTAATACTTAACTTACTATAATTTTTTTTTCAAGGTACATTAAATTATCAATTATCATTAGGATTTTTTAGGGGAAAAAAATCAAAAGTTTAGAAAGCATCTTACAAACCTCGGATAATACTCTTTGGATCGTTTGCCCTTGCATAGTAAATATAATAATGTAATTCTCAAATGGAGTTCAAATTTGAAATTCGGGAAGCGGAAACAACAATTTATCTCGATCTACGAATAACGTTTTTCTATGTGGAGATGATCCCTAAAATTGAATATAACTTTAACATTTAATATAGCAAGATATATATGGATTGTAAATTTAGAAAATTTTATATTTATACTAATTTATCTAGGCAGAATCGGATTGTGGCATCAAAACACTGTGATTCTACTAAAAATTTTGTTGCTTGTGCAAAATTTGATATGAAGACGTTCTCTTAAGCAATTATTTTTGGATTTTAATTTCTAGCAGAAGTTATTTCCTATTGAATAATACCTTGGAATTAGCTCTAATATGAATGGTGCTTAAAGTAAAGGAAATGCTTCGTTTTTTGTTTGTACATGTAGTAGTACATGTTCGGAGCCAGTTTGTACGTTTCTGCATACAGTATACAACAACGCTTCCAAGTACTAAAATCTCAGAAATGTGTCTATATTTCGTCATGAAATGGTGATTCGTATTTTTTAAAACTAATCTATTTTAATAAAAATAAAAATATATATCACGCTGTTGTCTGTTCAAGTCTTCTTTAGTTTTTAAAGTTTAGTACATCAGTTATTATTAAACTCAACTATAACGACTGTGATCTTAGCCCAACGACATTAGCTGTCCAAGTTGTTTCGATAAGATATCTCATTTATCAAGATCCAAAAACTTTACTAATGACTAGGTACCTCGTAGAGAAAACCACCCTATGACTTCCACAAGAGTTTTAAGAAATGTAGTATTTCCTTAATTCAAAACACACAAAATGACTAAATAATCACATGTATTAATTGAGAGAGTCGAAGGAAATATTGTATATGTCAAGTTAATCAAAACTGGTTAGACGCTATGTGGATGGACACATTTTTAATGCAGAATATATGTTTAAACCACTCGTATGGTTAACTACATAAACAAACACTGTTTCAAAAATATTGTCGACAGCAAAATATCTGTTTTCATTATGATTGTTTTTCATACTTAACACACATGGTTGGTGCCTCGACTAGGCATCTGGTCGTTAGCAAAACTGACCAGTTTCTTCATATCTTTATGGACGAGGTGCATCTTTAAAATCACTTGGAGCGCCAATACCATCTCACACATTATCTAATGCAGTAAAGTATACGAGGCTCCTTTGGAAGCCGAGTCACACAGATCGATTGGATTGGAGTTTCATAGCGCAAGGTCCGACAACAAGGGATCTGTTGTTATCCTGAGTGTATATCATACTTAACTCACATGGTTGGTGTCTTGACTAGGTATTTCGTCGTTAGCAAAACTGACCTATTTAGTCATATCTTTATGGACGAGGTGCATCGTCAAAACCATTTGGAGCGCCAATACCATCTCACGCGTTATCTAATGCAGTTGAGTATACACAGCTCCATTGGAAACCTAGTCAAACACTTCGATTGGATTGGAGTTTCATAGCACAAGGTCCTACAAAAAAGGATCTGTTGTTATCATGAGTGTATATCATACTTAACTCACATGGTTGGTGTCTTGACTAGGTATTTCGTCGTTAGCAAAACTGACCTATTTAGTCATATCTTTATGGACGAGGTGCATCGTCAAAACCATTTGGATCGCCAATACCATCTCACACGTTATCTAATGCAGACAAGAATACACGGCTCCTTTGGAAGCCGAGTCACACAGTTCGATTGGATTGGAGTTTGAAAACGCAAGGTCCGATAACGTGTTTTTCAAATCACATACAGTTTGAAATGTTGTCTAACTTATATCAACGAAGAATCTTCTCATAAGGTCCAACTATTTCAACTGTTATTTCATGCGATGTAAGTTCTGTGTGCTTAATGAGGGCATTTGGTGTTTTTCAGAGGATCGGCGTGTGAGTGATCAGGATGAGCGTCGGTGTTCTGAGCCTGGATCAAGAGATTGGTGCGAGCGACGCCGTCCTGCTAGATCCCCTCACAGAAGAAGCCTTCATCGCAAACCTACACCAGCGATTCAAAAGGGACCAGATATACGTGAGTACAATCCTGAATATGTTTCGGTGTTATACATAAATGGCCTCGTCCGAAATGGCACTGGAGCGGGATTGGTGTTATTGCAATATTGATAACGTAACTCAATGCCAGACTCAACGACTTACGAAACCATAGGCGTTTATCTGTGTTATCCAATGTTTTCGTAAGAAAACTACATGAAAGGCTCTGGGAGACGGGATGATGTTTTTCATTTACCGATAACCTGACTACCGAAGCGAAACTCTGCAAAGGTGTTTTGATAAGAAAGCTCTCTGTTACAGGACTGCCATATTTAAGCCAGGGAAACCTAAACTTATCACCAAGTGCCACATAGATTCACTATGACTTTTGTAATGAAAAATACTAATAAAATAAATAATATATGATATAGATCAGTGGTTCCCAAAGTGTGTACCGCGGCACCCTGGAGTGCCACATAGAGAGATTAGGGGTGCCGCGGAACACTCATGAAGCAGTTGCTGTTATAAAGAACAAATATTGTTCGAAAATTACTGTCGTAAAAAAAAATGCGAGTATTTGTACCACTAGCTCATTGCTAGTAGCTGCTCATTCCACTAGCTTATTGCGAGTAGGTGTATCATAATTCCACGATTCAAACAATCGTGCAGTGCGCATCAGGCTCGCCCGTCCCACTAAACACACATATACCTCCAATAGCATGTTGAAGGTAACTTTATTTAGTTTATTTCAATTTTCACCTACGAATATGTTTTTCTATTAAGTATAATTAAAGTATTTGTGTGAATTTTAAATACGAGTTGCATTAATTATGTCTGTTCTTATCACTTACTTCTCTAATTTCTTCTTCATAGTCTTACAAATATGAAATATATATTATATAGAATAATATACCACAGATAGATACTATAAGACGAGGGTGCCGTGATAAAGTTCTAATCCTCTTAAGGGTGCCGACTTGGATAAGTTTGGGAACCCCTGATATATATATTTTATAAGTATTTTATATTGGTAATAAACAGAAGGAGGATAGACAAAAAAAAACAAATAAATTAAATTTCATTAGATCCGTTATATTATTTAACAATTTTAGTTAAATTTTAACAATTATTTATTATTTAAAAATTGTGGATAAATTAACAACTGTATAAATATTTGATTCGATTTTTGCAGCAACGAGCGCAAAAGTTACTCTAAATTTTCATCAGCAAAGCGGTTTAAAATTTTCGATTTGTGAATAATCATGGCTGGAAAATTTATGTTCACATATACAGGGTGTATTTGAACTCCACCGACAAACTTGGAGGGATGACAGTACGCATCAAGACAAACAAAAATGCAATGGAACATGGTGGCGCAAATGACGTTGAGTGGGTGAAAATCGCGAAAATGCGTCTGAAAAGTGTGACGGCGAAGAAACAACAAACATGTACAGAAAACATTTGTTGGATAGCATAGGCACAGCTTTTACAGAACAAACAAAATTGTTACAATAGTTGTTCATAGTGGCGCCAGCGGACATCATTGCATAGGGCACTATGACGTTCGGGTGTTTCCTTGATTTCTGCTGCAGAGGTCACAATCCTCGCTATCAGATCTTCCGATGTACCCACTGGTGTCTCAAACGAGCGATTTCAGGTAACCCCAGAAGAAGTACAAGGGGTTAAGGTCCGGCGAGCGTGGAGACCGACACCCTGTTTGTGTTCACCTAAAGAGGTTTGCGCATTTTATTGTATTATTCTAGCAAAATAACTTTTAGCCTATATTAACTAACTTCTGACTTGTTAAATTAACGTTACATAACATGTGGCGAGACGCCAAGAAATCAACGGAGTGCCGCATGTGACCCGCGATATCCGTTGTGTGCATCCCTTATTTAAGCTAACCATAACCTACCTCATTTTCAAATGCATAATGATTTATGAAACTGCAATCTACAAATCAAGTTTTTCTATGCATGAAGATAAAGCATTCGGGGACAGGGTTGGTGATTTTAAGTTACCTATAAACTGACTGTAAACTGATTTAGTAAACTGTAATCTGTAAATTTGTGTTTTCGTGTATGGAGGGTTTAAGTAAGAAAGCTTTCGGAGACAGGTATTTGCTTGTTATCGATAACCTATCTGACTCCCAAAAGAGCTTACAGATTAATGAAACTAATCTATAAATGATGTTTTCCGTGTATGGACTGCTTAAGTAAGAAAGCTTTGGGTAATAGATTTGGTGTCTGCCAATGGCTAAATGGTATAGAAAACTGTAATCCTCTTAAGCTGTATGTGGGTGTTGTTTTGCCGATCAAGTACATTCGAAGTAATCCAACATGTCAAAGCAACTCCAACATGTCAAAGCAACTCCAACGAAGCCAGATTCGAAGTGCCTAAATTATGAGAGTTTTTTTCTGTAAAGCGAAATTCTCCTATCTCCAATTTTATATTGACAGAAAATACCTGTATTGATTGTAAATAAAATCTAATTATTTATATTATAGTTTTGGCCACTACGCCGAAAGCATATGATGGCGTGTCATGTGGCCAATTTGTTCTTCTCATTATTGCTTCATGAATATTTACATAGAAGACCTGGTGGTAGTTGTCTCGAAGAGGTATCTCACTATTAGTAAAACTAACCAGATCTTGATGGAAAAGAAATTTCACTATTAAAATAAAACTAAGCATATCTTGATCTTGTTATAAAATACCATTATTATCTTGATGGACCAGATATCTTGTCATATGCACAAGTTGTCCGATTCGGATGGACAAGATACCTCGTCGAAATCATTTGGTGGGTTAAACCACATAGCCCATCACGCGATTAAGATAATCTGGTAGGCAGATCAGCTTCAAAGTTTTTAGTTCTTGTATCAAACACCTCTTTGAGTTGTCGTCAAAAGGTACATTGCTAAATAAGGAATACTGTACTGGATCAGTTTCTGTACTGAAATAAGTACAGAAAGCATGTTTCCTTGCAAAATCATTGCTGTCATCTGCTTTTACCATGACAGATGAAGCATGTGAATTCCTCAGTGTGTTAACTGGTAGTGTGTAAAAGCGGTTAGTTGTGACCAGCGCCACGCAAAATTATTTCAACTGCATCGAATTGCAGCCACAATCGGATTTCCCCCAACCAATAAAGTTTCGTAATGTGGAGACGCCCCCCATCTCGACCGAGACCTATTGAAGCCACCTCTTTTCTATCGGCAAAGAGCCCGACTCTTTTGTGACGCTCCGCATAAAATTAGACTTTGATTAATTGCATGCCGATAGGACGAAATGCGCGCTCCTTTTGTAGCACCCCGCTCTCATTTCCTTTATTATTTGCGCCCCCGCATGCCTTACAGTGGGAGAGGAAAGAAAAATGGAGAAGAATTCTTTCTCAGGAGTCTACTGCGATAAATAACAGGGCGCTGTTTAAATGGAAAGAAATAGTGTGTGTCTTTCGATTAGGAATAACTGAATTTAATTATGCCGGGTATGGGGAGTTTTGGAAAGAAGGTTGGTGTTCATAACTTGGCGAGGGTGGATATGGATTTATTTCTGGGGTATTTTTAACGTGTAAGATATGTTATTCATTTATGATCTATTGCAGCCTTTTTTTAATCCGAGACTTTACTTAGACGTAAAGGTCCAGGCTCGTACTTAAAAATTACATTTTATTACTCCATCGCATGAAAGATTACTGCAGTTTTTTACTGTCTCATGCTACGTTAAGCGAATACGATAGCTATAACTTTCAACAGATGAATAATTTTTTAAGGTATCCGAACACGTTAAAAATGTTATTTTTGACCAAACAGTCCAAAAAAAAAAGTTTTTGATATCATTTGATAGAACATTTATTTGACTTTTCAAAATATATTTGCTTTTGCAACTATAATTTTAGAAAGATTTCCCAAATGTTTAAATGATTTCTCTTTTGGAAATAGTGTGTACGTTTTTAAAGAGAAGTGAAGAACAAAACTGTTAAAAAAAGGCAAGCAGTAAAAGCATGAAAAGGCAAACGATACACTTCAAACTAAAAATTAGAATTCTATAAGTAATAATACTTTATTTATTTTCTAGAAATTGAATATTTATTGGTGAATTTGAATTATATGCAATGGAAGAAATAGAAATGTTTTTGTAAGCGAAAATTCAAAGGAAATATATTTAATAAAGTGTTCAAGGACAATGATGTGTCTGGGCCAACAGCTGCTCCAACTGTGAGTGAATCGAAACTTCAGAGTGTTTCGGTAACAACAGATGTTCCAGAAAGTGATAATTACAACATTATTTTTAATTTCCAAGTACTAAGAAGTATTATTTCTTCTCTGTGTTGTTCTGTCTGCTTCACAAGTGGTGTAACTCTCGTGCAAGATTCTTTTTTTTTGGATTGGCTTCAAATGTGACATTGGAATGCCAAAAAATGAATATTTAAATTCATTTTGTACTAGAGAAAAGGTTAAAATGTATAGCATTAATGTTGCACTTGTTTTGGCCACAGAATTCTTGGGGAAGGACATTCTGCAGAAAGAAAACTGTATCCGACTCTTAACCTTAACACTCTATCCAAAACAACATACAAAGCCATTGAAAGGAAACTCAATTGTGTTGATGAAGATATTGCACGTAAAACGATGCATGAGGCTGCCCTTGAAATTAGAAAGGCGAAGGAAGTCGAGGAAATTGTTCAGTGTGGTGTTTTCGTCGATGGAAAGTTGCAACGAAGGGGACATTCATCTCTAAATGGATGCGTTACCGCTATAACAATTACTAACGAAGAAATACTTTATATTGAGGTGACGCCAAAAACGAGCAGATTTTGCAGAACAAATGGAAACGAAACCCCTCACATCTGTAACAAACATGCAGGGTTGTCTTGTGCCATGGAACCAATAGTAATTTACAGAATTTTCGAACGATCCTCTCACATAGGGAAACTGCAATACACAGATTTTTATGGTAATGGGGACTGGAAAGTGTATGATGCTGTGAAAGATGTTTACGACTAGTGCTGTGTCACAAAATACGAGTGTATAGGGCACATACAGAAACGTGTTGGCTCAAGACTCAATAAACTAAAATCGAAACAAAATGGTCGAGGAAAATTGATTGACACTTTTATTGACAAGCTTCAAAACTATTGCGGCATTGCAATTCGAAGCAATGTTGATCATTTGCAAGGAATGCAAAGTGCCGTAATAGCTGCTTTCTATCACTGTTGCTCAAATTCAAACCAGCCAATGCACGGTCAGAGCCCTGTTAGAGCCGACAGCTGGTGTAAATTTCAAAAAGCTGAGTCAAATGGAGAAACATATGTAGACAAATCCAAAGGACTCCCAAAGAAATTTTAAAATCTTATTAAGCCTATCTACATGCAATTGTGTGATAGGAACTTACTGATAAAATATTTATATGGGAAAATAAAAAATGCCAATGATAGTTTCAATGGCGTTTTGTGGAAATTAATTCCCAAAGAAGTATTTGCGGAGCTACAAACTTTAAAGTGAATAGCCAACATGTCTGTCATGCAATTCACTAAGGGATTCCAAGAATTGCTACATGTTTTTAAAACTAGAGGTGTAAATATAGGGTCAAATGTATTAAACGAATTTAGAGAGCTTGACGAAGAAAGAATCATCGTCGAATCAAAACGGCATTTCTTACCCATTGTCACACAATATTGCAAGAAAAAAAATTAGATTCAGTAATAACAGAAAATTAGTTAAATTTGAGCAAAAAGAAGGTATAACGTACAAATGTGGATAACTTTAGGCGCTTAAATTGTTTATTTTTATTAAAAACTAACTATTTACACTTCAAATGCATTTTTCTCAAAAAAAAATTTTATGCATTATTTGCTCACTTCAAATGTTCAACACAAACAGTTATTGACGGATTCTCATAAAACTTTGAGAACTTGTTCTTTATAATATTTTCTAGTGAATGAACTATAATAATTATGCTGAGATGAAAAGTTTTAAAATGATGGCCATTTATTTAAGAAAGATGACTGTAAAACTATCAAAAATCTTGTATTCTTTTTCGATCGTTGGTAAAATTTTTGTTTTTTAAATGTTCTATTGATTGTAGTTTATTCACTAATAAAATGCATGTAGTTTATTTTAGTAATATCATTTTTCAAATTGGTGGAATAGATTTGCATGCATCACATTTGAAACTTTTGACAAATTTCTTTAAAATTTCATATGTAATTATCAGTTTTACAAAATTATTAATATGTATTTTAAATCATTACAGCCCAATCCTATTGTTCAATAACACCAAACATAAAAATATCATTAAAATTTTTCGTTACCACATTAAAAAAGAGGCCTCGAATGTGTCCGGATAACTTAAATAATTTTAACATAATTTTTAACTGGTAAATATTTTTGTAATAATTTTAACATAATTTTTAACAGATTAATAATTTGTATAAAATAATTTTTTAAACATAATGTTAACATATTAATAATTTTTATAAATATTTTAACATAATTTTTAACGATATTTTTAATTTCATAGCTAACAAGTAAATTAAAGTATGTAATAAATTACGATTTGAAGTTAAAAAAATGCTGAACTGTGTATTTATAAACTTTGCTACTGTAATTATACAGCAAAGTACATTATGGAGATGTTTCCCACATGTATTTGCATTCTGAACAGTAAAAAGAGTTAGATGACCTTATTTCACAAATGTTGGAATAAAAAGTTTAAAATTGTTTCGTAGTGTAATAGCCTCTTCAAAATATATTGGTACACGAAACTCTTAATCAAGAAGTAAATATCAGAGGCATTCTTGATAAAAATCGCATTGGAATAAATAGTATTTAAGCAAATATAGTACTGAGGGCATGCATGGAAAACATTACAACTGTTTTGTCTTATGATTTTATAACTAGAAAAACATCCAGAAAAGACAACATACCGTTTTGTAGACAGTGGATGTTGATACCTACCATATTTACCTTAGCACAGAGTGCCCAGGCACAGAAAGCGGGGGAACTGAGATCGCAATATTCTGAAATCAAACGGTGCTGGGTGAGCTTTGAGCCATTGTAACTTTGTTTTGCGCTGGGGGAGTGAATATTCGATAATACAGCGTGAGTGGTGTCACTCGAAAGCTACCGAAGTACGCTACTATTAATATTGAACAACAACGATATCTCAACAGCAATTAATATCACAAATAGCACTTTATTTTTTACAAACAGTAAATTAATTGCAGAATATTCACAATAAACAAACATTTAAATATCCCTATATCTACTTCATTCAATTCATCATCTAACATCATTGCTGAGTATTCTCTTCAAATCTACGTATTATACTGTTCGTGTCCTTGATTTAACACACATGTTCGTTCACAATGGTTCTTGCGAGTGTTATCTTTTGAACCATTTGTTCTTAAAACCATTTTCAATTAGGAAAACACATTAACCATCATGGTGGTATATCGTGGCCACGAAAACAGTCGTATTATAGCCAGCATCTGGTGTAAAAAAAAAAAAACTGATCCTAAACGTTCACATCTTCTGGGCAACGGGATAATTATGTATCTCACTTGGATCTTTATTCCCTCTGAATTATAGGGCAGTTTTGTCTCAACGAGATGTTTCGTCATTTGGAAAATAAAGATTTGAATAGACGAGATACATCGTCAAAAAACTCGAAGGACTAAAAGTGTGTAGAAGTGTTAGTGTTGCACAGATCATCTTTTCAAATTCAATACCGCTCCGAGGAGTTTCAATGTGACGGAAATATTTGGAATATCTATAAATCTGTCAATCCTGGCAAGATGTCGATACATTTCTTGAACCGAACTGTATTCGAAATGAAAAATCCTAGCTGCCTTCAGCCGAACCTAGATGGCTAAGTACATTTAAATTATATGTATAATCTCAATAGACTTCTATTTTATTCTATATATTCAATCGTGCAGGAATTTACACAAATTTAACCTTCGCTTCAAAAATTGTCTTGTTTTAGCCAGTCTCTGGTACAAATACGACTTCTCAACATTCATCTTCTTTTGCAAGGGTCAATTGGTTTTCTTACTTGAATCTTTATAACCCTGCTTGGAGTAATAATGGCTGTTTCGTCTTGACGAGATAACTCGTCCTCATCAAACTTAACCAGAACTTGGGATATCTCCCTGAAATTAGTTGAAAGGTAATATCAAACACATAAAAATCAGACACTGCATCACAGTACACAATTTTTCAACCATCGAATACCATACTTTAATATAATTTGTGGGTCCAGTCTTTTCAAGCATTTTTGCTTACATGTTATATATTCTAAAATATTGATATCAGTGCTTCCATTGTACAAAATATTTAATTTGAACAAATTTAACTGAACACCTTTATATGTTACCGTTATATTAAATTTTAAAAATTTACATTTCAAATAATTGTAAAATGCATTTAATAAAATAAATAAAATGGAAGATTACGTTCGAAAACCCAAAGTAAAATTTAGAAAACGTATGTTAATCTGCAGTGCTTCTCTGTCATGTATGCGAATAATTTCCTTACAAAAACAATTCTTAAGCTACCAGGAAAGAATATGTATTAAAATTAAAAATTAAGATATATATATATATATATATATATATATATATGTTGTATAAAAATTCAAATTTCCCATATAATTACGTGCAAATGATTATAACTCGGGCAGCAAACAATGTATCTTGAGCAATAAACTAAACCTTTGTAAAATAAGTGATACATTAAATGTCTATACACATTTTAAAGACTTTTGTACTCGGAAAATGGTTAACAAATACCAAACGTTTAAAGTTAATGGCCTAATTAGAAACCATAGGGCAATTAGAAGAAAAAGAGCTAAATCTTAGGTTAAAAACACATCAGGATATGGCTGTTAATTTTTTTAGACATTTAAAATAGAAGTATAAGAAATTATTAGCTAACGATGATGTTTTGAGACAAAAGCAAAACGATTGATTTCAGAAAACAGATGTTTTGGTTATTAATGGTAAAATCTATAAGCCACATTGTTGTAGACCGCAATTTAACTGTCGAGAGAGCTGATCTAAGCAATCAATTCAACTAATGTAGATAATAACCGGCTGCTGGTTGCATTCAAAGAAACATGTCACAAATAATTTATCCCAAGTACGTTAAAATGAAAAGTTGATCATGGACTGATTCGAAAAGTCGCCCACAATTTATTCTTGGGAATCACTTACCGATGAATATTTCGTTTTTGAAATACACATATATTTACATAGTAATAAGACAATATATTAAATAATTCTTCTATATAGTTTTATCTGGAATTAATACGAGGATTATTCGTTAATCATTCTCAATTCAGCTTTTTAATCTAAATATTTCGGTTATTTAATTAAAAATAAACAACATGAAATAACACCATCTTTTTAAGATCTCTGATTTTGAAGACACTTGTTCAAACGATGCACATGTTTAATTATTCCACAAAAATGGTTTCAGGTTGATTGGAAAGCCATGAATTCACTAGGACGTTCAGTTCTTGTTCCTTAGTAAATAATTTGCCTCTTCATGAGTAATTGCCACAATTTGCTGTGCAGCTGAATCATATTGTTATCATAATTTATTAGTTATGCTAACATTTTACTAGCTAGTTTCTTCTGGAATATTATAATTATAATTCAGTCATACCTGGAAATTATATTACCTGTTCCATGTACGTGTAGAGATGGCAATACCTTATTGCCGACAATATATCCCACGAATGCTTAACACTCCGTGCGATTTCAACAAGATATTTTGTCTATCAAGGTCTAGTCAATTTTTCTAAAGTCGAGATATAACTTCAAGATATGGTTTGGCTTTGATGACGACGATATCGTGTTATATTTACATTTTTTCTTATGACTAGATATCTCGTCCATCAAGATGCGTCCAGTTTTGTTAAGGACGAGATACAACATCGAGATCACCACCAGGATAGTTTAATGCAGTGAATAAATATATGTTATGCCTTAAAAGTCTAAAACATAGGCCAATTACAATCAGTCAACTCTTGACTGAATGATAATGTCTTTAGCTCTTTAGCGTGTAACAGACACTGAAAGTACACTATGGAACAGCTGTCAAATTGTTCATAATGCAAGTAACTGAAACTTGTATGTGTTACTTGTATTATAACTATCTAACACAAGCCCATGCCATTTACCAATCATCTTAGACCTTGATCCAAACTCAATTATAAAATTTCAAGGCTATTCTCCTTAACATTTGTGGGTTTGATATTAAATTTATTCTCGCATTAAATATGCTAATGTTCTTTTCTGTGTTCTCATTTTGGTAGTATAGAACCGATCTAGTTTTGATTTCTATAAATAAATTTTTTCTGCGCATGCATTTTGATAGTAAACAAGCGAACTCATCAAGGGCTATACGCATGTTGGTTTAAAATCTAATTGTTCTTTTCCAATGCTCGTACATCGGTAGTAAGGAAGTGACATCGTTTTAAAATCTGTCACAAGGCGATCTCAACAAAAGCTACATGGAAGTTTTAAAATCTGTAAATGTTCTTTTTTGCGTTTCCACTTTAGTAGTAGATAAGCAACCTAACTTTACAGTCTGTACATGCTGTTTCTCTGCGCATGCACTATGGTAGACACGAAGCGATCTCAACATGAGCTACATGCAAGTTTTAATATCTGTAAATGTTCTTTTTCTGCGTTTGCACTTTAGTAGTAGATAAGCAACCTCACTTTACAGTCCGTACATGCTGTTTCCCTGCGCATGCACTATGGTAGACAAGAAGCGATCTCAACATGAGCTACATGCAAGTTTTAATATCTGTAAATGTTCTTTTTCTGCGTTTGCACTTTAGTAGTAGATAAGCAACCTCACTTTACAGTCCGTACATGCTGTTTCTCGGCGCATGCACTATGGTAGACAAGAAGCGATCTCAACATGAGCTACATGCAAGTTTTAAAATCTGTAAATGTTCTTTTTCTGCGCTTGCACTTTAGTAGTAGATAAGCAACCTCACTTTACAGTCCGTACATGCTGTTTCTCTGCGCATGCACTATGGTAGACAAGAAGCGATCTGAACATGAGCTGCATTCAAGTTTTAAAATCTGTGAATGTTCTTTTTCTGCGTTTGAACCTTGGTAGTAAAAAAGCGACCTCGCTTTACAATCTGTACATGCTCTTTCTCTGCGCGTATACTATGTTACTAAAGAAGCGATATCAACTTAGAATGTATGTAAGTTTTAAAATCTGTATAAATGCTCTGTTTCTTTGCTTGCACTTTGTTAATAGTAAAGCACACTGAACAGTTTGAACATGTTATATTTTTTTAAATATATATTATGCTGTTTTCTGTTACTGCGCTTTGGTAGTGAAAAAATAATTTCACCTTAAAACCACGTCTACGAAATAAGTAAAAAATAACGGCTGTAAAAAAAAACGGTATTGGAGATTTGAGAGAATTACCGTTAAAAAAATATTTTGTCACGGCCTTTCTTAGAATATATTGTTGAGTAGGTAGTTAATTAATGCCACACTGGATCAACACAACGGGCAATTGGACAGACGATAAAATCACCAAAAATCTACCCTGGGATAAAAATTTCACCTTGGGCCCTATATTACGCTTAGCGAATGTAAATAAACAAGAACATGAAAACATCACATCTGAAAACAAAATAGATTATATTCCTTTTTGTTTATGCGATATTTTTATAATATTTATGTCCATTCCACATTTAAATATCAAAATGGTACATACAAATATATCCGATCGGGATGCAGTTATATATCGTATATGATTTGATGAGTTCGTGGAAGCGCGGAATGAATTTAATTCTTAACATTGTTGTTTTATATTATATTTATTTTGAACGCGCAAACTATGATGTGAGAGAATGAGTTTCCAATTATACACGTGCATGAATCTAACATGTATATTGAATGTAAAGATGAATTGATTTAGAATATGGAAGCATTGGAGACGCGTAGATGGCAGTTGATTAATAGTTCGGAAGTTCTTGTAGTTTGTAGAGTCCGTAGCTCACATTATTAAATGTTAAAATCCTTCTTACAAGGAATTCGTCAATATGCTGTAGTGTTTTGGGCTCCATAGCAATACAATGGAGTTGAACGTAACTAATTACCATTTTAAGTGACTTATTTGCCTTAAAACGTTTCAATTAACCAATGGGGAAACTATTTTCAAAAGATGCTCTGGACAATCGATTTAAGAATGTTAATGAATAAGAAAAGTTTATCTTCATAAGTGTTTTTTTAACGATGTTTAACCTCACCGTATAGCTGTATCAAGTTCTCTATAGTCCAACACTCTCTCCTTTCGCTTCTAAACTCTCCTCCCCTTTGATTTTTTCGGCGGAGCCGCTTCCCTCTTGAAATGTTGATCGGGTGTTTTTCAATGACATCTGAAACACTCGTAGAGTTGCAACTCCACACGTGTGACTCCCCTCTTCGAATCTCGGAATCGTAAGAAAATGTTGTGTGAGATAACCAGGTGCCAGAAGTAGGATTAACAAGCCGAATCTCCGACAGATTTCCTGCCTTTCTGGCCTGAGTTTTTTCAGAACAGTAACGCACATGGTCTGTATTGGGGGGTTGTCTGCTCCCCTTTCATGGCAGAACCACGCTGATCTGGGTGTTGAAAACGACTTTTTCAAAGACGTCGCAATGTGTGTACTAGAAAAGCCAATCAAAAATTTATTTCATGCAATCTTAATCACACCCTGATCATCCGAAAAGCGACTTTATGAGTTAGATCTACAACGTATCTTCCGATAAACTTCTAAACAGTTTCGACCTTCTTGATTAATAAAAGCTTTACTGGGATTCTTTCAACCAAATATACTGCGCTGTTTAGTCATTATGTGATCTTTGGTAAAACAAAGCAATACTACTATACTGGGAAATCTCGTGAAACCGAAACGATTAAAAATTGAATATAGTTATGTTTTGCAATTTAAGTGAGGAATTTTCAGTGTGCTCAGTTTTCAATAAGTTAGTAAGAAGACTGATCTTTTTCTGTAGGTTTACCAAATACGCTAACCTAATACATATCTCATTTTACTAAAACATAGTTTCATACCTTGTACCTTCGAGGTGAATCAAATCGGTGTTGACAAATTAATGATCATAAATCAATTTGGATTTCACTGTATGGAATTTCTTTTGGCGACTTCCTGAATTCGTATTCGGATGTGAAGACAACTGATGTCACTTTCGGAATGTTTATATCAAGAAGTTTCCGTTCTTGAAATGATACAACTACATTTACTCTACATTTCGCCCAAATTCTAACTACAGATAGATTCTCAGCAAAAAACTTATGCATGCAATTCTAAAAAATAAGTGGGTTTTGACTGGATGTCACCCTAAAAGCATATCGAAATGTTGGTTATCTTGCATGCAGTTACCAAAATACCTAATATTTTTCAAGGTGTTTCTAGATCTGAACCAGTTCCTGACAAAAGTGCTTTAATCTCGCTCAAACAACGTTTACGGGTTAGAGATAAATTCCCGTATGTATTTCGAACAGAAAGTAATTTGGCTTTGTTTTTTTAATACGATATCAGCACTTTCCAAACAAGAATACTACGAATGAATTCATAATTGATAGATGGCAGTTGGTTGGTTAACGCCAGTTAGAAAAGATGCTTAATGTCTCCAAAATAGCCAATAAACAACAAACTTAAAATATGTTAAAAAAACGGTGTTTAGGATTTTTGTTGGTGTATTACGGTGTATTACAGGTATTTAAAATTTTTTTTTTCAAAATCTGGTTGTAATTTTTGTATGATGAGCTATTTTTTTCAAGCTAAATGTAAGCGAGTGTGGTATCTCAGCAGCCAGAACGTATTTCCTGTGCGTATTTCGAACATGATATCATTTGGCTCTTTTTAGCATACGACATCAGCACTTTGCAAACAAAAAAACCTAAGAATGAATTTATAGTTGGTAGATGGCAGTTGGTTGGGTAACTCCGATTAGACAAGATGCCAAATATTTTCAAAATAGAGATAAACTCCATTTTAAGGGAACACCGATACCTATCAAGTGGGAGGAGTTGGGTAAAAGAAGACAAATTTTGGTACTACTACTGGGTTTGTTTATTTTACACTTTAAGTGTTTCGACGAGATATTTCGTCTATTAAGATCTAACCATTTTGCTAATGATCTGATATACCTGTTTTTATGATCATGTGATCAATGATGCTATCAAATGTTTTTATGATGACGTGATAACGGTTTATGGTCCGTTTTCTTCAAATGACGATATATTTCTTCCTTCAAGATGTGCTAATGGTTTTGTTTTAATAACACGATACCTAGTGAAGACAACTATCATAAGGCTTAATCTTAAAATTGCTCTCGTAAATAGCATTTTATAAGTTTATATTTATATGTACACTCTGAAAATTACTAAGCAGTAAAATAAATCTAAATCTTTTTCCTTAATACTCTGCATCGATTAATACCAAAGAGTGTTAATTCAAAGCATTTGCTACCAACAATTACAAGACTACACGTATACGCCCGTGTGTCGTATGAAAACACCGAAAACAACAATTAACGCGAATGTTTACGCCAAGTTCGAATCGATTCCGAATGAATCGATCTCAATGATGAGCGTCATTATGTCGGAACACGAAGCAAACGGAAACAATTATTCGAAAACGGAACGATAACCGGCGCAGTAATTGTTGCAGTTCCATGTCTGCGCAAGGAAGTGGCGTAATCGCAGTTTGTCCATTGCTCTGGATTCCGATCGGCATTGAAAAGCGCGTTTCAACAATTACTAGTCATGTCTTGTGGATGTGACATAGGGATTCTGGCAGGCTTACAGGAAAATTCATATATTTCTTTAATGAACACCGCAGAGATTGCATTTTGAGATTCATTTTGAGCTTTATAGTAGTGTATTACTGCTTTTACTGATCGCTTTTACCCCATTTTATACATTTGATAACGTTTGCACCCAAAATATTCTCTTTGAGAGCTAGACTTTGGGAGCCCAGTTGGAAAAGTCGTGTCTTTGTAACCAGTAGGAAGGTAGTTTAATTACCACACACTGTAGCAGCAAACTGGTCTGTTACCAACGGTCCAGGATCCATCTGTTAAAATTGTATCGGATAAACAGGACGAGCGAAGTCACTTAGAAAGTACGTTTCGACAAGAAAACTTTTATTGGCAACAACAGTCTGGATAGACAGCCTCTAAAAGAGGAGTAATCAGAGAATGTTGTTTCCCAAACTTTATTAAAAATAGGTGTGCAAAATATCGACATGTGATGCATTTCTGGGCAGTGTTTCAGCCATAGAGGCCTTTTTAAAGCAACTAGGTGATCAAAATTTAGTCATACGTAATTATCCATGTTTTGAATTTTAAAATCCACGTTAATTCGATTCTAAAATGGCGCCATAGTTAAACTTTGCCCCTAACGACTTTCTGCCCTTGAACACACACTAAAAAAAACGAGAAAAAGCAGAAAACTATGCAGGAACTTAAACACAGAAATTGAATTTGCATACTATTTATCAAAGTCCCTCCAGTATAACTTAATTAGGTGACAAAAAATCGAGCTAATACTCATCCCAAAACAGACAAAAAATTTTATAATATCCGGAAAAGGCTTAATTAATAATCTGTTGATGAATGCCCGTGACAAGAAAAGCTGTGGCGACGGTAGAAAATATGCTAATTCAGAGCCCTCTTCCAATTTGTTTTGTTTCTGGGGAATTTTTTTGTTTGGGTTTTTGTTTTTCGGCTTTTAATCGTTTGCTGGATTTAGAACAAACGAAGAAGTTGCGTGATCGAATGATTCTGGGAAAATTTATGAAATGAAATAATTTTTAATTAAGTGGTAATCATTTTTAGTTTGGTCATGGCGAACATGATTTATTTTATCTCAGTATTATTGCATACTGTTGTTAATTTTAGCTGTCGTTTCTAGTTGAGAATTTTTAGGGAGTGATTATAATATTTTCCAATCTGTTTTCGTAGCTTAGTTTTTATCTGTTATCTTGTTTTTTCACAAGCTTCTTATTTCCTGGATAGACTTTATTACGCTATATAATTATTAATTTATTTCTTAATACAATGTTTTTTTGATTAAAATAAATATTTAATGCTATCGTACGTATATATGTATTTGTTAAATATCCACTTATGCATTTATACGTATGTTTCGTTTTATGAAAAAAAAAGCAAAACTCACAAAAGTTATTCAAGGAAAGTTTACGAAATGTAATATTTTTTTAATGAAATGGTAATCAATTTCAGTTTGTTTTAGTTGCTTACATTATTTATTACTTTAGTATTGTCACGTGATGTATTTTATTTTAGCTATCGTTTTATGAAACGATCGATATCGTTGAAAATTTTTGGGAATGGGTATTAATTTTGTATTTGTTTTGATAACTTAATTTGTATCAGTTATAGTGTTTTGAAGAATTGGTAGTTTTTACAAATTTCTTTTTATCTTATTGGGTTTTATTAATACATATAACAATTACTCAATACTATATTTTAGTTAAAATGCGTATATAGAACGTATGTTAAATATCCATTTACATATAAGTAGATTCATTATTACATTATTATAGTAATAATTATAAAAGTAATTTTTATCAAATTTGCTAATTTTTAAAGACGTAATATTTTTGGTAGACAGAAGTTGTGCGTATATCAGAAGTTGTGCGATCGAATAATTCTAGGAAAACTTAAATGATTATCCTTTCATTAAAAACAAAATTATTTTTAATTAAATAATAATCATTCTCAGTTTGGTCGTGCTATACGTGATTTAATTATATAAGAAATATTGCATACATACTGTAGATAATTTTAGATGTCGTTTCTACTGAGAATTCTCAGGAGTGAGTAATATTTTCAAGTAAAAATATTTCGTAACCTTATTTTTTTATCAGTAATAGTTTTTTGAAAATTGGTAGGATTTTATAAACAGTTTCGTTATCTAGGTATATATATATATATATATATATATATATATATATATATATATATATATATATATATATAAAGCTACTCATTTACATATAAATTGCCTGAACATCCAGCAGACCCCACGTACACGACTATTGGGTTGTTAATCCACTACTCTTCACTCATTGGTCATTGGTAATTTTCTAACGTCGTACTATAACAACACAATGGGCTATTGACGGCGGTGCGGGATCAATCCCCTGGGGGATAGATCCAATGACATTACCACGTAATTTTGAACCACGGTCAGATGACGAGGCAACACCAGAGCTGGCACCCCACTCTCCAAACTTCCACACAAACCCAACGTGAGGACTTTTGGTCATGACAGATTTAAGGTGCACCAACCGCCTCTACACCATACGCTTACAAACATCCAAGCATGAACCCGGATTCGAACTAAGAACCTTCCGATCTAGAGACTAACACCTTAACATCCAGACCGATTGGTCGTCAACTCCTCAATCGAAATACTGCAGCATTGCACGAGTGATAGATGAAAGAAATTAAATACAATCGCCTCAAGTCGGTTCCCATGTCCACTTGACTTACTCATATGAGATCTTATAACATTAACTCCATCCTTATGCTCAAACTATTCCATTTGAAAGATGATGCTCAAATCGTATTGACGAGTAATTTTATGTGGTGACGCGTAATAATAAAATCGTAAGGGCATATAGATGTTTAGAAGTTACAATGCACAACAAGAGTAACCACAATCATAGGTACAAATTCACTCCAATTACCATGATTTAAACCTCCTTGCCATTGTCATTGCGAATATTCGTCAACAAACCTGATAAGTTCGTCAAATGAAGAATACTGAACATATCTTGATAAAGTCTAAATCAACGATTATCATGAAAATTTAGAGTATCTTGATGACGACGTATCTCGCCATTAGCAAAGTTACTCAGATCTTGTTTGACGATATATTTCAGTGAAACAGGTTGGAGTGGACAATGTTATCTTGTACTGTAAGTGCAGTCTATATTTATAGTTCCAAATATATTTAAATGTTTTTATTGTATCTGGGACAAATTTGAAACCATTTACAGGAAAATAAAGTAATATACTTTTGGATTAGTTTGGAATAGGATGAAAAATTAGAGCCATCCAACATTTTTAGAGTTATTTGTTTTGCATTAAAATCTTGCTAAAGAATCCATAAACTTTTTAATTTTAAAGAAATTAAAATATTTTACAGAAAATATAACTTTTTTTAGTGCAAAGTAGTGTGTCTATTATTTCACACACGACTTATAGTCCTGGATTAGTTCTTTTGTTAAAAAATCAATATTTCTTAAAGTTTTTTGAGCTTTTTCACCGAAACTAATTCGATTTCTACATGCACTCTGGCTGTTTTACATTATTGCAACGAACAGCACTCGAAGCAATTACAACTCGACTTTAAAATTAAATTAAACGAAACACAATAGAGCCTATCCAAACTTTAAAATCTTGAATCGGCTACTTCCAAAACTCAGAGAAAATTGCATCCCGCAAAAACACAAAAAAGAATAAATAACAATAAAAGAATTCCAACTTCGAAAAGCAGCGCTCGAGGAACACGCTATTATGTTGCCACCCGATTCTTACTCAAGAGAAAAAGTTTTTAAAAAACACGAAATAATTAAATTGCATCGTCTGGGGAATTCGAATTTAGAAAATTGGTACAAACTTTCTTCATCCTACGAAGGAGCTACAGAAGAAAAATGTAGAGATTTTACATTGTTTTTTTTTGTCATTGCACGCAACCTAACTTTTTTTATTTAGGTCCTTTATTTTTATGGTTTGAATGGAACTCCTACATTTGTAGGAGGAGAAAAACTAGTCCTCTTAAAGTCTTCATCAAGAAAAAGACGAAACTTATCGCGGTTTAGAATTAAGATGCTAGATTGAGTCGAATACACATTAAACAAATTAATCCTCCGTTTTTTCCGTTACTGGAAAACTAATCGCAGACAAAAATGGCGGAGAAAAGAATATTTCCTGTGATCTGGAAAACACAGTGTTTTAATTAATCACATTTGGGTTCTTGGGTTTTTCTAATCTTCGGGAACAGTAAAAAAGGAGGGCGAAGCAAGACAGGAAAGAAATTATGAATGAAAATAACTTCGTCTGTGACCTGAGAATGATTTATTGTTGGATTACTTGAGGTGAACCAATGAGGACGTTTTTACGGTAGTTAGTTTCTGGATCTTTATAACTTTTGCCCTTTCTGACTTTTTTCGACCTTTGCGGTTCTAGTTCTTTCAGCTTTGTGATTTTTTCAAATGAATGGTTGATGTATGATGGTCTGAAGCAGCGTTTCGAAAAAGGGATTTGAGGAAACTTAACCGTTATTGGTGTTTGTCTCGGCGAAGTTTCTAGTCATAATCAAAACCAAGCAGATCTTTGTCGAACGAAATATCTCATCCAATAAGCTTTCGTCATCTCAGAATTAGAAGAAACCTGACTAGATCTTTATTTCGAATTGAAAAAATTGCAATTCTTTGATGACAAATTATCATTTCATTTGTAAAATTGGGCAGATCTTGATGGGTGAGATATCTTACAGATGTATGATGGTCTGAGGAAGCAACCATGATTGTTCTCACTGAGATTTCTCGTCATAGAAAGACTGACCAAATCCTTAATTGACGAAATATATCGACCGCCAAGATATCTAGGTCTATCATAGTAGAAAAAAAGCTAACGGGATCTTATTCTCGTCTTCAATAAAAAATCAACAATATCTTGATGACGAAATATCTCGACATTTTCAAAATTGATTTTGTCTCGATGAATGAGGTATATGATTTTCCGTAGGAAAGTTTCAAAAAGAGCAATTTGAGGAAACAACCCTCTTTGGGTTTGTATCGATGAGGTTCCTCGTCATAATCAATACTGAACATAACCTTGTTGCATCCTTGGTTTGATCTTGTCCGCTAAAATCTCGTCGTCACAAATAATTAGTAGTAAACTGTCTTGATCATGATCCTGTAACAATAAAAAATTGGCAATATCGTGATGACGAATTATCTCTCCACTAGCAAAATTCGTCTCGTCTTGATAGATGAGGTATATGATTGTCTGCAGGACAGTTTCAAGAACAGCAATTTGAGGAAACAACCATCTTTGGGTTTGTATCGATGAGGTTCCTCGTCATAATCAAACCCGATTAGATCCTTGCTGGACGAGATACTTTATCCACCAAGATCTCATCGTCAGTTAAAATTAGAAGTAAACTGACTAGATCTTGGTCTTGTAACCATAATAATTGGCAATATCTTGATGAGAAATTATCTCGCGATTAGCAAAATTCGTCTGATCTTGATGTATGAGGTATATGATTGTCCACAGGAAAGTTTCAAAACTCTAGCAATTTGAGGAATTGGAACCCTCTTTGAGTTTGTCTTGACGAGTTTTCTCGTCAGAATCAAAACTAATCAGATCCTTGTCAGGCGAGATATATCGTCCGCCATGATCGCGTCGTCTCTCACCATTCGAAGAAAACTGACTAGATCGTGGTCTTGTTACCATAAAAAGTAGGCAATAGCGTGACGACGAATTTTCTCGACATTAGCATAAGGAGTCTGACATTGATGGATGAGATTCGTCGAAATCACTTGGAAACCATCTAAAATAGTGTATTTGTAGTTATTTTTAACCTTATGAGGAGGGTTAAAGGCAAAATTGTACCTTGTAACCTGCTGTCTTCCCTATTTGACAGCAACTTTTGATAACTTGACTGATAAAAACTTTCTAAAGGAAAGTATTTATAAGAAAACCGATTGAATATTTCGAAATGTTTCTAAAAAAATATAAGAAAATAACTAAGAGATTAACTAACAATTAATTAAAGTCGCACCATGTAAACACGACGGAATTTTAGTAATGGGAATCCCGATATAAATGATCCGAGCACAATACCATGTCATTTTGAACGAGAGTCAGATGACGAGGTTAACACATGAGCTGGAATTATACTCTGCAAACTTGCATACTACACCAATGTGATAACATTTGAGTTCACGGTAGTCTTAATGTGCACTAACCACCGTGTGCATGACGATCTTTGGTTGAAAGAATAAAAAAAACTTCCAGTTATAACTAATTCTTTTAATAAATCTATTGTCGGCTTAGAGTAGAAAATAATTACCTGACTACCTTCCAAAGGCAATACATCCTTAATTTTCACAAGGATGATAAATGAAGTCATATTGCAATTTTCTTAATATATAGCACTGTCAAACGACTTGCAGTTTTTATTTAGTGGCCAAAAGACGAAAGTCTTTAGACTGCTGTACTGTAGAATAAATATTTTTGTCATCGATTGAGAATTTTCCTTTGATCGAAGAAACCCGGACAGTGACAGTCACCAATAGTCGTTATATCGCTGCAATGCGATATAAATTCGACTGCTTACCTACCTGAAGAGATCATATTTACTGTTTTTTACGCAAACCCAAGCATAATATATTATTGGATTATACAGTTTTACCTGGCGTTAAGATCTTGGTACAGCTACACTCTACGGTTATGAGCGGTGGCAACGGCATTAGCGATTTTTTTGGCATACTTCTAAAGTCCCCAAGAAAGAATTATTTCATAACACTTTTTCTTTCACAAAAATTTTTTCTTTTTGCAACACACTTTTTAAACGCATTTGAGAACGTTTTAGAAAAAAATACATTTCTTTATAAAATGTCACAAAAAGTAATACACATAAACTAAAAAGTTTTTCACAAAATAAGTTCTTTTTACAACGGAAAATGAAAGCTTCAAGACATATTTGAGAAGTTTTAAACTACATATTTTTTAAAACGTCCTAAAAAATTCATATGCTTTAAAAGAAATTGTTTTGACAAAAGGAAGTAACATTCGTTTTAACGGAATGGGGTCAGCCTTGAACCACTAATATTTAAGGTAGATTTATTCCTTAATTCATGTCCCTTACTATTTCCAAAAATTTAGTAAAATAATCCTGTTTTAAATCATTACACGAATTTTTGAATAAATATGTGGCCAAGTAAAAATGAAACGGGGTCTGCATACTATGTGTAGGCAGCGTGTTTTTTACGTGCCTCTACATTGTGTCAGTGGAATTTGTGTGGCTTTTTGACACCGGATCAACGAACGTAAGAGAATGGTTTATGGTTAAATGAATGTAAAAAGCATTCTCCACCCATTTTCCCTCCCATGTATCCTTTCCAGAAGTCGGAATGTACAGTGGTTCCAGGCTCGATCCATTCTGTTAAAACTTTAATGAGGATATCTTTCGAACGATTGTGAACTGCAACCAAAAACGTTTTCCCCGATCCTCTTTCAATCCCCCCGAAAACCCACTGACAGTAAACTTTACGATCGCGATTGTATAGCGAGAACATTCTAGAATATTCAAAATGAAAATTGAACATTTCCGTTTGTCGAGGTTTCCATGAAAACCACAATAACCGTAAATACAGATGGGTTGCCTTAATTTATCGTAACTCGCACCTAGAAATGCACCAAAAAAATCACCGATGCCGTTACCACCTCTCATAAACATAGAGTGTAGCTGTACCATGATCTTTATACCTTTTATACTTTTTGTCGGCATTTGTGTGCCCAGTTTATTTTACGTTGTCTTATAATTTTTCAAAAAAATATTGTGGCGCGATGATTTGAACCATTTTTATGTTAACCCTAGCGTGATATGTTGTTGGACTATTTTAGGTTGTATACCTGGCATTGATATATTAATAACCTTGGCGCTTTCTTTGGTAAAGGTAACTGGTAATTTTAGTTAACGTCGTACTAGAGCAACACAACGGACTATTGATCCGGGTAATGGTAATGGTAATTTTAGTTAACGTCGTACTAGAGCAACACAACGGGCTATTGACAACGGTCCGGAATCAGTCCCTTAAGGGAAAGATTCGAGGACAACACCTCGTAATTTTGAACCACGGTCAGATGACGAAGCAACACCTGAGCTGGCACCCCACTCTCCAAACTTCCACGCCAACCCAACGTGAGGACTTTCGGCCACGACAGATTTAAGGTGCACCAGCCGCCTCTACACCATACGTTTACAAACATCCATGCCCGGACCCGGATTCGAACCAGGAACCTTCCGATCTAGAGGCTAACACCTTAGCCACTATACCGGTTGGTCGGTGCTATTGATCCGGGATCAGTCCCTTAAGTGAAATATCAGGACAACACTTCGGAATTTCGAACCACGGTCAGGTGACGAAGCAACACCTGACCTGGCACCCCACTCTCCAAACTTCCACCCAACGTGAGGACATTCGGCCACGACAGATTTAAGGTGCACCAGCCGCCTCTACACCATACGTTTACAAACATCCATGCCCGGACCCGGATTTGAAACAGGAACCTTACGATCTAGAGGCTAACACCTTAAACACTATACCAGTTGGTCGGCGCGCTTTCTTTGGCATTTTCGTGAACTTTGGTAATTTTTAGACATAATTTTTCTAAAAATTATTTATGTATGACAGCAATTTTTCTCAGAGAAGACTTAAGCTCATGCTTAGCGTTTTACGAAGCCGCGGTAGCCCGGTCGCAAGTGTAAGGAACTGGCAATCGAAGGATTGCGAGTTCGAATTCAACCAAAGACCATCGTGTAAAAAGGGACTAGTGTAAGTTTAATTTGTTGTGGGTTGAAATGTGCTCATTTGACCCTTGCACCGTAAAATTCCAACAATGTGATAAGCGTGAGATTTCTAAATTCGAAAAGCAGACCTGTAGGACTGCGAAACTTTTTCTTCTGCTAACCAAATGCATTTGAATGATGCATATCGTGGTTACCTTAACATTTACTTTATCACAGTTGTGGTGATCTTTGTTGTTTAAACTGAATTTCGTTGCTCAAACGATGCAAAAATTCGGAATGTGTATTTGAAATTTTTACTGACAAAGGGCTAACATTTTATTCTAAAACATGTCAAACAGCTTCGCATTCAGAATGCATAAATGAAATAATCTCTCATTGAAAACGCAATACCACAACCACCTACATTAAGTTAGACTGTAAATTTTTCTCATAGACTGTAGATATCGTTAAGTAGAAGATACTTTACTTTTTACCATCTATTTTTGCTAGGTAAGAAGGTAGATAATTAATCTTTAGACTATGGCTATAGAAATATATAACTACTGGCGTGATGCTTTCTTGACATGATTGTTATAACTTTCAAGGTACAACTCATGTAACAGACGTTATATAAATTCTTTCTTGGCACGATTCTTATAACTTTTAAGGTACAACTGCTGTAATGGCAGTTATCTAAATTTCTTCGTAGCACGATCAAGGTACAGCTTCAGCATCGTCCGTAGTCTGAAGGTTAATGTAGCATTCATTCCGAAAAACTACACAACTTGCTATTGACGACGGTCCGGGATCAATCGCAAAGAGAAAAATAAATCAAAAGGCTTTGTAATTTTGACCACGGTCAGATGTCAAGAAAAACCCTGAACTGGCACCACACTCTCCAAACTTCCACACCACACCGACGTGAGGATAGTTGATGATTCGATATAGTAATTAAGGTGAACCATCCCCCTTGTATACGATGGTGTTTTAGCTTAACCAATTTTTAACTGTCAACCCTCTGGTTGCTAATACGTTGATCTTCTAACTGGCTACCGTGGTCCTAATTTCTGCTAAGATAATTTTTGCTTTCTCCGTAATCAAACGTATGCTTTTCCTTAGTAGCAGTAGTTTTACTTTTACACATTTGTGTGTTGTATAGCTCACTGTAGACAGCAGTAAACATCGTTTAATAAATCCACTTACAAAGCAACTAGCGAGAGTCAATAAATAGAACACACCGACATTGACCGTAAAATAATGACCGGGATTAGGCTTAAAGGATCGATTTGAAAACGGAATAGCCACCCAATTATCCGTCCTACATCCATTGGGGATTGTGACTGATAGCATTATCTATGACACTGCAATGATAGATGACGATCAGAACAAACGTTCAAGTGATAGATGAACTCTACGCAGGAAGTAAGGGGCCATAGAACGTTAATCTTCTGATATCAGGTGTATTTTTGTTACAGATTTCAGTTCTGATTTTTTCGTTGGGAAGTATTTGTAATACGTAATACGCAATTCAGTCTCGATCTTTGGGAAGACTTTTTATGCTCCCAAAGATCGAGTGGTTAACGCAATGGTCCTCGGTTCAGCAGGGTGAGATTTTGAATAACATTCATGATGTGAATGCTTGAAGTGGTTTAGAAGATACCGGTGTAATTCGAACTTGAGTAGCAAGTTAGGACTGGAGAGTTGTATAGATTGTGATTTGTGAGAGGCACATCTTCTGCCAAGTAAAATGTAGATGGTAGACTTGTTTCTAGTTCAAAATGTGCTCCCAGGACATGCAGGACAAAGTCAAAGACGCGAGATCTAGTTAGAGTTATGGTGCGATTCCTATAGTGTGTCTGATACATGCGGCTGACGTAGGGCGTCTGACGGATACATTGGGGTCAATTACATCATTTCTCAACTGATTTTTACAGGAAATACACCAGATTAAAGAAAATAAACTGTTCCTTAATATGAGCAATAAAAATGAAAATCCGTTAAGTAATGAAAGTGCTGTAATATGTTTAAGTCGGGATGATTATGGAACTGTTTCCCACAGTGCGTCAGCTACGGAAGCGCCAACTATTTAACAGCCGTACTGCATTAGACGCACTGTGAATACAGTGACTACAGAGCTTCAAACACAGCGAATATACCTACGGACAATGATTTATTCTATACAGACGCTTAGAGCGTGGGAACTGAGGATCACTGGATTTAAAAGATATTTTATATACAACTGTATCGAAACTGTAATAGATGTTTTGGCATTACGATAGTTGTTTTTAAAGCCCCTAGTACTTGGCAAATTGGCGATAAACTACATTTTAAGATAACCCCTATGTTTAGAGCTGAAGCATTTGGGCGGCAGAAGTAAATAAATCCAACAATCTGATTTGTTTCATACACAGAAAATCCTTTCATGGGAACATTTGAAGGCTAAAAGTATAAATTACGTTCAATTAATCATTCGATCGGTTGAATGTATTTTACGGTCCAAGAGCTGTATTGGACAAAGCTGCGTCAAGCACAGAGAATCATCAATGAATATGCACATGCAAGATAGGGAGGTAGCTAAATTTACGCCAAACTCCAAAAAACACACTGGGCATGATAACATTCGGGGATCAATATATATATATATATATATATATATATATATATATATTGATAGATATAGAATGATTTGGATCAAAAGTATGTGGTGTATTTCTCTGATTTTTTGGACCGTCATCAATAGTGTTAGACTACTCCAATGTGACCTTCATTAATTCTTACATACACTAAAGGTATGATAAGAGGACAACACCTCGTTATTTCGAAACACCGTCAGGTGACGAGGTCAGCATCCGACCTTTTCTGATATATGGAACTAGGTTATAGTTGGATTAGTTATTACTAGGGCAACTTTTTTGTTGCAGTAAAAATGGGAAAAATTGCACTTATCATTCCTTAAAGTTGCATTTATGGATATAAAGTTGCATTTATTTTTCATACGCTAAATTCTAAAATAAATTATTCGTAAAAAATGAAAAAAATTAAAAATATATTGACAATTTTAGTCGTGTACAACAGTATTGAAGAACGTTGAATGGCCGATCCTTGGCCAGTAATTTCTTTAACATTGAAAAACTGCGCCAGCCACAGTCATATAATGTGCTGTATCGGATAGCAGAAGCGAAAAATCCTTTCGATCAACATTCAGAGATTTTAAAACGTCATCTACAAGGCGAACAACATATTGATGATCGACACTCGCCTCGTAAACTCTGCTGTCGATTACGCAAGTTTTCTCTGGATTATCAAGAGTACCAACCAATGTGTTAAAAGTTACTTCTTGCCATTTATTTCACTTTCGACTATTAAGACGAACACCTTCTTTCCATGAACTTGTTTTATCCGCAATACTTGGGCGTTCGCAATATCAGACACGCGCGATCGAAGGGTTGGTTCAGAGGGCAAAAATGAAATAGTAATTTCATATTAATTAATTTTAAGCTACATTTTAAAAAGTTGCAGATGGTTGCATTTATGCAAAAAGTTGCATTTATGCAGAAAGTTGCATTTATGTTGCGGTTATAACTCACTTACAATACACCCCATGTAGGAGGAATTTTTCTTTTAGTACTTAACATGCAGCGTAGAACGTGTGAAAAAAAGTTGCATTTGTTGCAAAAAGTTGCCCTAGTTATTACTATTAGTTGACGTTTTTTTCCCATGTTGTCCAAATATGGAAATTGCTGCATAGAAAGCCAAACCTAAAAACCAGCATAAGATGAGACTCAAGATATGCGACTATATGTGTACCTACTTAAGAAATTACATCTTGTTTTGTCTCGCGACCGAAAAAATATGTCGAACTCCTAAAACAAAACATAAAGACGCATTTCATAGTTCACAGACGCCATTTCTATTCGAAACGAAATCAAACTTCATTCTTTAACAAAAGGATTGCTAAAACTATTCCATGAGTCGATACAGGAGTAATGAATAAAACGAAAAGGAAAACAGGACAAATTCCAAGACAGTAATGTCGATGCATGATTTCCACAAAATGTGTTTACCTGAAACAAAGACGAGATCATGTTGTCGTCGAAGAATTTCGAAACTCAGATGTTTGCAGTGTTTGCTATTCCGGTTGGGATTTCATCGGATAATTGTGTTAGCATACAACAAAACCGTATTCTGTGGGACCGCGATTGTCAAGTTGGAATAAAAAGGATAGAAGATTAAAGGATTAGCAACCGGATGGTTGCATGTTTTAAACTCAGTAAAACCAAAGACCGTCTCGTACACGGGGGTCTGGCGAAAGATAAATCTGTCTTGACCTCAAATATCCTCGCTTTGGCGTTGTAGGGATGTTTGGACAGTAGGATGCCAGCTCAGGTATTTAACTGGTCTGACCATACTCCACAATTACGTGATGATGTCGTAGGATTTTTCCATCGTAGATTGATCCCGGACCACCGTAAATAGTCCATTCTGTTGGCCCAGTTCAACGTTAATTAACTACTTAGCCTACACCCTAACTCAAGTATGAAAGATTGTGGTTGTTTTTAAACGGAAGCATCATTCAAAATTTCTTTCAAGAGGCATTTGCATTGATGAAAAGGTTTTTGTTTCGCTTTGACCTTTATCATTAGTTCCTCAGAGCTCATGTCAAGTTCATTGAAGCAGAAATGTATCATATTTCCCGTAAAAACGAATTTTCCTCTATACAAACTTTACAGCGACTTTGTTACATCGAGGCAGGATAATATTTGCTAAGTTTACGGATCAAGTCAAGGAGAATTGTGTCATTATTTTGGGGCTTTCATAACGATTCAGCGATCCAAACCTGAGTTAAATATGCGGGATTCTCATAAAATAACTAGGTTACATAGTAATTAAGTACCCGTTCAGAGATAATATGGAATATATGTCCTCTTAGGATACAAGTCAAACTAATTCTACCCAATTTCGCAAAATGTATGATGCCATGAATACCTATAATAGTACAGTGAATCTTTCAAAGAGATGTAGACTAAATGAAGTACTTTAGTTACATTAGGTTAGCTTAGGGTCGAGTGTTAATGACCATTTCAAGTCAAACTAGTCTAGTAGAGTTAATTTGTAGATTATAGCTTGGGGAAGCTTGTGTTTGACTTACCAAAGCAAATATTCATTATAAGGCCTCATTATCATGACTCAGGCTCCACACAGAGTTTTCCCAAGTTAAGTTGCGAATCAAAGTAGTATGTTGATGATGTTATTCATATTTAACTATAAAAAGTGCGGAATGTTCTCTGCTAGAATATATTCAAAGCTCTTTTAACTATGGAATAAAAAAGATTAATTAATACCTTTGTACACACAGGAAAAAGACGACATACATACAATTCCATAATTTTGTTATATTTCCACAACTTCCCTTGCCCTTTAGCCACAGTACCACACGCATGGTACCAATGGCTCATTCTATGAAGGGATATGTCTACGATATTCCATTTTAGGCTTTAAAATTTGCACAAAATTGAAACTCTCTTGGTGGAAGAAGTAATTTAGTGCCTGGATACGTTATTTATAAGCGCTGCTCCAATGCAAATGATCGCCGATGCCGGTGACTCCCTTCCATAAGGAGGATCTACTACGATTTTCAGCTTTAGGTTTTCAAATCGAAGTCATGTAGTATCAGTGTCCTCCTCTATGAGGAGGTTCGACTATGACTATTGCTTCTAGACTGTGAAAACGATGCCATGAAGCGGAAATGACCCTTTTTGTAAGGAAGGATAGCATATTCTCTCTTTTTGGGCTTAAAACATAGATGCCATGAAGTACCAATGATCCCTTGCAGGAGTTGTGTCTCTTGCATGTGTAATATATTTGTTTCATTAAACCCAAACAATGCAACAAATCACGAGGGGCATGTTTACCCAATTATTGTACTTGTTTAACGAGACCCAATCAATCAAACCAACAACGAGGGACCGACTTGGTCAAGTATTACACCTGTGTCCTAAAACCAACCAAACATAGGGTGCCTGTTTTGTTAAGTGTGGTTGGTCCTTGTGTCATAGTACGCCAGCGACCACTAGGGCCTGACTGGCCAATTTTCCTTGTTTGGTAAAACCAGCCATGGGGGTGCCTGTTCTATTAAGTATGGTCCTTGTGCCCTAGTTCACAACCAACCACGAGGAGCCTGTTTAGACAATTTTCCTTGTTTGGTAAAACTAGCCATGGGGGTGCCTGTTTGATTAAGTATGGTTTATTAAGTCACAACCAACCACGAGGGACCTGATTGGCCAATTTCTTTTGTGTCGCAAATCAACCATCTATGAGGGTGCCTGTTTTATTAAGTATGGTCCTTGAACCATACATCACAACCAACCACGAGGAGCCTGCTTGGCCAATTTCCCTTGTATCGTAAAACCAACCAACTATGAGGGTGCCTGTTTTATTAAGTATAGTTACTGTGCCATAGTTCCCAACCAAACACGACAGGCATGCTTGACTAATTTATCTTCTGTCGTAAAAACAAACAAATATTAAGCGTCCTGTTTTATTAAATATGAACCTCGCATCTTAAAATACAACAAACAAAAACAACTTGAGGCGGCCAAAGCCTAGAAATCCTGTTGCTCAGGTCCGTAGCACAGATATGGGGACCTGGCCTGCAGTAACCTGTCGAGGAGATATCTGCATTTCTTCCCAACACACATAGCAGGTGTTGTCCTCGTCATCTAACCGTGATTAAAAATTACGAGGTGTTGTTCTCATATCTTTCACCTTAAGATTGATACCGGACAGTAACCAATAACTTGCTGTTTTGCTCCAATGTTGCGTTAATTAACTTTCTACCTAACACCCACAGAAAAGAAACAAAGCTTGATTTACTCCATCCTTAAGTTTCTCGCTTTTTTAAAACGAGCTCTTTTATTCTGTTCCCAAACACGAGATTTTCGATTGAAAATCGATAGACCAATATAGTTTTAATCGATTTACCAACTCGCTGCAAATGGGACCGAATCTTTTTTATCCGTTCATCACTGGACCACTATCTTTTTATAGCTGTAATTGATTTCTCCAAAAACTGAGTCCGAAACTCTCGTGGTTCGGGATCTTTTTTCTGTACTCCTGACGGCGCTTTTGGGAAGATAGTTTTGAGAGGAAAAAAATTGTTTGCTTTGTAGCCAGATATCGGTTTCCATCCTTCCCCTGAGTAACGGCTTGAAGGGTGGGAGACGTGTCGATAAAGCAGCAATCGATGACGTCCTGAGTTTTTATTAGCTTCATAAAAGTTCCGGAGAGTTTTAAACTTGCCGGGATCGTATCGCGATAGTGTTTCGGTTGCTTTTAATTTTGCTTTGTTCGCGCGGTTTGGTGATGCGGTGAAATGGGTATGCTAATCACACGGAGTATTGTCGTTACTCCTGTGTACATTGTCGAGTATGTAATAGAAATGCGACATCGACAGCAAAACATCGATGTTTAAAAGTAAAACATCGATGTTGATAATACATCGACCAAAAGCATCGATGTTTTTAAACATCCGTATACTTAAACTGTTTCCCCCATTTCGTAAAACTGATGTAGTAACCCAAACATTAATGTTCGTAGTGAGAGGGATTCAAATTGTCATTTGTTGTGTTTATTAATTTATAAGACAAAATAAGAGCAATTAACAAATATTTGATTTTCAAATTGAATAATATTTAAGAAAATAATATTACAATTTGACATAGGTACTACTAACTATAAGCATAATCATCTCGGTACATACCAATACTTATTGTTATATTATTAATTATTTGTCAACGTATGGGGAAGGAAACATAATAAGTTTTTTTTACTGTAAACAAAAAATATTGTGGTCTATAACTACTATATGCCCCAGTATTTGTTATTTACAGTTTGTAAAATAAGAAGGGTTTTTTACAATGCAGCAGGCGGAGAGGGACATTATCCTAACGCCTTTGCAAACGCTGCGTAAGTATGGTCATGGTGGAAGAACATCCAATAGGCAGCCTTCATTACCTCTAACAAAGGACTGCATAATTACATCCATGCCCTGACCCCGGATTCGAATTAGGACCCTTCCGATCCAGAGACCAACACCTTAACCACTAGAACGTTTGGTTGTTAATCAGAAGTTTGTTAACTTTCTCCACCGAAGGCCAACTTCTTTTTTTTTCACTAACTTTCCCACCAGTTAGTGAAAAAACTCTTCCTGATGGGACGGATGTCGCTATCACTGACAAATACTTGGATGCATGGTTATTTTTAATAACTTTTACTATGGTAATTTTTTCATTCAAAAATAAAACATCGACAATATTAAAACATCGATGTCAAACAAACATCAGCTCCAATAAAACGATGGTAAATACATCGATATTTTTAATAAAATATCAACCATCATACCCTTAATTTGCAAAGAAAGGCGTAAGGTACATAAAGTTAACTTTTTCTTTGCACTGTGCATGTTACAAGATATGTAATGCATTGATTCGTTGGTTTTCAAAGAAAGACATCGAGTCTAAAATGACATTTTTTGTCTTAACTCTGTACACATGGTCATGCATGTCATGCATTGTATCGTTGCATGGAAAGACACTACGTCTGAAAACGATAGCTTTAATAACCCTCTAAATGTCATACACGCATTATCCTACCACTTAACCCGTAGGTTTCAATTTTTGGCCTTAAATCAGTTTTGGACATTTGCTATTAATTTGGACTGTGATACAATCATCTTTGAGTGTCGTCCTAGTAAACCTAGTAGAAAGATTGGCAAACCTGTACGGATCGCCGTATTTTTCACGAAAATCTGCATGAAGTGCGATTTGCGCAAGTTATGTTGCAACTTAGTGAGTTATGATCCTTTTCACCTAACAACTTTTCATTAGCAATGTATCAGTTAAATTAAATTCCTTGTCGACACTTCATCTTTAAGAGGGTATCCGGAGAAGTTCATTCCCCTTTTTATTAAAATGTAACATATTTAGGTGGCTTTGGAATTGCCGTATATTCTATGGGAGTTATACCACTAGACGAATTTTCCAATGTAATTTTTGAGGACTTCCACTAGGTGTCCAGTGGAATGACTTCTGGATCAAATAATTCCGGATTACAAATCGTGGTGAGAACATGGATACTTACCGCTAGAATGGATACGTAGTTTCTTTATACACGGGCTGTGCCAAGAATGTGAGGATATGTGTGAAGTGTAATGTGACCCCACATTCGTGGTGGACCCTGGTAATGCTATGTAGTTCACGAATATTCCATTGTGGAGCCATTATGACTTTGTTCAATTGGTCGGATAATAGCAAAATATTTAAGACGAACTACCAAACATAAAATATTTCAAAATGTTTTTCGTTAATTTTATGGGTGACTTTCAATCTCTGAAATTGTAAATTTAAGGGTATTTAAAGTAAAGCCATTGTATAATACTTTTGAAGTGCTGAAGTTGCTTTACCAACTCTAATTCTTACATCCAGCCTACTTGAGATACGTGTTTTAGTTAGCGTTACATGCTTCAATTAAGTACACGGCTTTACGTGATTGACATGCCTGTGTGAGCACACGACTGTAAGTTGTACAGTTCATAGCGAGTATGCGGTTTTACACGTCTAAGTTTGTTATGAGTAGTTGACTTTAAGTGTAGAGAAGCTAGTGAGTACGTAACTAGAAGTATTAAGTCAGCTAATGCATATGCCAATTAACTTGTTAGCTTTTGTTAATTGTGTTTACATTGCATTACATGTGAACGTTAGCTTGTGATAATGCAGCTTTATGTCTTTGAGTTGACCAAATAAACTTGACTTTATGTTTTAAATTAGCTAATCAATATGCCAATTTACTTCTTAGTTTTGATAATTTGAACATTGCACTACGCGCGTGTTTAAGTTTGCTTCTGGCTATGTAGCTTCACGTGTTTGAGTTGGCTATGTATACGAGGCCTTTAAGTGTTAGTATTTTCTAGAGAGTAGGCTTTTTTACATGTTAAGTTAGCTGGGGGAGGGGGTTTGATTACGCGATCATGCGTGTTAGATATCTGGTTAGAATATGCAAGATAGTATACGACTTATAGTAAAAACAAAATGCAAGCGATCGCTAAAATTCTACCAAAATATTTCCATTGACTTCAACAAACCAAAGAGACTTTTATTATTCCCTGGTTACAGCGTACTGTGGGACATTTTAAGACAAAACCAAACCACGCCAAACTTGCCAAGCTCAGTAAGAGGTCGCATCGGAGGGGTGGAGTGCAGGGAATTCACCGGAACCTCTTGGCCAGTTTCCAAATCTCAGTTCAACTTCCTTCCGTTCACTTCGGTTCTTTTTAGTCTCCTGTAATTTTTATTTTTTTCCCGTTGTTTAAATTCCCCCTCGCGAATCCTAATCTCCTCCAATCTCCTTTCCTACCGGGGTCTTAAAATAACGTCGGGCCTCCTTCCTGAGGTAAGCAGGACAGTTGCAACTCAACTCAACTTGTTTCTTCCTGTCGAAGAGGAAGAAAAGATTCCGTGAAAGAGGAAGCAAAACAGACGGGAAGAATTTTAACTCCCTTTTCACCAGATAGAGCTGGTTAAGGTGAAATGGTTTTTGCGTATGAGACTTTTATTACTTCAATTGAAAAATTCATTTGCTTACCTCGACAAAAAAGTCTGCAGTTTACTAGGTGAAATTATCAAGAGGTTTGGTAAGTAAGCGAGTAGTTGTCGAATTGACAAAACACAACGGGCTATTGGGGACGCTCCGAGGTCAATCCCCAAAGAAAGATCCGAGGAAAACACCTCCTAATTTTTAACCGCGGTTAGCTTATGAGGTCACACCTGACTTAGCAACTCACTCTCTAAACGTCCACGCCAACGTGCGGACATTTGAGGTCACGATAGATTTAATTTCCCTAGCATTTAGTTTCAAACTCGCAACGCACCGGTTGTTAATCCGCGATGCTACCAACCGACCTACCGTGGCCCATCAAATGATATTACTATTACAATAATGGTTACCCTCCCGATAAATTTGAGTCGAAAACTGAAGAGGGGTCAGACAAAAATTGAAATTTGTCGCAACATCTTCAATTAGCAAAAAAAAAAAAGGGAATGGTGGTTGAAGTTATCGCATTCTGTTATATATTGCTTTTCTGCATGACACTAGACTAAAGTAAGGTAATTTTTAAGCAGTGCTTAAATAATGTAGAGCAATGTTCACTAGTAGAAATGCGTGGAATATTTTTGAAACTCCAAGTTTTGTCGAACATTTAACCAAAACCTGACCTAATTTCCATATAAATGATTTTATGGAGTTTAGTCTAGACATCCTATCAAGACTAATCTCGTGTCTATTTCAATTTCGATCTAGTTTTGTTTGAGATACAAACAGCAGTAGAGCAGTTCTATTGAGAGTTACGCAATTTAGCAAATAAAGTTCCGATTAGTTTTGCTTTTCGGGACAGCTCGGAATCGTTGGATGCTGTGCAACAAATTAAAATAATTATGTAGACATTTATGTATGGAATTTTCACACTTGGGAAATACATTGGACAGTCGCAAATACGCAGGATTCACAAAATATTTCAATGGTTTCATCAGTGAAATCATCCATCTTCATTTTTCAATGAAATCATACTAGTATCTTCATTGAGATATATTTTAATCGTGGTAAACGAAATACATGTATTTATCTGGGACTCAAGTTGAAACCTGTTTTCCTATTTCAATTTCTTCTGGTGAATTTTGATTTTTTTTTCGCGAACCCTAAATAAAACATCAGAACTTATTTGATTTCAATGTGTTAAAAAATGTTAAAATCTAAAAGCAGGGGTTTCGAGTTCACGAACTCTCTCACCATTTTGTACCCTAACTAAGTTGGTGTTTATTACGATAGAAAAGCAACATTTATTTAACCGACTTCAGTTGAGGATATTAATACATTTGCTCAAGGTTTAGGGGGAATCCAAATACAATGGGATAGATAAAGAAGAAAAAGTGAATCTAGAATTTTAAGGGTGGATGTTACTTTTGGTTACGGGAGTGAGAAAGTAGGACAAAATGGACCTTTGGTACACCTATTTTAAAATAATAGAGTAGTGTCTGGCGATAGGTAAAGATTGAAGATTGTAGTAGATTTCGCAATTCCTTAGATTGTAGGAATCGAAAAAAGTCTAATACTATCAGATAATAAATGGATGGGTGTATTTCAACTACCCATAAACTAATCAGAGTACAAATGTTAGGTTCGCCCCTTAAGACAAAATCAGTCTAAGGATCATGATATTACTACTTTTGGTTACATGATCATAGCCATTGAATATCGTTTACTCATTGCACCTTATGTTCCTTCTATGATTTTACTTCGAAAACTTTCGAACGATGGACACGGTGCCAGTTTCATGTCATGGTCACTAATTGAGTGAGGGATATGTTTACATATTCACCAGTTCCTTATTTCACTTAAGAGACTCGTGTAATCTTTAGACTACGGCCGGTACATCAGTTGTACCGTGATTGCAACAAGAAGGATGCTATACTACGGTCAAAGCAGCAGTTGTGTTTTGAAAGCTATAAAAATCGCGCCTATAAAGAATTTAGACTACTGGCAATACAGCAATTGTACCTTGAAAGTTATCATAATATCTCCAAGAAAAAATAGCACTTGATACATACATAGCGGTAAAAAATATTAGAACTTAGTGACCCGGTTACCTCCTTAAGGGATTCGGACGATCTTACTTAGCACATCAGGCGTTGCTCTTTGTATATCAGCCCAATGTTTGGTATGATATATGATTAGTATGGGGAAGATTATCATTCTTATCCCACCTTAAGCGGATAACACTCAAGTGGTTTGGTTCCGACGAGATATTTCGTCCATCAAGATATTATCAATTTTGTTATGACGAGATCAAACGATCGATAGTACGAAACTATAAAATTAATGTTTTCTGCCATAAAACAAAGAAAATCATCGCATACTCTTACCAGTATAATTCCACTATGGTTGTCTGTTTTGAGGGTTTATGTCGTATGGATCATACGAGGGTAGTTCTGAACGTAATGAACAGGCGCACCACTGTGACAGTGGCAGCTGCACAGGTCAAGGACAAGGTTTTAGGGACTCGTCTGCAAGCTGTTCACTTAATATCATCGCATCATAACCGTTATTGTTGCTTTGGTAACCAAGCAAACTGTCCAAAAAAATCCAGAGAGGCTTCAAATGTGAAGTGAGATTTTTGAACCGATTTATAAACCCAAATGTGCGACCAAGCAAAATTTATTGTGAAATAAAAACAATTTACTGTGATGTGATGGATGAATCATGTGTACGTCATCGGTGCCGAAATTTGTATGAGGGAAGAGAGAACGTCAATGATGAGGAGCGATGTGGCCGGCCAAGTGTCATTACGGATGAGATTGTCAAGTCTGTCGACAAATTCATCAAATAAGATCTGTGTGTAACTTTTGATGAAATTCATGGTAAATTTTCACATTTTTCTCGCACTTCCATTTACGAAGTTGTAACAGATCACCTCAAATTCAGAAAAATGTGTGTAAGGTGGGTGCTACGCATGCTCAATGACGATCACAAAAGCTTTACGACGTTACTGTTGATCTCAATTGACTTGCGGCAGAGGAGTATGACGCTGGTATTCGAAAGCTGGTCACAAGGTACGCGAAATGCTTACAATTGCAAGGGGACTATGTAGAAAAGTATTGTAATGTATGCAAATGTAAATTAAAAAGTGTGGTTTAAAACTTTATTTGGTCGGTATTTTGTTCAAAACCGGTTATTAGTTTCCGAACAAAACCCTCGAGTTTGGTCAAGCTGCACCAGACACAAACATACAACGTCAAGTAGAGAATGTAGTGAAAAGGGGAAATAACGGGATACAAGAAGCGATCCTTGCTTTAATGATAAAGCCAAACGGTAAGAGAGAATACCACTTGAGTACCTCGTATCCGTGAAACCAGTACACAACTCCAGATGTTATGGTCTTGAAGGCATAATTTAATGCAACTTTCAATGTTCCCAGCCTGACCAATACTCATTTTGTAATGTTTTTGTTCATAAAAGCTTTTCTAAGAGGTTGCGGATGTTGTGGGGGAGAGGTGACAACGTACTACTCAAAAATCATGTGACACGCAGAGTGTTAAATACTTTTATCTAACCTCCTCATAAGATCTTCCATTACCACAGAAAAAAGGTATCCTAAATGGTCGCTATCAGACACGCACCTACACTTAGGTCTAAAACTAAAACTTAACTGCTGTTTATGGTGAATATTTCAGAAAACATTCATCGTAATGAAAGGAAATGAGGTATACGGATGTGATTGTGTAATTCTCTTATCTAACCTTCTGGTAAGCTCTTCTATTACCACCTAAAAAAGTTACCCAGAAGGTCGCTATCAGACACGCATCTACACCTAGGTCGTAAAGTTAGCATAACTGCTGTTTATGTGAATATTTCAGAAAATATACATACATCGGAATGAAAGGCAATGAGGTATGCGGATGTAAATGGGTAATGTTTTCATCAAAGCTTCTGATAAGATCCTCCTTCTACAGGGAAAAAATTACCTTGAAAGTCGTTAACAGACATGCATCTACACTTAGATCTAAAAGTTAAGCATAGTTGCTGTTAGAGAGAATATTTCAGAAAATATACATACAGACACGCACCTACACTTAGGTCTAAAAGTAAAACTTAACTGCTGTTTATGGTGAATATTTCAGAAAACATACATCGTAATGAAAGGAAATGAGATATGCGGATGTGATTGTGTAATTCTCTTATCTAACCTTCTGGTAAGCTCTTCCATTACCACGGAAAAAAGTTACCCTGAAGGTCGCTATCAGACACGCATCTACACCTAGGTCGTAAAGTTAGCATAACTGCTGTTTATGTGAATATTTCAGAAAATATACATACATCGGAATGAAAGACAATGAGGTATGCGGATGTAATTGGATATTGCTTTTATCTAACCTTCTGATAAGCTCCTCCTTCTACACAGAAAAAGTTACCTTGAAAGTCGCTATCAGACATGCATCTACACTCAGGTCTAAAAGTAAGGAAAATTGCTGTCATAAAGAATATTTCAGAAAATATACATCGGAATGGAAGGAAATGAGGTATGCAAATGAAATTGGGAAATAGAAGAAAACAAAGTAAAACAAGGTAAATATTGACTTTTATCATTCCACGAAAATAGTTGAAAGAAAACGGATCACAATACCGGTGTCAAATTCAATGAAACAGATTGATACAAATAATGTGAGGCTGAAGTTTGATATGGTAGCCACGCATGCTGCACAACAATTTTCCTTACTTTCGATGAGGGTAATGGAAGAGTTGTGTCCTCAAAGAGTTCCCTTTTTCAGCAGTTTTAATACCGGTAAGGAGCTTGGTGGGTGCCGGAGGGCTGCAATATGTATCGTGATCATATCCCACGCATGCACAATAGGATTCACATCATGAAAGTTAGTATTTCACTACATACTCTGGATATCTGCACTTTGTAGAATTGCTTCGACCAGAGCAACACGGTGAGAAGTTGAGTTATCATCCATGAATATGAAACTTTGACCGACGGCAATTCGAAACAGGTGAATGGTTGGCTCAAGGATATCGTCTATGTATTTTTAACCGGTAACAGACATCGTGTCTAACAAATGGAGGTCAGTATGGCTGTTTAGTATGATGCCTGCCCATACCATGACTTAACCTGAAAGAAAACGATGTCTTTTCGTGATGGTTTCTTGCTGAAATCGTGTTCCAGGGTTATTCAGATCAAGTCACTAAGAGAATCTCTTTGCAGAAAAAATCTGGACTCCTCTCACTGAACATGACATTGCCCAACTGTTGTCGACTCAACTGTCGATATTGCAAACTCCACTGTAAACACGCGCGTTTCTTTGGAGACCTCAGAGGGATACAAACAGTGGGTAGAATGGCATAGAGATCAACGTGTCCGAGTCTCCTATAAACAATTTGCCTCTAAACTAGACTACTATGGCGATAGTCAGGGCAAAACGGTTCCAGTAATGTCGCGCAGTTGTCGACAAATATCAGTCTTGGCGAGCGGTGGTTATTCTTGGCCGACCTGGTTCTGATCTTAGAGTAACATCATCAATGGCTTTAAAACTCTGCCCCAGTCTGGAGATCACATAATGAGGCATATTCGGAATTAGAGAAGCTTCGGTTTGAGATCGATTGTATTTCAGCATCCAGTAATTCGTTTCAGCATCCAATAAGATTGCCTTGGAATAATCCTTCCAATAATAATCCTTCGTAATGGATTTGGTTGTTTTGAATCTTCTTAACTTGAACTAAATCATTCGAAGTTTATATACGTAGTTATATTTACATCTACTTTCAATAACACAACGGGCTTTTGGAGACGATCTTGGATGATTCCTGAAAGGAGAGATCGCACATACACACACACGAGAACATCACATAATTTTGAACCACAGTTAGATGAAAGAGCCATCGATATGATGCCCAATTCCCAAATTTCTGCACCATGTCATCGTAAGGACATTTGATGTCACCATAGATTTAACCTGCACCAGCCTCCATGAACACAGTTGTCTTTGATTGGACCGAATTCAGAACTAGCAACCATCCAGATGCTAATCTGTGACTTCACCAGACGAGCCTCCTTGGCCAGTGAAGGTGGCGCAGCTTGTCCATTTCTGGATTTTTCGCCATAAAACCTAAATCAAACAAACAAACAACGGCTAGTGAAGTAATTTTAAGTTCCTGTAAATACCGTATTTCAATAGATTTATACAAATGTAACTTTTAATTTTCTAAAATAAACATCATATAACCGTGGTTATAAATTTGGACTAGTAGAAGCCTTCATTGCCAATAGCCTCTGTGTTACTCCTAGTACTACATACACTCTAAGATTAAAACAAACCTTGCACCTATTAGGAATTGGCAGAATGCAATGAAATTTATAAGGTTGGTAAAGTGTGTATGAATGAGAAAATTACTATAATTTGAGACTAAAATATGCAAACTTTATTGAGAAAAATTAAAAAAAGTGGTATCATTTAGTATGGCGTACGACCACCATTATGCCTAATGCAGAATGCCAAATGCCTTGATAGTGAGTCATACATGCTCCTTAAGAAGTCCTGCGACAGTCCATTCCATACTGCTAGAATCCTGTCATGTAGCTTCAGTAGATTATGCAGTACTGCAATATGTACAATACGAGAGGGGTGACATTTCGGAATAGTGGCATCCCATTCATTCTCAATCGGGGATAGATCCGGTGAGTATGTCGACCGTGGTAAGATATTGTTGTGTCGTAGACAAGCTCTACAGACGGCAGCAATATGGGGTCGAGTGAAATCTTGTTGAAAAAAAGCGCGTGAACCTGGGAGTTCAGAAATGGGAGCGTAACTGGTTGTAAAATTTATTGTACGTAACGCTGGCTTGACAAAGAGCACTAACCAATACCAAAGGTTATTTGGAATCATACGCAATTGCACAACACCAAGTTTGCCCATGACACCAGATCTTCTAGACGTGTTACACTACACAAAAAACCTTGAATCTTGGCGCTGGTCACGTTGCCTCTATAAAAGGATTCGATTGTTGTCTCCACCCAGACAAAAGCGGGAATCGTCAGTGAAGACCATTCGATGCCATTCGACGCCTCATGTCCGTCTGGCACAACACCATTCCAGTCTTTGACGGCGATGTAATGCTGTTAAAGGCAGTCGTTGTAACGGTCTACGTGAGTTTAGTCCCATGTCGTGAAGCCGTCGACAAATGGTGCGATCACTTATTAGATGATCGAGATTTGCTCCCAATGCCCGTTAGATGTGCCTGTTGGAACAGTACGCGCATGTCTTACCATACATCGATCCTCTCTCGGTCCGGTTCTTCTAGGCCTTCCTGAGCCTGGTTGAACCTTCCATGAGCTTTGTATTATCCACCGCTGCCAACAGCGTGCAACAATACATCACTACAACCAATATGAGGCGCAATTAGCCTATTAGACCAACCACCTTCTCGGAGGCCAATTAATCGGCTTCTGTCAAACTCTCAAAGTTCCTTAAATTACTTGTTTGAATTTTCTAACTCAATAAGAAAGGATATAACCAGCACAACAGCATGAGTCGAAATGAATTTACTGCGCAACTGAATGTTCTTTTATGCCCCGGTATGATCCGAGGACACCACCACGTAATTTTGAATCACGGTCAGATGACGAGGCAACACCTGAGCTGGTACCCCACTCTCCATACTTCCACACCAACCCAACATGAGGACTTAAGGCTACGACCGATTTAAAGTGCACCAGCCGCCTCTACACCTTACGCTAACACAGGTCTCAAAATAGATTTTTTAATACAGGTGCACCTTTTGCACCTAAATTTTTAAATTAGATGCACCAGTTATATTTCAGGTGCACTAGTTATATTTCAGGTGCACATTTAAAAAAGAACGTAATATAAGAGCATTAATGTAATATAAACTACTTTATTAGTTGGGTATGTTTAAATAGGTTAGTAATAGATGGTAAATACAAATATTTAAACACCTAAATTCTCCCTTCTTTCCGGCGCACGGCTGTCGTGACAGTAGCTTCAACAGAGACATCAGGAAAATGTTTCGATCATCGGAAGCTTCTGGTGGCAGTGACACAAGTAAACCTTCTTCCTGTATAAACCCGTTATGGCCCAGCGATTTTGCTTTCGCACAGTGTGAATTTAATAATTTTAATTACGTTCCCTTAGAGCAAGAGAGGTCGATACTAATATTTTGTTCTAACATCAAAATAACATAAAACAAGTTTCCCCCCTTTTTTTTAACGTTAGGTGCACCTAGGGTGAAAAAATTAGGTGTACAATTTTATTTTCATGTGCACAGTCCACCTGTGCACCCGGGTATTTCGAGCCCTGCGCTAACAAACATCCATGGACAGACCCGGATTTCAACCTGGAACCTTCCGATCTAGAGGCTAACACCTTAACCAATATACCGGTTGGTCACCAAGTATTCAGAGGAAAAGAGAAGAATTGCAAATATGTGGCGGGCTATACTAAATGATTACGTGGTTGGTTGTTTTCAAGTTTCATGGCACAAGGGTCTTATTTGGTAAAGCTGAGCCACGTGTGACAGACACTGTTAATTAAAAAATGTCAATAGGAAAAATGGAAAATTGAGTACTTCGAAAAATCATTGGTCAATAGCCCCATCAGCCCAACATGTTCAGCTATTACAAAACTACCCAAAAAGTGTCCTGATATATAATTGCGTTATGCTGACAATTTCGTTATAGATATGAGAGCGAAAATAATAGCATATAATATGCTTCAGCTGATCTCCTGTAGGAAATTTAGCATTTTTATAGCAGCGACGATTTATGTAAGAGTCTTGAACTAAAGAGCGATTTATACGGCGAAGTATCTAATGCTGTAAGAGAAATTGAAAACACTGAGCAACCCAAGGTGATATCTTATGAATTTATGAACTAATATCGGTTCCCTTTTACGAACACATAAAATAAGTCCTTATTAAAGGAAAAGCAAACTAGAAGTTAGATGCGTATATTTCCTATATATTCTATTTGAGGACCTTTATATTATATTTTCGAGGTTGATAACAGTTTAATATACACTCTAAGACAAAAGAAATGTTGCACCCGGAAGGTAATTTTTATTAACGTCTTACCGGAGCAACAAACGGAGTATTGACGAGGGTCAAGGATCAATTCCCTAAGGGAAAGATCCGATCACAACACCACGTAACAAGTAAACGGTATAGATTATTTATCAAATTTGGAGAGGAGTGGTACATCTTCGTTGAGGATACAAATAACCAAATTTTCATATTCCTTTCAGCATGTGCCACGCACAGGGCAGTTCAAAAACATTGCAAACAAACAAGGGGATTGATCCCGTACCGTCGTAAATTGCCCGTTGTGTTGCTCTAGTACGACGTTAATTAAAATTACCTTACCTTACTTCTCATTACTGGAGCGCGTTTGACCAGATAGATTTGTTATTTTGTATTTTTAACTACCGTTGTAACAGAGCAACACAACATGGTCCGAGAACAATTCCAAAGGGAAAGAACCAAGGACAACACCACGTACTTTTGACTCAGATCAGTTGTAAGGGTCATACACACGAAGGTGTACTTGAGGGTTAGTGCTCGTTAAGGCCCGGTGCACACAGCATGCGGCGCCGCTGCCGAAACCCAAGTGCGGTCTGAGATACATTAGATCCAATGAAGTAGTGTACACATGCCTCCGGCTCTGCTGCGGCGACTCACGTCCAACTTGCGTGCAATTTGTACCGCAGTTTCCCAAGGCGCCACAGATGCACCTCCGTTCTGAAGTACCTTTTTTTCATTAATAAATTGAATGTAAATAATAATTAGTAAATGGTTGTATCCAGTAACGTCTATTTTGTTTCAAAATATACTTTTTTGGACGCCAAGCGAAATAAACGCGTTTTCTTCGAAATAATATTTATCGCAAATAGCGCGGTAATTTGGTAATTTTAGTTAACGTCGTACTAGAGCAACACAACGGGCTATTGACGACGGTCCGGGATCAGTCCCTTTAGGGAAAGATCCGAGGACAACACCTCGTAATTTTGAACCACGGTCAGATGACGAAGCAACACCTGAGCTGGCACCCCACTCTCCAAACTTCCACGCCAACCCAACGTGAGGACTTTCGGCCACGACAGATTTAAGGTGCACCAGCCGCCTCTACACCATACGTTTACAAACATCCATGCCCGAACCCGGATTCGAACCAGGAACCTTCCGATCTAGAGGCTAACACCTTAACCACTATACCGGTTGGTCGGCCGCAAATGGCGCGAAATGAGTATTTACGTCATTTCACGGTTATGTGTGCATAGTTAGGGTTCGGTGACGCAGCGGCGCCGCACGTTGAAAAACCGGGTGTGTGCACCGAGCCTTAAATGAGCTAGGTGTTCACCCCGTCATCTCACCGTGACTATAATTACGAGACGTCTTCGGATCTTTTTAATCGGACAGTTGTGAATAGCTCGTTATGTTGTTGAAGGATGATGAATAAATTCAACTATATACCTACCTTTGAATTCTTCTTTCACAACCCACCAACCGGTCTGGTGGTTAAGGTGTTAACATCTAGTTTCCTAGTATGAATCCGGGTTGGTATATGGATGTTTGTAAGTGTATGTTGCAGAAACGGCTGATGCACCTCAAATCTGTCGAGGCCGAAAATCCTCACTTTGGGGGTTGTAATGGAAGTTTGGTGAGTGGTGCGCAAGCTCAGATGTGACATCATCATCTCACCGTCGTTCCGAATTACGTGGTGATATCCTCGGCAGGTAGGTATTTTAATTAACCTCGTACTGGAGCCATACAACGTGCTATTGATGACGGTCCGAGATCAATCCCTCAAGGAAACGATCCCAGGACAACACCATGTAATTTTGAACCACGGTCAGATGACGAGGTGTTGTCCTCGGATCTTTCCCTTCGGGGCTTTTTCCGGGTACTGTCCGGGTTAACTCCCTTAAGGGAAAGATCTGAGGACAACACCTCGTAATTTTGAACCTCGGTCAGCTGACGAAGCAACACCTGAGCTGCACCCCACTCATCAAATTTCCACACCAATCCAACGTGAGGACTTTCGTTAACGACAGATTTAAGGTGAACCAGCCGCCTCTACACCATACGCTTACAAACATCCATTCCCGGACCCGGATTCGAACCAGGTACCTTACGATCTAGAGGCTAACACCTTAACCACTATACCGGTTGGTCGGCTATTCCGACCAGGAGGTTAAGGTGTTAGTTTCTAGATCAGAAGAATCCTAGTTGAAATGTGGGTCAGCATATGGATGTTTGTAAACGCATGTAGAGGCGTCTGGCAAACCTTAAATCTCTTGTGACCGAAAATTATCACGTTGGGTTGGTGTAGAATAGTAGAAAATGGGGTTCTGGTTCAGGTCTTGCCTCGTCATCCGACCTTGGTTCAACATTACGTAGTGTTGTCCTTGGACAGCAACCACAGTCAGATGACGAGGCAATGCATGAAGTGGCACCACGCCACGCTAGCCTGAGGACATTTGAGCATCCTACAGATCTAACATACATCATTCCCCTTCGTACACGACGTTCTTTGGTTGGATTCAACCTTAGTAATCAATTTTATGTCTTAAACTTCAATACGTCAAAATGCGTTTCTCTAAATAAGTGAATATTTTTAAGTTTTTGCAAGCAAATGTTTAAAAAAAAGTGGAACATACCCTTAAACATATTTTAAAACAGGCAACTGCTCAGAATAGTTAATATTGATTGTTAAAAAAGATCAAAATTGATCATATTTCCAAACAAAAAAGGAGTTATAGAAAAAAATATATCTCAAAATTTTTCAAATTTATAGTTTTTGTGTTAAAAAAGTGTTTTTATAAAATTAATAGTATAACAATATTCAAGACACTACTCATAGAAGGTTATACAAGAATGTTTTGTAAAATATGACCATTTTAACATTAAGGCGATAGATAGGACTGCATCGATCCCTTTATGGAAATTGTAATGTAATTGTAAACATTGTAAACACTTTGATTACAATTTTCAGGAGTTCGTAGTCCCATTCGTCATTCTTAATATTGTTTTCAATACTTTCGCATCTGTAATAAGCAGTTTGGGGATTGGTGATGAGTGAAGTTTATACTGTACCCATTTATGTGAGAAAGGTCTTGATTTCAACTTATCTAAAGATTAAATCTTTACTGTTAACCATCTTGTATAACTTATTTCCTCTTACTGAGACCATTAAATTTAGTTCACTAAACGTTGAATTTATATAGTTAACATAAATTACAATGCAAAAAAACTATTTGTTTTTCGAGACCTGACACCGATCCTGCTGATTCTTATAAGAAATGACCTCCTGAGTTCAAATAAGCAGACCCCCGTTTTTCCCCATCACCCACTGTTTTTTGTGGAGCACCCCCCCCCCTCCACCCTATATTCATCTCATTTCCATATAATTTTATTACCTTAAATTTGATTTGGAATGGGGAAAAGGATTGTTTTAACCATTTAATATCTTCTGATGGGCTAGAGAGGTAAAAAGCTCTAAAATATGAACATTTGTAGCAAAGAGGGAAATTTGTCCCCTTAAAATGTAAAAAAGAAAATTAAAAATTATCGTTTTTTCTGGGTGTTTTTTGCAATTTGTCACTTATTTTCTACATACTCCATCTTCTACACCCCTTTTTTCCTCCTCCAAACACTTTTGGTTAAAATCGGGCATGGGGGGGGGGGAGAGGTCTCTAATCCCTCGCAAGAAAGTTTGGAAGATTCACTGTGCGACGGTGGCGCTCTCAATAGGTCGTGTGCTTCGTGATTTGTGCAGGAATTTTCATGCTTTGGCAAGTTTAAACTTGCATTGCTGTTATCACTACAGTAGTGAACTGTAATTGTTATCGTCCCTCGTTACATCTTTCATGATTGCAGAGTCAACTTTTCGTTATTCTAGTATGGGATTCTGTGTTTTCAAGTTGTTTAGATTGTGTAAAACGGTCCAAATTGTTTAGCTCCGGCTTTTTCAAAGTGAATTACAACGATAGCGATAAAAGCAATGCAAGTTTAAACTTGTCAAAGCATGAAACATCCTGTGGAAACCACGAAACGCGAAATATTGAGAGCGCCACGGACGTACAGAGAATCTTTCAAACCTTCTTGCGAGGGGTTTGGGACTTCTCCCCCCCCCCTCACCCGCTTTTAGCCAAAATTCTTGCTATACATTTTTTTATAAGTTGGGGTGTTTGGGGGATAAAAGAGGGGACTAGGAGCTGGAATATGTCGAAAATAAATGTAACAATTGCGATAAAAACCAAGAAAAAACGATTATTTTTAATGACTTTTTTTAAATTTAAGGGGACAAACACCCCCAAATCTCCCTCCTTGCTACAAATGTTCATATTTTAGAGCTTTTTCCCTCTCTATCCACTCATAAGAAATTTAATGGTTAAAATAATCCTTATCCCCTCTCCAAATAAAATTTATGTCCACAAAATTATATCGAAAAGTGATAAACATTGGGGGATGCGTCCCCAGAAACGGTGGGCGATGCGAAGATACTGGGGTAATATTCGGATTCAGGCAGGCGTTTTACATAAGAACCAGCAAGAACGATGTCAAGGCAGATTTTCATGCAGAGCAATGTTATCATTAACATTTTCTTCATGAATTGCTGGTGGGTTCCAGCACAAAGCATAAAAAACATGTTCTAAGCTACCTTCAAAGAATTGTACGGTCATACTTGAAATTTAATATCACTTTCTCTTGTAAAAGCACTCACTAAAATACAATAAACAATGATCGAACAAAAGTAACAATCTGAAGCATCTGCGGCAGTTACTTAAATTAAATTAATGCTTTTGTAGTGGTGGATATATGTTTTTAATTTAACTAGAATTATTGGATTTCCTGAACCATTTTATTACCAAAGACTGCACTAGAAAGGTATATCGCAAGCCGGCAAGAAAAGTGACACAGGTGAAAAAAAAAGTTTTGATGACATTTTGATGTCATTGAAAAATATGTATGAGTGCCCCAGCATGTTATATTACTATTCCATAAAACATAATAGAAGTTACCACCATAAATACTTACCTAAATTTAAAAGAAGCTGATACTATTCGATATAAGTTTTAAACTATCCTTTAAGTTGATGTTTCAGAAGTGCTGTTATTTTGAGTTGTGATCTGTTGTAGATTTCTTAAAATTTTTTTCATAGCGTAATTTATAAGTACATTTGTTTGTAATATTTCTAATTTTTCTCATTTGCTTAGATGTTACTACTTGTAAATAAAAACATGTATTATCAGCTACGGTACCTCCAACTTTATTCCTTATTGCTCACAATTCCTACAATATTGAGCGGCGAAGTATATGTTAGTTAGAAAACTTGACAGCAATTGGAGCGCTATATCAGAGATTGAGTAATCTGCTGTTATCTAATGTTAGAGAAGTATCACCAGCATATACGAATATGTAGGCATCTCAAGTCTAAACTGGGACAAACTGTCTTTTAAGGTAGTTAGGTATTTAAATAACTGGAACCACACACAAAGGACTCTTGGCGACGGTCGGGGATTAATCCCTCAAGGGAAAGATCCGTGGACTTTACATCCTTGTTGAGTGGCCTCATTATCTTACCGTAATTAAAAATTACGAGCTTTGTTTTTGGTTCACTCCTTTTTGGTATTGTTCCCGTACCGTTTTAAATAGACCCTTGTGTTTTTAATAAATTAAATAGTTAATAAAAATTAATAAAATTAATATAAAAAAATAAAATATTTCTTATCCGAGGACAACACCATGTAATTTCAAACCCCTGTAGTGGTAATGGTAATTTTTAAATAACGTCGTACTAGAGCAACACAACGGACTATTGACGAAAAAACGGTGCAGGATCCTTCTCGATATGAAAGATACGAGGACACCTCGTAATTTCAAACCACGTTCATATGACGGGGTAATACCTGAGCTGGCACCCCACTATCCAAACTTCTACACCACTCTGACGTGTGGACATTTGAGGCAACGACAGATTTATCGGGCACCAGAACCTTTTTGTACACGACGTTTTTTTTTTAAATTATTATTTGATCACACAACCATCCGGTTGCTTATTTGTTACTCTAAAGCTACACCACCAAGGTCCAAAGCCAACTTGAAGACATTTTATGTCACTACAAGTTTAGCGTGAAACAGCACCCCGTACACGAAGGTGTTTCGTTAGTACGAGTTTGGAACTAGTAGTGGTCCGAGGCCGATGGTTGTTGATGAACTCCGTCGTGAAAGTTTAGTAAAAAAAACTCAAAAGACACAGAGTCAAAATTCTGTATTTGGAGTATATTTTACTAAATTTAATCGATCGTCACGTAAGTTACATGTAGTATAAAGTAGCAATTACATTTGGATAGGCATTCAAAATTGTAACTTTCCTCCCACCGCTGTATAAAATCTTTTCTTGATCTCTTCTGTTCTAAAGATGGATTTTTTCTTTTAGTTGTCTTGGTAACTATAACTATTTATTGCTCTGACTTTTTTAATTGGCTTTTGCCGCACTTCCTCGCTTGAAATCTCGTGGACGTTTCTTTTAATTGAAAAAGCTTTGTTCTTAGGTTGCCAGCTTGGCGTTTTCTATGTAGGGTTGCCAACTTGGCGTTTCACTTCTTGCGAGATGGCGAACCTTACATGTCCCTCCGGGGAAGCACATCCATCACTTAAGTCATAAGTGATGATGCTGCTGCCAATCGCCATCTAGAATCATAACTAAAAGTCATAATCAATTAGCTGGTCTTCATTACGATATCCAGTCCTTCGAGAGAAGCGTGAGAGCTCAAAAAAAATATCTAAACTAACATTCATGAACTCCCACATAAAATACATAATACAAGACACAAGAACGTTATCAAAATTATCTAAATCAGATTACAGTTTTGAGAAGAAAAAAAAATATATACATATTTATATGAACTGAATAAAAACTAGGGTTCATCAATTTTGATGCGCGATAAGGCATCTGCATTGCCATGCTTACTACCCTTTCTGTACAATATATTCATGTTATATCTTTGCAATGCCAAAGCCCAACGTGCAAGTTTTGCACCCTGTGGCATTCCCTGGGTCAAATAAGTAAGGGGGTTATGATCGGAGACAATTTGGACTTGTGCTCCAAATATCCAAGTGTCAAATTTTTTCAACGCACTTAGAACAGCATACGCCTCCCGTTCGATAGTAGCCCAACGAGTTTGGCATGGGGTGAGTTTTCTACTGTAAAAGGCGATAGGACGTTCTTTTCCGTCTTCGTCTTGCTGAGCTAGACACGCTCCAATCGCGGTTGCAGAAGCATCGGTGTACAACTGGTATGGCTGATCTAACACTGGAGTATATAAGAATGGAATTTCCGTCAGCCTTTGCTTCAATTGTTGGAAGCTTGCTTCCTCTTCATCACTCCAAGGTATTTTGTTGGGCACCCTTTTCTTTGTTAAGTTTGTCAAGGGTAAAACCAAGGACGAGAAATCCTGAATGTACTCCCGATAGTAGCTTGCCAGACCAATTATGCCTCTTAACTCTTTCTTAGTAGTTGGACGTGCTAAGTTCTGCATGGCTTCGATTTTCTGGGGATCTGGTGCATGTCTTCCGGAACCTACAATGTGTCCCAGGAACCTCACTTGTTTTTTACCGAACTCGCACTTTTTAAGATTGACTGTTAATCCAACGGTCTGTAGAGTTCTCAGCACGTCTCTGATGTGACGCAAGTGATTCTCCCACGAGCTGGAAAAAATGGCCAGATCGTCGATATACGCACGGCAGTACTTTCTGTGTGTCTTAAGTACTTTGTCTATGGACTTTTGGAACGTACTTCCAGCATTTTTAAGTCCAAATGGTAAAACGTTCCATTGAAAATGACCAGAATGTGTCACAAATGCCGAATATGGTTTAGCTTCTTCTTCTAAAGGGATTTGCCAATAACCCTTTGTCAAATCTAGAACGCTGATGAAAGGAGCACTACCAATTTCAAATAGTAACTCGGTGGCCTGTTGCATTGGATAAGCATCCGGGACAGTAAAACTGTTCAAAACTCGAAAGTCGACGCAAAGTCTTATACTTCCGTCCTTTTTGGCCACACAGACGACTGGGTGTGCCCACTCACTGTCACTCTCTTCAATCAGTCCTTGTTCAAGTAACTCTTGGATTTGGCGATCCACCTCGGTTTGTAAGGCGATGGGAACCCGATAGGGATGCATTTTCTTTGGCACACAATCTTTAGTTAGTTTGATTGAATGTCCATCAACTCTGGCTCGGCCAGGTCGTGCACTGAAAATTTCTCGAAACCCTTCCAAGGTCTGAACTAATTGGTGTCGCTGTTCTTCGCACAACGCCTCTGTAGTCTGGAACACATGACCCTTAATATCGTCTGCAGATTGACTCTTATTTCGAGTAGGGGCATAAAAGATTTCCCCAAAGTCCTGATCTTGTTCGAAAATCAACCCCACCTGTTCAACTCGGGCTATATAAGGTCGTAGTTTGTTGAAATGCAGCTCTTTTCGGCTTTTATCTTCCATCTCGACCAACGCAGAATGAGGTCGAGTTAACTGGATAATAGTTGCAGGTCCTGACCAGTTCTTCAGAAGTTTGTGACTAGAAGATGGAATAAGGATCAGTACCTTATCACCAACCTTGAAAGTCTTTTCTCTCGCTCTCAGATTATATTTAGATGTGTAATAGCCTTGTGCCTTTTCGGCATTCCCTGCGGCAATCTCGTGTGCCGTTTTCATCCTTTGACGAAGGTCTTCTAAGTATTTTTCAACAGAAGGAGATGCTCCCGTTGGAATTTCGGTTTCTCCTAACCAACTCTCCTTAATTAATTTTAATGGACCTGGAGGTAACCTTCCATACACCAACTGAAATGGCGATACTCCCGTGGTACTGTGAGGTACTTCTCTGTATGCGAATAGTAATAAAGGGAGATGAATATCCCATTGTCGACCATTTTCTTGTATGTTCTTACTGAGCATATCCTTCAGGGTTTTGTTCCATCTCTCCACGGCTCCCATGCTTTCTGGATGCCCCGGAGTTGAAAATCTTGGTGACACCCCAATGACTTGCATGAAGCCCTTGGTGAGCTGTGCTGTGAAATTTGTCCCTTGATCGGTACAGATAGTTTTAGGAAACCCCGTCTGGGAGAAAATCTTCATCAGGACGTCGCAAGTTGTTTTCGCAGTAATGTTCTTGACTGGTATAGCTTCCGCCCATCTCGTGCACAAATCCACAGCACAAACGATAAACTTGTGCCCTCTTGAGGATGGTGGCTCTAGGGGACCAATACAATCTACACTCCACACTTCAAAAGGATTTTCAGGTCTCACAATAGGTTGGATAGGAATTCTGTCATTGTAAGTGGTACCTCTACGTAGCTGGCAGACCTTGCAGCTTTCACAAAAATGCTTGACATCAATCTTGATATTCGGCCAGTAAAAGGAATACTTTATCCGTTGTTTGGTTTTCTGTTCTCCTAAATGACCGGCCAATGGAATTTCGTGTGCCATTTTTAGGACATAGGGCCTTTTAAATTTAGGCAAAACTACCTGCTGAATTTTCTCTCCTCCTACGATTTCTGAGTGTACCAATAACCCATCTTGCACTTCGAATGCATTTCTTCTATTTCTTGCTAATTCCCAAATATCCTTTAAACTTTCATCTTCCAATTGAAATTGCACGAACTCGTTCCGTTTCTCATTAAGGGGACACGGTACCCTTTGAACATTTTTTTTTGTTTTCATATTTACAACAAAATGTTTTTGTGTACCTTGTTCCAACACTTATTAAGAATACATTACAAAAGAAAAAAATTATTTTCACATGCACAATATTTAAATAATTAAATTTTTTAAAAAATATTTCAACATTTTAAAATTTGTACTCCTTTTTCAAATTTTGATTTTTTTTAAATTTTTTTTTTATTTACCTTCCATGAAGGATTCCCCACAATATTGTGCATTTACTTGTTGATACCACTCTTGTTTAATTTTTTACAGATATTTTTGTAACAAACACTGTGAAAAACAGTGAAAAAACAGTTATAGCTAATTTTAGCAATTTTTGAAAAAAAACTATTCTTCCAAATCTTTGCTCCATACACAAAGTTGTTAAATAGGTCATAATAAACAACCACAAAAAGTTTCAAAACTCTATATTCATTACAAAAAACGCCTTACCATTTTAAATACACACACACACACACACACATTGTAATCATGAAAAAAAGAAGCCCAGGAAAAGCACTTTAAAGTTTTAAATCGCACTTAAATAAATAAAAGAATTAACTTATACTGTTCGTTGATAATACTATTATTGTTCCAGTCATAATAAGTTATTTTAAATTAAAATCCATAATAATTTCTTACTATATTGGTAAATAAACATGTTTATATCAAAAGATAAAAAATACATAAAAATGTACATGAACTGTGTTTTTGCATTTTCTCTATTTTAAAAACTACAAATTGTTTAAAACAAAATGTTTTTGTGTACCTCATTCCAACACACATTAAGAATACATTACAAAAGAAAAAAATTATTTTCGCATGCGCAATATTTAAAAAATTAAATTTTGTTAAAAATATTTCAACATTTAAAAATTTTTACTCCTTTTCCAAATTTTGATTTTTTTTAAAATATTTTTTTATTTACCTTCCATGAAGTGTTTCCCACAATTTTGTACATAGGATTGTTTATACCACTCTTATTTAATTTTGTACACATACTTTCGTAACATACACTGTAAAAAACAGTCATTGCTAAATTTAGCAATTTTTGAAAAAATAACTATTTTTCCAAATCCTTATTCCATGAACGAAGTTATTAAATAGGTCCTAATAAACAACCACAAAACGTTTCAAAACTCTACATTCATTACAAAAAAAGCCTTAGCATTTTAAATACATTGCAATCATGAAAAAAAAGAAGCCGAGGAAAAGCACTTTAAAGTTTTAAATCGAACTTAAATAAACAAAAGAATTAACTTATACTGTTCATTGATATTATTATTATTGTTCAATTTAAAAAAAGTATTTTGTAGTAAAATCCATAATAATTTCCCACCAAATTTTAAATAAACATGTTTATATCAAAAAAATAAATTACCTGAAAAAATGTGCATGAACAATTTTTTTTTTGCATTTTTTCTACTGTGAACACTAGAGAAGAGTTGATATAATGCAATTTACATTGCTTGATAAGTCTTTCAAAAAGCACCAGCCTGATAGGTAATGCCTTCTTTTTTCAATAATAAAGCATTTCGACGTTTTTTGGCTATCGCAATTTTTTTCCTTGCAATTGCGTGTACTGCCAGTCTTCTTCGCCTTCTCTGATAAGTTCTGCGATAATCGCGCCAAGCAGCTAAAGTTCTAGACTGCTTGCTTAAAATGAGTCCACTTTCTTTCTGAAAATTTTCCATCGATTTCAGTGTGCCAATATTAAACTCTGATACTGCATCACATACTGCAATGCTGACTCGGCATAAAGTGGCCGATGTTTCTTTGGAACACTTGCTCCAAATAATGCTATGCAGGCTTTCATTAGCATTTTGTGTGATGCATCTCACACAGCGCTCTAGGAGCTCATTCGAGGCAAGACGCTGGTATATTGGCATAATTTTGGCCAAATGGCTCTCGTTCAATGGTGTCTTGATGTTGACAATGTGAGAGGGTGGTGTATCCCCACGAGCTAAAGCTGCCTGGTAGAAACACCAAGAATCCTCTCCAACTGGACATTTAAAATGTTGAGGTGTCTTGTCTGTTGAAATGCCATGAAATAATGTTGCATATATAGCAGTTTTCATAGCATCAACATCACCTTTGTTTGAACGAATAGCATTTTGGTAATATCGTGTCAATTTTTTTATTGTATCATCCTTCAGACTGCCTCGTGATTTACCCCCCAAAGTCACGCCTCTTACTCGCCACTCTTTCACTGCCTTTCGCAAAGCCGTTCCCAGCCTTTTGCTAACGTGATTGATACATTCTTCTTTTTTAATTTCCACATCAGCACCGTAAACGTGTTGGGCATTCAAATGTTGGTATGTCTTCGCATCTCCATCTGATAACATGGTTATATAGCGAAATCCAATTGACTGGGATCTTTTCCACAATTTCATAGCAGCTTCTTGCTCCATGGAACATGATGATCCCGAATGGTTGATGCTACAAGTTGATTTATGCCCTTCGTACCAAATACTGTATTCTGCAGAGTTTTCCTTTAGATCAGACTTGGAATACTCGCACTCAATACACCGCTTTGACATTACCTCATAATCAATAACAAACCCTGTTAGGATGTCAATAACGCACCCCACTCCAATCTGTGATGTATGACCTCGAGTCAACCAGGTGCCATCATATGTCACATCAATATCTGTGACTTCATTCGAATCTTCATAGGCGATTTTCACTTGGTGTCGTATATCATCCAATGATTTGTTTGTTGATTTGAGCATTGATTTCAACAGTTTTTTTTTGTAAGTGTTAAAGGTCTTACTTGAAGGCAGATCCATATTCATGTGCATGCAAAAATTTTCCAGTGCTAAGTATCCTTTGCCAATACTCAAAAAAGACTGCACCACACGCATATTGACATCAAATGCCTGAGTTTCTAATCCTTCGCAGTTTGAAATTCTGGGTGAAGTATAAACACTGGATTTTGTTGCATCGCAAGAGGAGCAAAAAACACTTACTTTGTGACAAAATCCAAGTTTTTTACCAATGTCAATGCTCACTGAAGGAGACTTGCACGTACTGCAGAGTAAGTTTTTTAATAGTCCTATAAGAACATTTTTATCTACTATCAAATATTGAGGAACTTCAGAGTTCATATCACAGTTCAATTCTTCCTTCAAATTCGTTTCTAACGATTTACAACGTATACTTGGGTCTTGAAAGCTTGAATTAGCAGGCGAATCAGTTTTTCCACTGCATATGTCTTTACACCACCGCTTGGCAGCTTTTTGTTTACCAGCGCTGGAACCTTTTCGTCTCGGCATTATGCAGAGATACAATAAAAAAATAAAATAAAAACAATTGTAATATTACAATTATAAATTTGTTTACAATACAATAGATTGTAAGCTCGAAAAGTTTGATTAGTGCACTTGATCTCACAAAAAAATACGAAAACAAGCACAATTTAGCATTACAACAACAATTTCTCGTGAATAAACATGTGTGGAGCAATTCATTTCACTTCAAACTGAAAAGGCAAACATTAGCAAGTATCGTAAAATTAAATAACATGAAAAGGGCAAGGCTCACACGATAGTGTTTATGTCATTTGCAGACAAAACACTGTCTACTTTCGGTTTCGTTACTTACACTCAGTAGAAAAACTTTTATAACTCGCTAAATAATTTAGCTACAGCTATGAAATTTTGCACACATATTTTTAAAAGTTGTATAATTAATATAAGATAATAAAAAAAAATCGACCTTTTGGTCATTTTTAGGGTACTGTGTCCCCTTAACCCCAGGGTGATTTGCGGTGTCACTACGGGCCAAGGTAAGTTCGTTTAAGGACGAAACTGAATAAATTTCTCCAACTCGAGAAACCCCTTCTTGGCTAATAATATTGCCATAAAGTTCCACCTTCGAGTTTAAAGCGTCATACGTTGAAACGCTTACGAGCATGTCGCTTACTAATTTTTCAGACACTGCACATGTCACTGGGATTTCTCCGTGTCGTCCGTCATTGATTTTCACATGGATTATCTTGAGAGGTGCCATTTCTGTCTCACCAAATGCGGATACAATTTTAATTTTTCCTTCCCCTTCATTTTGAGAATCCTCAATCAGATCAGCCCGGATGACTGAAATCTGCGCTCCAGAGTCGATAATACCGTCGAAGATATTATTACCGCTTTTTAAACTCACTATCTTGAGTTCATCAATACCTCTTTGGTATTCTACAGGCTTTGTGACTGGAACGGTCACTTTTGCCGTCAACATCGATGGAGGCTCCACCATGTCTTCCCTTGCACATGATGTTGTAGCGTCTTGGGCTCCAATATTGCTCACAACTGCTGAAGTTTGTCTTCTTCCTAGCTTAGGACATGCGTTTCTAAGATGCTGAAATGATCCGCAAGAATAACACTGAATCTTCTTCTTCCTTCCCGCTTCATTTTTCGGACTCGTATTACGTTGATGAGTACTCCTCTCGTGAAACTGTCCATATCTAGCAGGAAAATCGGAGTTCCTTTCTTGAAAGCGTCTTCTTTCTTGAAAATGTGAATTTCTTTCCTTATTTACTATGTTTTCAGGTGATTGGAATTTCTTCTTGAACCCTCGAACACTTTCGTATTTGTCAAGGAGTTCCGCTAGAGTAGTAGGAGATTTTATTGTGCTCCACTCACACACACACATCGACAAAATGCTCTCGCATTTCCGGAGGTACCTTACGTTTGAATTGATCCGTAATTACCAGATGCTTTAACGTTTCGAAATCCGCAACCTCAAGACCTTGAATCCATTCTTCAAAATAATTTGTCAATTCAAAGGCAAAATCCTTCCACGATTTATCTTCAGTCCGCTTGAGCTGGACAAATTTCAATCGGAAGGTTTCTGGGCTTAGTTTAAACCTTTTTAGCAATAACCCTTTCACGTGGCTGTAGTCATATGCGACAGCCGCTTCTTCTCTAGCAATTAACTGAGTAATGTCATAGGGTAATAAACCCAAAAGCTGTGACACCCAGTCCTCCCTTTTTATGTGAGCATGTTCTGCCTGCCTCTCGAAAAGAACCAGATATAGACTGATGTCTCCTTCTTTAGGATCGAACTTCTGCATCACTCTTTGTAGATCGTATATGTGCTTAGAGTTGCTCGCATTCCCTTCATTTGATGTTTCTGTATTGTGACGGCCTTCCATTTCGAGCCTTAGCTTTTCTAACTCGAAAACAGAACGTTTCTCGAGTTCCATCACAAAACGTCTTTCTTCAGACTCAGCAGCGAGGCGCTTTTCCTCACTTTCAGCCAAGAAACGCCTTTCCTCGGCATTTTTCCGATCTGTTATGATACTGTTTAAAAGATTTTCGGTAAACTCCTGTTCATATTCTTCGCTGTTCAATATTGAGTTCTTTAAATCGATGATTTTGTGTTGCGGCAACACATCTAACCCCAATTCATCTGCCAACACCTTCAAATCCTCCTTCCTTGCTTTCGCGAGATACGCCATCCCAAACAAATTTAACTCAGGAATTAAATTTACGCCACAGAATGCAGAAATAAAAAAAATAAAAAGGTTGGAAACCTCACTCTAAATAGTCTAAAATTATGATTTATATTAACTTTACGCCTTAGCGACAAGCATTCCCAGAAATCCCCGTTTTCCAAAACGAAATAGTTATTCTCTAACCCAATAACACAAAAAGTATCTAGTTCTGATGAACTGTTTCACAATTAACCATTAATCTAATTAACACATGGTGTGCTAAATAAAATTTGCACTGTGGTGCACATAACACGTAAGTGTTCTAAACAAAATGAATAGCATTAGCTTTCAACAAAGTCTACTTTCGCTCCGTAATTGTGTGGGAGTTGCATGAATTAAAAAAATAAAAACTCAGGATGAGCTCTCACCTTCATTTCCAGGGTTCGAAGATCCATGATGACTGCGCCAGTAGTGGTCCGAGGCCGATGGTTGTTGATGAACTCCGTCGTGAAAGTTTAGTAAAAAAAACTCAAAAGACACAGAGTCAAAATTCTGTATTTGGAGTATATTTTACTAAATTTAATCGATCGTCACGTAAGTTACATGTAGTATAAAGTAGCAATTACATTTGGATAGGCATTCAAAATTGTAACTTTCCTCCCACCGCTGTATAAAATCTTTTCTTGATCTCTTCTGTTCTAAAGATGGATTTTTTCTTTTAGTTGTCTTGGTAACTATAACTATTTATTGCTCTGACTTTTTTAATTGGCTTTTGCCGCACTTCCTCGCTTGAAATCTCGTGGACGTTTCTTTTAATTGAAAAAGCTTTGTTCTTAGGTTGCCAGCTTGGCGTTTTCTATGTAGGGTTGCCAACTTGGCGTTTCACTTCTTGCGAGATGGCGAACCTTACAGAACTCATAACCCCGATTGCTAATTCGAGTATATCTCTAACCTAGAAAACACCACACCACACGAACCTCCACACCACGCCAAAGTTAAGACACCATCGGAGTAAAATCGAACTCTGTATATCGTTATGCATTCGTGCGGTTTGATGGTTTTATAGAATTTTTTTTTCGTACTGGGTTTATATTTACCTTGACGATCACCATTAATGTCTATGAAGGCGCGGCTGCCCTTCTAATGATAGTTCACAACTTTTCTAAAATCGATTGAACCAAGGTCCGCTGCCGTCTATTCGGAGCCACAATAGGGGCAATGGTAGCTCAGTTAAAAGAGTAACGGATTAAAAACCGGAAGGTTTTGTGCAGAAAACTGGGTGCAGTTAAATATTGTCATGTACACAGGGGCTGGTGGATTTTACATCTGTCGTGGTCTCAATTATCTTCACCATTTGAATAGCGTAATAACTTTAGAGAGTGGGTTACAAACTCAGGTATCTAGTCAACTGACCATGGATCAAAATTTTGAGTTGTACTCAGAATGGTAGTTCTGTAAATTTTATTGACGTCACACTGAAGCATTACAACAGGCTGTGGTGTACTCGGATATTACCTTTCAAGAATGATCTCTGACCGTCAACAATACGTTGATATGCCATTTATCTTCCTTCCTAAAGCAGCTTGTCGACCAACCGGAATAGTGGTAAAGGTGTTAGACTATAGATTGGATGTTTCTTGGTTCTAATCCTGGTCCGTGCATAGATGTTTGTAAGCGTTTGATGTAGAGGCGGCTTGTGCATCTTAAATCTATCGTGGTTTGGTGGTCGCTCAAACTTTTACAAAAAATATTAAAGCACTCATAGGTGGCAGAAGATTGTAACTTGCTCAACATTTTTGTAACAAGGCTTCTATGACTTTTAAACCCATTGAAATACGCCTAATACTAAACCGCGGATCACTCCTAAAAGTCCCCTCTCTTAAGCTGTTCTTTTTTTTAATAAACATATATATATATATATATATATATATATTAGATAATTAAAATATTTAAGTAAAAATTTAATAAAAGGAAATGCATTGTAAACACTTTCAACAGAATTATCATGGGTACTTAGTACCAATCGTCATTCATAATATTATTTTCAACTTTCGTATTTGTGATAAGCAGTTTGGGAGTTAGTAATAAGTGGAGCTTATACTGTACCCCTTTCTGTGTGAAGGTTCTTAATTATAAGTTACCTATGTATAAAAACGTTCTTGTTAAACCTCGTATTACGTATTCACTCACAATGGGTATTTTAAATTAGTTCACTAAACGAAGCACTTATATAGTTTACTCTTATTGTCACTAACGTTGTCGTCATTTATTTTGATAGAGATCAGCATTATTTGTTAAAAACATGATCTAGTCAGCATTTACAGAATGGTTCGGATATACTTTTAAATGGCTAGTGCTTTCTATTACAGAAGCACTCACTTGAACTCGTCAGGAAATCCATTGAACACCACAATCTTGAAGTATCTGCGACAGTTAGATAGATCAATTTAATACTTTTTTAGTGGTAGCGATGTGTTTTTATTTTTAACTAGAATTATAGGATTTCCTGAAACTTTTATTACGAAAGACTGCACTTGAAAGATATATGGTGCATATACAGGGTGTTTCAGTGAACCGTTTCAGAACTTCTAAGAAGGGTATGGTACATCCTGACGAACCAAAATCATATACCAATGGGCAGACAGAAATGCTTTCCTGACGCGGTAGATGGCGTTGTGCGAAAATCCCGAGCTTTCGTGTGGGGAATCTTCATTTCGCACTAGAACGCCAAGTTAGTAGGATGGATGATTACACGATCGCAGAGTTAGCCGATATGCATTTGGCGTACGGGGCTGCAAATTGTAGTGGGCCAGCCGCACAGCGTTTGTACGCGGAACGATATCCGACGAGGCGTATCCCCAGTCATAATTTCTTTGCAAGACTGCAACAGAGGTTAGCTGAGACAGGTTCATTAGAAAGAGCTGACAGGGACAGGGTAAGAACAGCACGGACTGCAGACGTCGAACAGAATGTGCTGCAGCATGTACAGGGGAATCCAAGAACGAGTACACGAAGTGTAGCAAACGCAGTCGGGGTTTCCCATTGCAGCGTCTGGAGGATTCTCCGAGAAGAAGACATGCATCCGTTTCACGTGCAGCGTGTCCAGACACAGCAACCGGAGGATTATGTACCTCGAATTGCTTTCGCACAGTGGTACCTTGGAAAATGTGCTACAAATCCCCTTTTTCCTGCTGAAGTGTTGTTTTCCGATGAGGCATCCTTCACAAGGGAAGGAATTTTCAACACGCATAACGACCCTATCTGGGCGGTCGAGAACCCGCATGCAATACGACGTCGTGCAGCACAGATTCGATTTTCGGTCAATGTATGGGCCGGTATTATGGGAGATCACCTCATCGGACCTTACCTGTTACCGTCTCGTCTAACCGGACCTAACTACTTGCTCTTTCTGCAGCAAGTATTGCCACAACTTTTGAGAGATGAACAGATTTCTTCATCGACGCAACAGACAATGTGGTTTCAACACGATGGAGCCCCTGCCCATTATAGCGGAGATGTTCGTAACTACCTGGATGTCACATTTGGTCAGCAGTGGATCGGACGTGGTGGTTCCGTGCGTTGGCTGCTTGGTCACCCGACCTATCATGTTTAGAATTTTTATTTCTGGGGTCATCTGAAATCGCTAGTTTATGACACCCCTGTTGACAATGTTGAGGAGCTGGTTGCAAGAATTGCAGTAGCTGCCGGAGAAATTCGAGATATGCCTGGAGTATTCCAGAATGTTCGGATGTCCATGCGTCAGAGATATGAGGCGTGCATTGTAGCCCGTGGAAGAAACTTCGAACACTTACTTTAATCCATGTACCTTTTGCTTCTTTTCATGTATTATTAAAACGATTTCTCACTTACGGTCTCTTTTCTTTACGGTGCTTCTGTGTACAACACCGCTTCAGGAAAGCATTTCCGACCCCACATTGGTATATGATTTCGAGTTGTCAGGATGTACGCTACACCTCTTAGAAGTTCTGAAACGGTTCACTGAAACATATATTTTGACTTGTTTGCCATATTATTTTTCTCCTTTGCTTAGATGTTGATAATTGTGAATAAAAACAAATGTGTTGTCTGGTACGGTACCTCCAAGCTTATCCCTTATTGTTTACTATTCGTACAATAACGAGCGTCGAAGTATATGATAGCTAGAACACTAGACAGCAGTTGGAGCACTTAATCAGAGGTTAGTTGAGTGATCTGCTGTCATCTAATGTTTGCGGATTATCACAGCATGTTAGTATCTCAAGTGAAAACTGTGGAATACTGTCTTGTAAGGTAGTTAGGTATTTAAATAGTTTGAACAGTACACAACGGACTCTTGGGGACGGTAGGGGATCAATTTCTCATGGGAAAAATCCGAGCGTTTTACATGTTTGGAGATTGGCCTCGTAATCTGACCGCAGTTAAAAATCACGGAGTTCGTCCTCGAATCCTTTGCTATGGGTATTCATACTGGACCGTTTTAAAGAGTTCAGCGTGTTTTTTAAAAACGACGTTAATTAAAATATAGACTTTCTGGTGAAAACTCCACATAATTATGAACCGCTGTTATTTGGTAATGGTAATTTTTAAATACCGTCGTACTAGAGAAACTAAACGGGCTATTGAAGAAAAGACTGTTCAGGATTATTCTCGAAGTAAAAGATCCGAGGACACATATTAAATTTCGAACCACATTCAGTTGACGACGTGAGCTGGCACCTCACAATCCAATCATCCACACATCGCCAACGTGTGGATATTTGAGGCAAGGAGATATTTACTGTGCAGCACCCCCTTATGTACACAGGATCGGAAGGTTCCTGGTTCGAATCCCGGTTCGGGCATGGATGTTTGTAAGCGTATGGTGTAGAGGCGGCTGGTGCACCTTAAATCTATCGGGGCCGAAAGTCCTCACATTGGGTTGGCGTGGAAGTTTGGAGGGTGGTGTGCCAGCTCAGGTGTTGCTTCGTCATCTGACCGTGGTTCAAAATTTCGAGGTGTTGTCCTCGGATCTTTCCTTTAAGGGACTGATCCCGGACCGTCGTCAATAGCCCGCTGTGTTGCTCAAGTACGACGTTAATTAAAATTGCCTTACGTATTTACCTCGGCGATCACCATCAATGTCTATGGGGATACGGCTGCCCTTTTAATGATAATTCACAACTATTCTAAAGTCGAATTAACTAAGGTCCGCTCCCGTCCGACTCTCTGGTGCCTGCTCGGTTGGAAGAGCAACAGGTTAAAATCGAATAAAAAAGGTAATTGGTAATTTTAGTTAACGTCGTACTAGAGCAACACAACGGGCTATTGACGACGTTCCGGGATCAGTCCCTTAAGGGAAAGATCCGAGGACAACACCACGTAATTTTGAACCACGAACAGATGACGATTTGCACACCAACCCAACGTGAGGACTTTAGTTCTTGGTTTGGTTTGAAGTTTTCTGGTGTAAATGCCATATCTGATAATGCTACTCAAGAGACAATCTATAAATAGAGAGATTCACACATTAAAATATTTGCTGGTACTGAAGAGAGAAATACACCCTGGATTGAAAGAAGGATGAAGGGAAAAATCGCATGACAGTACCACGTAATTCTGAATAGCAGTTAGATTATGGGGAATTGCATGATCTGCCAAATCACTCTCTAAAATTTCACCATGGCAAGATGAAGGCATTTAAGACCACCATAATTTTTTCGTTCACTACCCAGCCTCCTTTTGCGGCCTATTATAACTGGATAAAGTTTAGGACGCACGACCCTCCCGTAGCTAATCATTCGAGTTTTGTGAATACCTCAACTGGGCCTAACGATTAAGGTTTGCCTTAAAATATACACTAATTTACAGGTTTGAGAATTGCTGACTATAGCTTTTAAATATAATGCTTTCTAACGAAAGCATGTACCTGAACATGGTAAATGATTATTCGATTCCTATCGAACAATTTGTTACTTATGTACTCACTTATGTAGTTTTTTGTTTTACACTCTGTAGTGGTGACGAGCTGATTTTACTAGTTAATTTCAAATAGGGGTATAGTTTTATAGAAGTGATCTCGCAATTGGATGTTGTGTAGCTGGAACATGGTTGAATTTAAGGGAATTCGTAAATGCATAGTAGTCCTCACGTAAATATTTGTTTGGATATATATTATTTAAAATAATATAATTTATTTGGCAATAAATCTATGAGACTTATTCGTGCGACTCTAAATATAGAGGTGGAGTAAGCGGTAGCCCGAATGGCAGATTAACGACTTCGCAACTTCAGGATTGAGAGACTTCTCCCTGGCAACTACAAGGCCGTAAGTGATGGTCACTTGTGAAGGGGCACCCAGTAGGTGGACTATGATTGCCCCTAACAAAGGACAGAACAATTTACATCCATGCCCTGACCCCAGATTCGATACTAAACCGTTCAATCCAGAGGCCAACACCTTGACCACTAGACCGGTTGGTCGGCCTGTGTTTTTTAATATACATGTAAACATATTCTCTATCGATAAAAATACTTAACAAAAAATTTAACTCATCATTCCTGCGTTAAATTTTTCGATGAAAAATTAATGTAAGCAATTTTATCATGTTAATAGGGTTATCTCTCTCTCTTAATTTTAATGTTTATAAGTTGAAACTCATCTGGTAGTAATAAATTACTAGGTATCCTCGGATCTTTCGCATAAGGTACTGATCCCGGACCGTCGTCAATAGCCCGTTGTTTTGCTCTAGCAGGACATTAATTAATAATTACCAATACCATCCTCTGGAAGTAAAAATTTTGAATTGGTATTAATATTTTGTAGAAAATTTGATTGTTGGAATAAAGCTGTAATTAAACTTATTGCAACATCAATGAAATTTTGGAAAAATTAGCCATTACCAAAAGCTTTTTTGATTATGAGATTTTGTAACTCCCTGTAATGGTATGTAGGTATGAGGTATTTTGATTAACGTCGCAAAAGAGCAAAAAAAAAACAGGCAATCGCTGTTGGTCCAGGACCACACTCGAACTGTTGGTAGGGTTTGTGGGCTTATAGCGCAAGGGGCCATATTTGACCATGCTTTTAAACACGCAATCTAGAAATCCGCTATATATGAGCACTGCTTAATAGGGATGGGTATTAAAGTATTTGGTGTTGTTGCTAAACCAAGCTTAGTTCGTGGCTATTTTAGGAATATATAAATAACTATATGTTACATATCTGAAAAGATGTACATCTTAGATCATGTACTGCAATCTAAATCTAACCAATGCTCAGAAGTATTTATTTGCATTTTGATTCATTTAAAAATTAAAATTTTAAGTTCTCTCGTCTTACCATTTGACTGTAATTAAATGCACCCGATAAAATATACTTTTGCGTTAAGATCTTCACTAAACGTGGTCTTACTATGATGAAAAAAAAATGTATTATTTTCAAGAAAATTTCAGCTTTACCTAATGTTCGACTAATTCGACTTTTAAATCAAAAAATTAATTTACGGGTTTGAGGATTGCTTGGATCAAATTTTTAAATATTATGCTTTTATACGAAAGCATGTACCTGAAGACAAGGTCTATAGTTCAAGCAACTTTCCCTTAGAAATTCGCCACCTATGTAGTTCTTTATTTTATACTTTTGTAATGATGGCGAGCTTATATTATGAGTTACTCTCAAATATGGGTATAATATAAATTTAGCACAAAAGCTATCTTGCAAATCAATGGCTTTAGTTGGAACAGAATGGTCCTGGTTTAAATCCGTGTCAGTGTCTGGATGTTTGTAAGCGTATGGTATAGGTAGATACTATAATATGCCAAATTTACGTCAACGAACCAACACAATGGGCTATAGGTGACGGTCTGCGATATTTATAACTATGAACCGGGTTCTCAAGCTGGGTTTATTCACTGTTCTTCGAACCGGGCTACATTGACCACGATCAATCAAGCCTGATTTGTTGGTTTAAATAACAATTATAATTCATAGAACTTTTACAACGTGTTCACAGAGCGTAAAAAGACACATCTACGTTACAAATACTTGGCGGTTCGAATGTAACAAGTAGACCAGGAGTCGAAATAGATTTTTTAATACAGGTGCACCTTGTGCACCTAAGTTTTTAAGTTAGGTGCACAGATTATATTTTAAGTACATATTTAAAAAAAACGTAATATAAGAGTATTAATGTACTGAAAGCTACTTTATTAGTTGGGTATGTTTAGATAGGTTCGTAGTAGATAGTAAAGAAAAATATTTAAAATTCGAAAGTATCCCTTCTCCTGCGTACGGCTGTCGCGGCAGTCGCTTCAACAGAGCCAACTGGAAAATGTTTCGATCATCGGAAAGTTCTGGTGACAGTGACACAAGTAAACCTTTCTACTGTATAAACCCGTTGCGTTTGTTTTCAAACAGTGTGTATTTATGAATTTTAATTACCTTCCTTTAGAGCAAGGAGGGGTTGATACTAATATTTTGTTCAAACATCAAAATAACATCAAAAAACGCATCCCACCTTCCCTTTTATTTAACGTTAAGTGAACTGCGTGCACCTAGCGGGAAAAAATTATGTGCACAATATTATTTTCATGTGCACAGTGCACCTGTGCACCCAGGTATTTCGAGCCCTGAAGTAGACAATCATCAACTTGAGTCAGTCTCGTTTCTACAGTTACCTCTAGCTACATCTTATTTGGTTGCCGCAAGTAAAAATCATAGAAATTGTATTTTCACAAAGTATAGTTTTTTCTTTCCTACCTACAAAAAAAAAGTTCTCGTCTGTAAGTTCAGATAAGATTTTCCCACAACGTACAATTACTTTTTAATTAAATTCGAAAAGTTAGTAAAATAAAGAGTTGAATATCCCGTACTATGATTTACAAAAGAAAAACTGTTTATCGACTTTCATAACTGCCATTCCTATCTCTGGTACGAATCGTTCCAAAGAACTTTTTATTTTCCTTCAGATAAGAATATGAGAGAAAAGATAAGAATATGAGAGAAATCTTATTGATGCTAAATGTAGTTTCTAAATATCATAGTTTTTAATGTACTGATAAGAAACAAAATCGAATCGCGTATTTATCTAGTACAACCTATGCATCCAGGTCAACATTAATTTCAATTTAACCTTTCTGAAATGATAAATAATTGATTAAGTCGAAGCCATTCAGCGCGATAGATCGTAGCTCATGTTATTGGCCGTAGTGTTTGTGCATCGGAAACTGCCTCTACTTTTCGGATAGTGCCATTATTGGGTTGACTTTAAAAAAAATCGATTTTAAAACTTCGCCAATACCAATTCAAGAAATGAATTTTGAATCGTTGATTAGCCTATGCCAAGTGAACTAAACCAAATAAGTTTCAATGCGGTGAGAAACTGCATGTCAAGGTATTTAACACGCGGAAGCATTGTAAGAGCGTTGGAAAAATATTTTCGGACTGTCTGATTTATTGGTTTCTATTGAATATCCCTACTTGTGAATACAATTTCACAAAATTAAAAGAACCAGTGCACAAATATCTTCCAAAATGTCTATTATTTTTTTATCAATTCAGATAAATATTTCTTCAATTCTGTTTTCAATGATACATTATTTATGTAGATACGTTGGGTAGAAGTAGTTTTAATAATTGTTTACAAAATACCTGTACGTACCTGAAATAAAGTCAATTTTATGTCTTAAACTTCAATACCTTACAATATATTTTTCCACTAAAAGAACATTTTTCAGTTTATTCACGCAAATGTAAAAAAAAAAATATTTGGTTTGCAAGTATATCATACCCTATAACGTATTTTAACGCAGGCCTTTTTTTTTATTTGCCCAGAAAAAATTAATTTTGATTATTAAAAATAATAAAATGTTGGTCATTTTTAAAAACAAATTAGAGATAATGATAAGATCTCAAAATTTTAAATTTTTAGATTCCGTGGAAATTTTTTCTTAATTTGACCATTTTAACTTTAAGGTGATACAAAGGACTGCACCAATCTCCTTAAAAAATTACTTTAACCCATTAACGACCTCACTACTTTTCGCTTGAAGGAAAAAAACAAAAATAATTTTTTAGATGTATTAGAGTCTGATTAAGACAAAAAAAAGTAACATGAAAAAAACATTTATTTGTATAAAAGATACAAAATGTTGCGAAATCGCTACGTCAGTCAAAACCGACTACTTTTGGGATAGATGAAAATCTTTGAAGCACTTGGCTATGTAACTGCACATTACATTTTTTACATACAGTTATTGTTTGGCTACTACAGTTTTTGCATCTTTTTCGTTTGTTTGTTGGATATTTTTCGATAATATGACTTGTCTGATCCTAGGAAACCACCATTTCTTTCCCTTTACTTGCACTCTATACATTGCAACGAAATTATCAAGCAGGTCCACCCCACCCATATGTGTGTTGTAATCACTGATGCGTTTAGGATGCGGATTTCTTTATTTTGCTTAATGTCTCAAGGCCATTGACAATTGGATTGATTGTATCAAAGTTGGTGGCCATAGAGTAACAACGGAATACTGAGATACTATGCTCCTTATGAAAGACGAAGTCATGTGTTCCATGTTGTTCTTTTTTCATTTTGATTACTGTTGTAGTAGGACATTTTCCTAATCTGTTGTCATGGATCATTCCAGTGGAATGAAACCATGACTTTTTCAATTTCGACAACAACATATGTGGTGTAAAAAGTTGTCAAAGTATACATAGTGGTTTGAAGGAACTTCGACTACACTTAAATAACGTTTCCACTTACCCAGATCCGTCGTTTTATCTGCATATTTACCTCAGTTTATATCAAAATGATATAAGTACCTTCAGAAGAACACAAATGCCAAACTTTATACCCGAAATGAACGTGTTTTGCTTTCAGAAACATTTTGCACGAATTCTACCGAAATAAGGTATAATTTCTTCATTGATAGAAAGATTTGATGAACAAAAAACGTCATTGCATGAAATTGGCATTTAAAATGTTTACACACTGACGAACTATAGCCATTTTATCTGTTTTATACAATACATTGTTATCCTTTAAATTCAAATTCTGGTTGATAGCAGTATGCATAGAACGTGTTAGTGCTGTACGTACTAATGGACAACTGACATCTTCTGGAACTGAACAGTGAAGTCTCTCTTAAGGAAGACATGCACATAGCCAGTGTAAAGCAGAAATCCTATAAAACGCTTCAATATAGGAACAGAAAGAGGAAAAATTTTGAAAGTTTTCTGTTGTGCATATTTATACTTTCTTGAGTAATATGCACCAAAAGATTATGATTGTGTAATTGTAAAAATACATCTACTGGCTCTAGATTATGCAATTTTTGTATAATTACTTCATTTTTTGCTTTTCTACGGTTTCTTTGTCAGCAGGCATTAGTGTGCATACGAGAGGCAAATTTCTCCAAGCAATATTCTTTTTAGTAGATTTAGACAAATGTTTATCATTTTGTGATGAATCCGATAAATTTTAAAGTTTTTTTAAAAAAAAAATTCGATATCACCAGATATGTCTTTCGGTCACGGCAAATTATCTCCTAACATATCGTCATCAATGCATTCCTCGTCGGTCAGTAAGTCAGGAGATCTGGGAGAGGGAATTACTACTATATCTGCTTGACCTTGACAGTCTTCATCTGATGAATATTGTGAAACATCTTCAGGATCTAACTGTCATATATTCTAAAGCTTCATTCACATTTAAAAACCGTTTTCTTCGACATACGTTATTTTCGGACAAATGTTCAAAACTACACTGCTTTGGACTGACGTTGCGTTATCGCAACATTTTGCAGACCTATGTTTCTAAAACATAAGCGTCTCTTCATGAAATCCTTTGAATTGTTCTTCCATATGTGAGATTTTTTCAAAATTAGAGTAAAAAAATCGCAAAAAAATGACAATTTTAGAAATTTATTTTATAAAATCTTGCATTAAGAGAAAAACCATTTTTTTCCCTGGAGACATAGAAGTTTTGTCTACAATATACAAAAAAACTTATATAAAAATAACGCAATACATTATAAGAAAAAAAATGTTTTCACTAACGTTGCGAAAACGCAACGTCAGTCGTTAATGGGTTAAAAAAACTTTGAACTGAATATTCAGTAGTATTTAGTTCCATTCTTCATTCATAATAATCTTTTCTACACTTTAGTATCTGTGATAAGCAGTATCGGAGTTTGTGATAAGTGGAACTAATACTGTACTCATTTCTGTATGAAGGTTATTGTTTTATTTATGTTGCCTAAATATTACAATTTTATTGTTAAAGCTCTTGTATTACTTATTCACTCTTAGATCATTAAAAGTAGTTTAATAAACACGGAAGTCAACACTAATAATAAATAAAAACGATTCTATTATTCACGCTTGTGCGTGACCAAGACAGGTAAAAGCATGATCTAAGCTGCTTTTAAAAAGTTGATCGGTCTAACTTTTAACTCACTAGTGCTTACTGTTACAGAAACACTCACTTGAATACAATACAGATGAACCCGTTATTTCCAACAATCGATATCATCTGTGAGATTTACATAATTAAATTTAATGCTTTTGTAGTGGTGGCGATATATTTTTTCTGTAATAAGAATTATTGGTTTTCCTGAAACATTTTATTTTGACTGAATGCACTGTTGCAGTGTTCTTACATTTTTTGACATAGTATAAACTACACACTTCTTTGCGATATTATTTTTCTCCTATGCTTCACTGTTGTTAATTTTAAATAAAAACAAAGGTGTTGTCTAGTATGGCACCTACACTTTTGTTCCTTGTGGGTTTACAATTCTTTGAATAATGAGCTTCGAAGTATATGTTAGCTATAACATTAGACAGCAATTGGATCACTCAATCAGAGGTATGTTAAGTGATCTGATGTTATGTAATATTTAAGGGGTGTCACCAGCATGTACGGATTTGTTGGTATCTCAAGTCAAAACTGAGATCTACAATCTAAGTCAGGATTTAATCAACTGGAGCAACACAACGGACGATTAGCGACGGTCCGGGATCAATCTTTCAAATTAAAGACACGAGGAATTTGCATGTTTGAAGTATGGCTTTCCAACTCAAGTGTGGTCTCTTCATCTAACCTTAGTTAAGAAATACGGGTTTTGTCCTATGATCTTTCCCTTTAGGTATTCATACCGGACCGTCTTAAAAAGTCCGTTGCGTTTTTCAAATGCGACGTTAATTAAAATATCTACCTTCTGAGGACAACTCCAAGCAATTTTGATCCACTGTAATGATAATTTTTACTTAGCGTCGTACTAGAGCAACACAACGGGCTATTGACGAAATGACTTTCCAAGAATATTTTCGAAGTAAAAGGTCCGAGGACACCTAGTAATTTTGAAATACGGTATCGTGACGATGCCACAACTGAGCGTCCAACGTCCTCCGAAAAATTTCGTCGTCACGTTGGGTTGGTGTTTACGTTTGGAGAGTAGGGTGCCAGGTCAGGTGATACCTCGTCATCTGATCGTGGTTCAAAATTACTTGAAGCTGTCCTCTTATCTTAACCTTAGGGTATTATTTTCGAGGAGTAGTCAATAACCCGTTGTGTTGCTCTCTAGTATGACGTTAAATAAAAATTATGCATAAGCCCAAAATTCCTCTCTACGCCAACATGAGCAAGGTGGGTGTTTTAAATAACTTGGTACTGGAACAACACCATGGGCTTTTGATGACGGTCCGGTTATAAATCCCTGAAGGGAAGGTCTGGGATAAACACCTCGTAATTACGAACCACGGTCAGATAACGACCCACTCTCCAAACTTCCACACCACGTCAACGCGTAGACATCTGAGGAAAATATAGATTTATTGTGCAGCACCTCCTTTTGTACACGACGATTTTTGATTGAATTTGATCTCACAACCCTCCGGTTGGTAAACAGTTACTTTTCCAACTGGGCCTCCGCTGCTCTAAGCCTACATGAAGACATTTCATGTCACTGAAAATTTAGCGTGTACCAGAACTCCGTACACGATAGTCTTTGGTTTGAACGTGTTTCGAACTCATAACCATTGTTGCTAATCTGCCTATATTTTTACCGGAATACCGCGGTCTTTTTGCAATTATGTCTAATCTTGTTAGAAGTAATATATAGAAAAAAGAGGTTACGGAACCTTTATACGTGTATTAACCCTTAGAAAGTGAGTTAATAATCTCTGACAGTCGATAATACGTTGTCATGCCCATTGTTACATTAAGTATCTACCTTCCTAAAGGAGCTTCATTAAAACCACGAATTGAAACGGCTTCTAGTACGTATCTTGATATCAGACGATTCGTTTGTATAAGTCATTGCAACTTTAAGGTAGGTAAGTATTTCAATTAACGTCTTACTGAAACAATTGAAACGGGCTATTAAACATTTTGGCAATTTTTATAACTTCAGGATATATCTTTAACTGACTAGTGCTTTCTCTTACAGAAGCACTTACTTGATAACATACTGAAACTTATTGTAGTTAACTAAATTTTAAGCATCTGCGTCAGTTACATAGTTCAAATTAATATTTTTGTAGTGGTGGCTATATGTTTTTACTTGTAACTAGAATTATTTGATTTCTTGAAACGTTTTATTACGAAGAGTGAACGAGAAAAATATATGTTGCAGCTGTTTCTTAAATTTTTTAACTTAATATAAATTATGAACTCACTTGTTTGCCATAGTATTTTTCTCCGCCTAGATGTTCATAATTTTAAATAAAAACGAATGTGTAGTCTTGTATGGTACCTCCAAGTTTTGTCTTTATGGTGTTCATTTCTTATACTAATAAACATTAGACAGCAGTTAGAGCACTAAATCAGAGATTAGTTGAAATATCTCCTATCATCTAATGTTTGCGATGTATCACCAGCATGTACGAATAAGAATTTTAATTCAAAACTGGGACATAATGTAATTTAAGGTAGTTATGTATTTAATTAACTATGGAGCAAAATAACGGACTTTTGGCGACGGTGATGGATCAATCTCTAAATGGAAAGATCCGAAGACTTTACTTGTTTGAAGAGTGGGGTGGCAGTTTAAGTGTAGCCTCATAATCTGACCGTTGTTCAGAATTACGTAATGTTGTTATCTGATCTTAACATTGGGGGATTAATTCCTGAACTTCGTTAATAGCCCGTTGTGTTCCTCAAGTATGACGTTAATTAGGTATTATTTTAACCTACCAATAAATTCGAACAGGCGTTAGTGCTGTTATTTATATATGAGATGAAGTTTTAATCTAAGCAATACAAGAACAAAATGGATAAGCCATGCCTTGTCTCTCTGAAGCCATCAATTTAGAGTACGCTATCCAGAGTCTCGACGAAGCAGATAACTATAATTTAGACCTTACCAAACCGAATAAAAAAAAAAACAGCGAACTTATTTTTTTAAGCGGTACGTCAGAGAAACATTTTTCAGTTTATGCAAGCAAATGTATAAAAAAAAGTGGATTATACCCTAAAACATATTTTAAAACCGGCATTTTTTCTAGTTAGTTCTGCTCAGAATAGTTAATATTGATTGTTAAAAAAGATAAAAATTCGTTATATTTCCAAACAAAAAAGAAGTTAAAGAAAAAAATCTCAAATGTGTTAAAGTGTTTTCATAAAATTAATACTGTAAAAAATTCAAGCTACTACTCATAAAAAATTCTATAAGAATGTTTCGTAAAATATGACCATTTTAACATTAAGGACATAGATAGGACTACATCGCTCCCCTTAAGGAAATTTAAGAACATTGTAAACACTTTGATTACAATGTTCAGGAGAACGTAGTCCCATTTGTCATTCATAATATTGTTTTCAATACTTTCGCATCTGTAATAAGCAGTTTGGGTATTGGTGATGAGTGGAGCTTATACTATACCTATTTATGTGAGAAGGTTTTTGATTTCAATTTATTTAAACATTAAATCTTTACTGTTAAACATCGTGTATAACTTATTTACTCTTAGTGAGACCGTTAAATTTAGTTCACTAAACGTTGCACTTATATAGTTAACATTAAGCACAATGCTCTGCAAAAAAACTATTTTTTTTCGAACCCTGACTCCAATCCAGCTGATTTTTATATAAAATGAACTATTCAATTCGAATATGACCCCCGTTTTCTCCCATCACCCACTGTTTTTTGTGGGGGCACCCCTCCCCTATATTTATCTGGTTTCAATATAATTTTATTACCTTAAATTTGATTTGGAATGGGGAAAAGGGTAATTTTAACCATTAAATTTCTTCTGAGGGGCTAGAGAGGTGAAAAACTGTAGAACACGAACATTTGTAGCAAAGAGGGAGATTTGGGGAAAGGGGGATTTGTCCTCTTAAATTGTAAAAAATAATTATTAAAAATTCTCTTTTTTTATGGGGTTTTTCTCAACTTTTTCATTTATTTTCTACATATTCCAGCTTCTAGCTCCTCTTTTTCCTCTCCTTAACACCCCCAACTAATAAAAATATATAGTAACAATTTTGGCTAAAAGCGGGTGAGGGGGGGGGGGTATGTCCCTAATCCCTCACAAGAAAGTTCATAAGATTCACTGTACGCGGTGACGCTCTCAACATCTCGCGCGCTTTGTGGTTTGAGCAGTAATTTTCCTGCTTGGACAAGTTTAAACTTGCATTGTTTTAATCACTATAGTTGTGAACTGTAATCGTTATTGTCCATCATTACATCTTTCACGATGGTAGAGTCAACTTTTCGTTTTTACTAGGCGGGGATTCTATGTATCCAAGTTGTTTAGATTGTGTAAAACGGTCCAAATTGTTTTGCTCCGGCTTTTGAAGTGAATTAAAACTACAGTGATAAAAACAATACAAGTTTAAAAGTGTCAAAGCATGAAACAACCTGCGGAAACCAGGAAGCGCGCGAATTATTGAGAGAGCCCCCGTCGTACAGTGAATCTTTCAAACTTTCTTGCGAGGGACACGGGACTTCTCCCCACTCACCCGCTTTTAGCCAAAATTGTTGCTATATATATTTTTATTAGTTTCGGTTGTTTTAATCACTATAGTTGTGAACTGTAATCGTTATTGTTCCTCATTACATCTTTCACGATGGTAGAGTCAACTTTTCGTTTTTACTAGGCGGGGATTCTATGTTTCCAAGTTGTTTAGATTGTGTAAAACGGTTCAAATTGTTTTGCTCCGGCTTTTGAAGTGAATTAAAACTACAGTGATAAAAACAATGCAAGTTTAAAAGTGTCAAAGCATGAAACAACCTGTGGAAACCAGGAAGCGCGCGAGTAATTGAGAGAGCACCCTTCTTACAGTGAATCTTTCAAACTTTCTTGCGAGGGGCACGGGACTTCTCCCCACTCACCCGCTTTTAGCCAAAATTGTTGCTATATATATTTTTATTAGTTGCGGTTGTTTTAATCACTATAGTTGTGAACTGTAATCGTTATTGTCCCTCATTACATCTTTCACGATGGTAGAGTCAACTTTTCGTTTTTACTAGGCGGGGATTCTATGTTTCCAAGTTGTTTAGATTGTGTAAAACGGTTCAAATTGTTTTGCTCCGGCTTTTGAAGTGAATTAAAACTACAGTGATAAAAACAATGCAAGTTTAAAAGTGTCAAAGCATGAAACAACCTGTGGAAACCAGGAAGCGCGCGAGTAATTGAGAGAGCACCCTTCTTACAGTGAATCTTTCAAACTTTCTTACGAGGGGCACGGGACTTCTCCCCACTCACCCGCTTTTAGCCAAAATTGTTGCTATATATATTTTTATTAGTTGCGGTTGTTTTAATCACTATAGTTGTGAACTGTAATCGTTATTGTCCCTCATTACATCTTTCACGATGGTAGAGTCAACTTTTCGTTTTTACTAGGCGGGGATTCTATGTTTCCAAGTTGTTTAGATTGTGTGAAACGGTTCAAATTGTTTTGCTCCGGCTTTTGAAGTGAATTAAAACTACAGTGATAAAAACAATGCAAGTTTAAAAGTGTCAAAGCATGAAACAACCTGTGGAAACCAGGAAGCGCGCGAGTAATTGAGAGAGCACCCTTCTTACAGTGAATCTTTCAAACTTTCTTGCGAGGGGCACGGGACTTCTCCCCACTCACCCGCTTTTAGCCAAAATTGTTGCTATATATATTTTTATTAGTTGCGGTTGTTTTAATCACTATAGTTGTGAACTGTAATCGTTATTGTCCCTCATTACATCTTTCACGATGGTAGAGTCAACTTTTCGTTTTTACTAGGCGGGGATTCTATGTTTCCAAGTTGTTTAGATTGTGTAAAACGGTTCAAATTGTTTTGCTCCGGCTTTTGAAGTGAATTAAAACTACAGTGATAAAAACAATGCAAGTTTAAAAGTGGCAAAGCATGAAACAACCTGTGGAAACCAGGAAGCGCGCGAGTAATTGAGAGAGCACCCTTCTTACAGTGAATCTTTCAAACTTTCTTGCGAGGGGCACGGGACTTCTCCCCACTCACCCGCTTTTAGCCAAAATTGTTGCTATATATATTTTTATTAGTTGCGGTTGTTTTAATCACTATAGTTGTGAACTGTAATCGTTATTGTCCCTCATTACATCTTTCACGATGGTAGAGTCAACTTTTCGTTTTTACTAGGCGGGGATTCTATGTTTCCAAGTTGTTTAGATTGTGTAAAACGGTTCAAATTGTTTTGCTCCGGCTTTTGAAGTGAATTAAAACTACAGTGATAAAAACAATGCAAGTTTAAAAGTGTCAAAGCATGAAACAACCTGTGGAAACCAGGAAGCGCGCGAGTAATTGAGAGAGCACCCTTCTTACAGTGAATCTTTCAAACTTTCTTGCGAGGGGCACGGGACTTCTCCCCACTCACCCGCTTTTAGCCAAAATTGTTGCTATATATATTTTTATTAGTTGCGGTTGTTTTAATCACTATAGTTGTGAACTGTAATCGTTATTGTCCCTCATTACATCTTTCACGATGGTAGAGTCAACTTTTCGTTTTTACTAGGCGGGGATTCTATGTTTCCAAGTTGTTTAGATTGTGTGAAACGGTTCAAATTGTTTTGCTCCGGATTTTGAAGTGAATTAAAACTACAGTGATAAAAACAATGCAAGTTTAAAAGTGTCAAAGCATGAAACAACCTGTGGAAACCAGGAAGCGCGCGAGTTATTGAGAGAGCCCCCGTCGTACAGTGAATCTTTCAAACTTTCTTGCGAGGGGCACGGGACTTCTCCCCACTCACCCGCTTTTAGCCAAAATTGTTGCTATATATATTTTTATTAGTTGCGGTGTTTGGGAGAGGAAAAGAAGGGGCTAGAAGCTGGAAAGTGTCGAAAATAAATGAAACAATTGCGATAAAATCCAAGAAAAAACGATCATTTTTAATGACTTTTTTTTAATTTAAGGGGACAAACACCCCCCTCCCTCCCTCCTTGCTACAAATGTTCATATTTTAGTGCTTTTCTCCTCTCTAGCCACTCATAAGAAATTTCATGGTTAAAATATTCCTTATCCCCTATCCAAATAAAATTTATGTCCATAAAATTATATCGAAAAGTGATAAACATGGGGGAGGGGGTGCGTTCCTAGAAAACAGTGGGTGTGGGGGAAAAGCTGGGCTCAGATTCAGACAGTCATTTCACATAAAAATCGACAGGAATGCGGTCAGGGCTGATTTTTATCTAGATCAATGTTACCATTAGCATCTTCTTCATTAAATGATGGTAGTGTCCAGCACAAAGCGTTAGAATCATGATCTAAGCTGCTTTTAAAGATTTGAACGTTTATAGTTTTAATTAAATAGTGCTTTTTCATGCAAAAGCACCGACTTGAACACAAAAACAAAAACAGAATCAACCATACCTAACTGAAGAATCTGCATCAGTTACATAAATTAATTTAATGCTTTTGTAGTGGTGGCGATATGTTTTTACTTTTAACTAGAATTATTGGATTTCCTGAACCATTTTATTATGAAAGACTGCACTAGAAAGATATGTCGCACCCCGGCAAGAAAAGTGACACAAGTGAAAAAAAAAAGTTTTGATGACATTTGGATGTCATTGAGAAATATGTATGAGTGCCCCAGCGTGTTATATTACATAATAGAGGTTACCACCATAAATACTTACCTAAAATTAAAAAGAAGCTGATACTATTTTCATATAAGTTTTGAACTATCTTTTAAGTTTTTGATTCAGAAGTTCTGTAATTTTGAGTTGTGTCGCTTTATGGCCGGGGAGCCATCTGTTGTAGATTTCTTAAAACATTTTACGTAACATAATTCATAAGTACATTTGCTTGTAATATTTCTAATTTTTCTTCTTTTCTTAGATGCTACTAATTGTAAATAAAAACATGTATTGTCTGCTACGGTACCTCCAACTTTAAATCTTATTGCTCACAATTCCTACAATATTGAGCGGCGAAGTATTTGTTAGTTCGAACACTATACAGCAGTTGGAGCACTATATCAGAGATTGAGTAATCTGTTGTTATCTAATGTTAGAGATGTATCACCAGCATTTACGAATATGTAGGCATCTCAAGTTTAAACTGGAACAAACTGTATTTTAAGGTAGTTAGATATTTAAATAACTGGAACAACACAACGGACTCTTGGCGACGGTCGGGGATCAATCCCTGAAGGGAAAATTCCGTGGACTTTACATCCTTGGAGAGTGGCCTCGTTATCTGACCGTAATTAAAAATTACGAGCTTTGTTTTTGGTTCTCTCCCTTTTGGTATTGTTCACGTACCGTTTTAAATAGACCCTTGTGTTTTTAATAAATATAATATTTAATAAAAAATTAATAAAACTAATATAAAAAAATTAAAATATTTCTTTTCTGAGGACAACAAGTAATTTTGAAGCCCTGTAATGGTAATTTTTAAATAACGTCGTACTAGAGCAACACAACGGACTATTGACGAAAAAACTGTGCAGGATCCTTCTCGATATGAAAGATACGAGGACACCTCGTAATTTCAAACCACGTTCATATGACGGAGTAATACCTGAGCTGGCACCCCACTATCCAAACTTCCATACCACACCGACGTGTGGACATTTGAGGCAACGACAGATTTATCGGGCACCAGCACTTATTTGTACACGACGTTTTTTTATTATCATTATTTGATCTCTCAACCATACGGTTGCTCATATGTTACTCTTCAACTGGGTCACGGCTATCCTAAGGCAACTTATAGACATTTTATGTCACTGCAAACCAGCCCTCCGTACATTATGATGTTTCGTAAGAACGAGATTCAAACTCATAACCCTGGTTGATAATCCGGCAATATCTCTAACCTGAATAAAGCGTCTTTTGTTCAAATATGTGAAAAACTGGTTAAAAGGGATACAGAAAAAACTACGGTTGCAGAGTCTTCATACACGTATTAATCCATAGAGGGTGAGTGCCAAACGGAACCATATGAATAAACAAGCATTTGATGTACATTATAATTCCCATAATCCATGTAATCTGTTTATACTAAAAATGTTTTAGGAAGCCTGGCTGGTAGTCAGGGGAAGCAATTCACGAGTTGGGAACGGTAATGATTATTTTAGATTTAAAGTCCTATTAGAGGAACACAACGGGCTATTGACAAATGTCCGCGATCAATACCCTAAGGGAAAGATCCAATGACAACACCACGTAATTTTGAACCACCGTAGGACGAAGAAGAAACACCAGAGCTGGCGCTCCTCTGTCCAAACTTCCACACCACGCCAAAGCTAAATTTGGAACTTATGCATAGCCCTTTCTCAAACTACACCATCGGAGTAAAATCCGTCTCTGTATATCGTTATGCATTCGTGCAATTTGATGGTTTTATAGACTTTTTTTGCGTACTGGTTCTATGTTTATCTTGACGAACACCATTAATGTGTATGAAGGCGCGGCTGCCCTTCTAATGATAATTCACAACTATTCTAAAATCGATTGAACCAAGGTTCGCTGCCGTCTATTCGGAGCCACAATAGGGGCAACGGTAGCTCGGTTTAAAGATTAACGGAATTAAAACAGGAATTTTTCGTGCACAAAACTAGTTTCAGTTAAATATTGTCATGTACACAGGGGCTGGTGCATTTTACATCTGTCGTGGTCTCAATTATACTCACCATTTGAATAGCGTAATAATTTTAGAGAGTAGGTTACAAACTCAGGTATCTTGTCATCTGAATATGGATCAAAATTTTGAGTTGTACTCGGAATAGTAGTTCTGTAAATTTAATTGATGTCACACTGAAGCATTACAACAGGCTGCTGGTTTACTCGGATATTACCTTTCAAGAATGATCTCTGACCGTCAACAATACGTTGACATGCTATTTATCTTCCTTCCTAAAGCAGCTGGTCAACCAACCGGAATAGTGGTAAAGGTATTAGACTGTAGATTGGATGGTTCTTGGTTCTAAACCTGGTCCGTGCATAGATGTTTGTAAGCGTATGATATAGAGGCGGCTGGTGCATCTTAAATCTATCGTGGTTTGGTGGTCGCTCAAACTGTTACAAAAAGTATTAAAGCACTCATAGGTGGCAGAAGATTGTAACTTGCTCAACTCTTTCGTAACAGGCTTCTATGACTTTTTTAAAACCATTGAAATATGCCTAATACTAAACCGTGGATCACTCCTAAAAGTCCCCTCTCTTCAGCTGTTCATGTATTTTAATAAACATATATATATATATATATATATATACAGTGATCTCTCACTTATGCGCGGGCGTTGGGGACAGCGAAAAAAACGCGTATAAGTGAAAAACGCGCATAAGTGAAAAACCACAAAAGGGAGCTTAAAAGTGAAAAATCAATACAGTGTATTGTTAATACTATGTATATACTTCCGGAATTGAACTGAAAATAGTCAAGCAGAGTTTCCAAAGCTTCAAACGCTACTGAGTGAGTTGGGAGAACTTTTGCAACATCTTCATCATCGTCATCCTCTTCATCTTCGTCACCACCATTTATTTCGGCTGCAATGTCTCCTATTTCCCGCAATTGAGCTATGATTAAATTTTCATCTGAATCAACGAAATCGTTGAAAGTAGTGCACGTAGCGAGTCCACCAGATACAATATGCCAATCTTCTTCGTTTATGTCATTTTCACAGTTTTCATTTTCTAGCTCCTCACATTCATTTTCGGCTGGAAACGAAAATCCTGCTTTCTTAAAGCAGCTTTTAATGCACTTGTCAGTAACGTTTCTCCATGATGAACACAACGTATGAATTGCATCAAGGACGGTAATTTGCTTCAATTCGTCTTTTAATGCACGTTTTGTTTATGATGTAGTCAGAAGTCGAAGGATTAAAGTTTTTCTGTAGTGCACTTTCACACAACGGATGACACTCAGATCCAAAGGTTGAATCTTGCACGTGCAATTTGCAGGAAAAACACAACTTTCGTGTTATTGAAAGTTGGAAGATCTTGTGGGTGAGCAGGACACTGATCCATGAATAACAGAAATTTCCGTTTTTCTTTTTGCATTTTCCTGTTGAATTTTTGAAGGAAATCCAAGAAAATATGCGATGTCGTCCACGCTGTTTTGTTGCTAGTGCAGTTGCAAGGACGCTTCTTCACGTTCTTAAAACAACGAGTTTTTTTTTTATCTGCCAATGACCAATGGCGGGAATTTTTCTGAACCATCAGCGTTGCAACACAGCAAGGCAGTTAGTCTTTCTTTACTTTTTTTTCCACTATGGCATGGTTCTCCCTTGAATGTTAAGGTTCTGTCGGGCATCAGTTTATAAAAAAGTCCAGTTTCGTCAGAATTGTAGATGTTTTTCGGTTCTTATTTGTTACATTGTTCTACAGTGTTTTCATTGACACTCGCACTTTCCCCAGAAAGGACACGAGTTGCCAAGCCATGCCTATTTTTGAATTTTTCAAACCATCCATGTGATGCAGAAAAGTTTTCCATTTCAAAACTCTTTGACAATTGTACGGCCTTCTTCCTTAGAAGCTCAACGTTAACAGGAATGTTCGATTGACGAGCTTCTTTAAACCATAGCTACAAAAACCTTCTCAAATTATTCGAACTTTCCACCTTGAATTCTGCTTCTTTTCTTCGACTGAATTCCACATTCTCGATGAGCGACTATAATCGCCTCTTGAATTTTTAAAATCCCTCTCAATGTCGACTCTGGAACATTAAAATGCTTCGCTAAAGCTTTTATCGAGTTGCAAGGATTTTCTTCGAATTTTTTTATAACAGCCATTTTTTTTAAACGAAAGCTACAATTTTATTCGTTTTGCCGTTTTAAAACGATACCATCTAACCCGAACTCCAAAGAAGGTTCTTTCGTTAGCGATCAATGTCACGTGGTACGTACCGTACTAACCACTCTAATTGGCTGCTGTATAAATGCGACTTTTACTGCCGTCAGTCACAAGACCCCTCCGGTACACCCGTGTATATGGTAGAGGAATATGTACCGGGAATCCAAACGATAAGGGAAGGACGAGGGAATACATTCCTAGAAGCAGAACAAAAAAGGAAAAGTTTTTGCGATAAGCAACACCTGACTTGAGGAGCCGACCAACCGGTATAGTGGTTAAGGTGTTAGTCTCTAGATCGGAAGGTTCCTGGTTCGAATCCGGGTCCGGGCATGGATGTTTGTAAACGTATGGTGTAGAGGCGGCTGGTGCACCTTAAATCTGTCGTGGCCGAAAGTCCTCACGTTGGGTTGGCGTGGAAGTTTGGAGAGTGGGGTGCCAGCTCAGGTGTTGCTTTGTCATCTGACCGTGGTTCAAAATTACGAGGTGTTGTCCTCGGATCTTTCCCTTAAGGGACTGATCCCGGACCGTCGTCAATAGCCCGTTGTGTTGCTCTAGTACGACGTTAACAAAAAATTACCAATTACCTGACTTGAGGAAACTACTTTTGAACTGAAAATTTTTTTTCGACGCGCATAAGTGAGAGCTGCTTTTTTATTGTGGCGTATAAATGAATAAGAGTTATCATTGTTTTCCTATATTCATGGCCGGGACCGCGAAAAAAACGCGTATAACTGAAAAACGCGCATAAAAGAGAGCGTGTATAAGTGAGAGATCACTGTATATATATATATATATATATTTTTTTTTTTAGATTAATTAAAATATTTAAGTAAAAATTTAATTAAAGGAAATGCACATTGTAAACACTTTCAACAGAATTATCAGGGTATTTAGCACCAATCGTCATTCATAATATTATTTTCAACTTTCGTATTTGTGATAAGCAGTTTGGGAGTTGGTAATAAGTGGAGCTTATACTGTACCCATTTGTGTGTGAAAGTTCTTAATTTTAAGTTACCTATGTATAAAAACTTTCTTGTTAAACTTTGTATTACGTATTCACTCATAATGGGTATTTTAAGTTAGTTCACTAATCGTAACACTTATATAGTTTACTCTTATTATCATTAACGTCATATATTTTGATAGATACCAGCATAATTTGTTAAAAACATGTTCTAGGCAGCATTTACAGAATGGTTCGTTTATACTCTTAAATGGCTAGTGCTTTCTATTACAGAAGCACTCACTTGAACTCGTCAGGAAATCCATTGAACACCACAATCTTGAAGTATCTGCGTCAATTAGATAGATCAATTTAAAATTTTTTTAGTGTAAGCGATGTGTTTTTATTTTTAACTAGAATTATTGGATTTCCTGAAACATTTTATTACAAAAGACTGCACTAGAAAGATATATGGTGCATGTATATTTTGACTTGTTTGCCATATTATTTTTCTCCTTTGCTTAGATGTTGATAATTGTGAATAAAACCAAATGTGTTATCTGGTACGGTAATTCCAAGATTATCCCTTATTGTTTACTATTCTTACAATAACGAGCGAAGTATATGATAGTTAGAACACTAGACAGCAGTTGGAGCACTTAATCAGAGGTTAGTTGAATGATCTGATGTTATCTAATGTTTGCGGATTATTACCAGCATGTTAGTATCTCAAGTGTAAACTGGGGAATACTGTCTTGTAAGAGTAGTTAGGTATTTAAATAGTTTGAACAGCACAACGGACTCTTGGCGACGGTAGGGATCAATTTCTCAGGGGAAAAATCCGAGCGTTTTACATGTTTGGAGATTGGCCTCGTAATCTGACCGCAGTTAAAAATCACGGAGTTCGTCCTCGAATCCTTTGCTATGGGTATTCATACTGGACCGTTTTAAAGAGTTCAGCGTGTTTTTTAAAAACGACGTTAATTAAAATATAGACTTTCTGGTGAAAACTCCACATAATTATGAACCGCTGTTATTTGGTAATGGTAATTTTTAAATACCGTCGTACTAGAGAAACTAAACGGGCTATTGAAGAAAAGACTGTTCAGGATTATTCTCGAAGTAAAAGATCCGAGGACACATATTAAATTTCGAACCACATTCAGCTGACGACGTGAGCTGGCACCTCACAATCCAATCATCCACATATCGCCAACGTGTGGATATTTGAGGCAAGCAGATATTTACTGTGCAGAACCCCCTTATGTACACGTGATCGGAAGGTTCCTGGTTCGAATCCGGGTTCGGGTATGCATGTTTGTAAGCGTGTGTTGTAGAGGCGGCTGGTGCACCTTAAATCTGTTGTGGCCGAAAGTCCTCACGTTGGGTTGGCGTGGAAGTTTGGAGAGTGGTGTGCCAGCTCAGGTGTTTCTTCGTCATCTGACCGTGGTTCAAAATTTCGAGGTGTTGTCCTCGGATCTTTTCCTTAAGGGACTGATCCCGGACCGTCGTCAATAGCCCGTTGTGTTGCTCTAGTACGAAAAACGTTAACTAAAACTACCATTACAATTACCTTATGTACACGACTTTTATTGGCTGGATTTGATATCAAATCCCTCCAGCAGCAATCTGTTACTCTTAAAACAGTGCCACCTCAGCCCAAAGCAAACTTGAAGACATTTGATGCCACTGCATATTTAGCGTGCACCAGCACCCCGTACATGATGGTCATAGGTTCCTTCAAGTTTTGAATTCATAACCCCGATCGCTAATCCGCCTATTTTTCTAACCGGAATACTGCGTCCTTTGTTCAAATATATCAAACAAAAATTTAGTTAACGTCGTACTAGAGCAACACAACGAGCTATTGATTAAGGTCCGGGATCAGTCCCTTAAGGGAGAGTGTCGTTCATATAGTCTGTTTAGCCTAAAATTGTTTTCGAGGTGCTTGCAATTCACGAGACCAACAATAATGGTAATTTTTGAATTAATGACTTATTAGAAAAATACCACTGTTTATTGATGACTGTTCGGGGGGTTTGTTTGTTTAACAGAATTTTTTGCGTATTGGCTTTATTTGGCAATCGCTCCAAGAGAAAAAATAAAGGTAGAGTGTTTATTTACCTTGGGGGCGACCAACCGGTATGGTGATAAAGCGTTAGCCTCTGGATCCGATGGTTCCTGCACGTTGGGTTGGCAGATCACGTGTTGCTTCGTCATCTGACCGTGGTTCAAAATGACGAGGTGTTGTCCTTGGATCTTTCCATTAAGGGACTGATCCCGGACCGTCGTCAATAGTCCGTTTTGTTGCTCTAGTACGACGTTAACTAAAATTACCATTACCATTACCATTACCTCGGATTTTTCACGTAGGGGATTGATCCCGGACCGTCGTCAATAGCCCGTTGTGTTGCTCAAGTACGACGCTAATTAAAATTGCCATACCTATATCACCATCAATGTCTATGGGGATGCGGCTGCCTATGGGGATGCGGAGGGGTTCAAACTCAGGTATCTTGTCATCTGACCATGGATCAAAATTTTGAGTTTTACTCAGTATGGTATTTCGGTATGTTTAAATGACGTCAAATAGGTGCATTTCAACGGGCTGGTGTTGTACTCGGATCTTAGTATTCAAGAATTATCTTTGACCGTCGACAACACGTTGTCATGTCCATCGTTAATTTATTTATCTATCTTCCTAAAGGAGCAACTTTACACCACTAATTAAGACGGCTTCAACTAAAAAACGTGATTATATTTTAATTAACGTCGTACTAGAGCAACTCAACAGGCTATTTGTAACATAACTTGGTACTATGGCAATTTTATTTAAAGTCGTACTAGAACAAAACAACGGGCTACTGACGACGGTCCGGGATCAGTCCCTTAAGGTAAAGATCCGAGAGCAACACCACGTAATTTTGAACCACGAACAGATGACAATTTTTACACCAACCCAACGTTAGGGCTTAAGTTGTTGGTTTGGTTTGAAGTTTTCTAGTGTAAAGGCCATATTTGATCATGCTAATAGAAATCTATAAATAGAGATACGCACATTAAAAGATTTGCTGGTACTGAAGAGAGAAATACACCCAGGATTCAAACGAGCATGAAGGGAAAAATCGCATGACAGTACCACGTAATTCTGAATAGCAGTTAGATTATGGTGAATTGCATGATCTGTGCCAACTCACTCTCTAAAATTCAACCATATCAAGATGAAGGCATTTAAGATTACGATACATTTTTCGTTCACTACCCAGCCTCTTTTACGGCTATTATAAATGGACAAAGTTTTGGACGCACGACCCTCCCGTTGCTAATCATTCGAGTTTCCGTGAATATCTCAACTGGGCCTAACGCTTCTAGTTTGCCTTAAACCAATACACAAGTTGGAGAACTAATGGGTATACTTTTTAAATATAATGCTTTCTAACAAAAGTATGTACCTGAGCATGGTAAATGATTATCCGATTCCTATTGAACAATTTGTCACTTATGTAGTTTTTTGTTTTACACTCTGTAGTGGTGACGAGCTGATTTTACTAGTTAATTTCAAATAGGGGTATAGTTTTATAGAAGTGATCTCGCAATTGGATGTTGTGTAGTTGGAACATGGTTGAATTTAAGGGAATTCGTAAATGTATAGTAGTCCTCACGTAAATATTTGTTTGGATATATATTATTTAAAATAATATAATTTATTTGGCAATAAATCTATGAGACTTCTTCGTACGACTCTAAATATAGAGGTGGGGTAAGAGGTAGCCCGAATAGCAGATTAACGACTTCGCAACTTCAGGATTGAGAGACTTCTCCCTGGCAACTACAAGGCCGTAAGTGATGGTCACTTGTGAAGGGGCACCCAGTGGGTGGACCATCATTGCCCCTAACAAAGGACAGCACAATTTACATCCATGCCCTGACCCAAGATTCGAAACAGGAAACTTCCGATCCAGAGGCCAACACCTGGACCTCTAGACCGGTTGGTCAGCCTGTGGTTTTAATATTCGTGTAAATATATTTCAGATCAGGTCTCGAAATACCCGGGTGCACAGGTGCACTGTGCACATGAAAATAAAATTGTGCACCTAATTTTTTCCCTCTACGTGCACCTAACATTAAAAAAAAAGGGGGGGGGGAAACGTGTTTTATGTTATTTTGATGTTTGAACAAAATATTAATATCGATCTCTCTTGCTCTAAAGGAACGTAATTAAAATTCCTAAACACACACTATGCCAAAACAAAATCGATGGGCCATAACGGGTTTATACACGAGGAAGGTTTACTTGTGTCCCTGCCACCAAAATCTCCGATGATTGAAACATTTTCCAGATGGCTCTGTTGAAGCTACTGTCGCGACAGCCGTGTGCCGGAGTGAAGGGAGAATTTAGGTGTTTAAATATTTGTATTTACCATCTACTACTAACCTATTTAAACATACCCAGCTAATAAAGTAGTTGATATTACATTAATGCTATTATATTACGTATCTTTTTTAAATGTACACCTAAAATATAATTTGCGCACATAATTTATAAACTAAGTTACACCTGTATTAAAATCTATTTCGAGGCCAGTTCTATAACAATTAAAATATTGAAGAAATAAACTAGACTGATCATTTCCGAATCAACTTTTCCAATGAGAAATTAAGATAAGCATTTGTATCTTGTTACTAGGGTTATCTTATTTTTAATGTTTATAAGTTGAAATTTTTCTGGTAATAATAAATTACGAGGTGTCCTCAGATCTTTCGCTTAAGGTACTGATCCCGGACCGTCGGCAATAGCCCGTTGTGTTGGTCTAGTATGACGTTAATTAATAATTACCATTACCATCATCTGGAACTAAAGATTTTGAACTGGTATGAAACTTTTGTAGAAAATTTGATTTTTGGAATAAAGTTGTAATTAAACTCATTGTAAGATCCATGAAATTTTGGAAAAAATTAGCCATTACCGAAAGCTTTTTTGATGATCAAATTTTGTAATTCCCTGTAATGGTATGTATACAGGGTGGTCCCGAATTCATGGTACAAACTTTAATGGTAGGTACAGGACATTGTAACAATGATTTATTGTATAGGAATGTATAGTCGCAAGTGACGCGGTGAGGCGTAAACAGGGGAAATAAAAGGAAAGAGAAATGGAGTGATCGGTTGGTATCATTGCCGGTAGAGGGCAGTAGATGTCTAGCCGCTGTTGAACATGATGCATCGCAGTAGGGAAAACAGCCATTCACAATTGTGCTGCCGTAGACGATGGGTGACGTTACGTATGCAGAAAAAGCAGACATGCATTACATGTACGGCCGTGCAAATGGTAACGGCAGAGCTGCGTTACGAATGTATCGCGCGGAGTATCCTGATCGACGAATGCCGGATCATAGAATTTTTCAACGGTTACATCGTCAACTTTGTGAAACAGGTGCGTTCGACGTCAACAGACATGGTGCTGGTCGAGTAAGAGCTGTACGCACTCCAAGGCTGGAAGAAAGCATCTTGAACATTGTGGCTGATAGACCCGAGTCAAGCACAAGAACTGTTGCGCGTGACGTAGGTGTGAGTCATCAGACTGTATGCAGAGTGTTAAACGAAAATCGCTTACACCCCTTCCATTTTCAGAAAGTACAAGCATTGAATCCGGCAGATTATCCTCGCCGCGTGAACTTCTGCCTGTGGGTGATGCAGCAATGTGCGTTGCAGCCGGATTTCGTAGATTATGTGCTATTTACAGATGAAGCGACATTTTCACGCGAGGGTGTCTTTAATGCGCACAATTACCATGTGTGGGCAACCGATAATCCACATGCAACGCGTCGACATGCGTTTCAACAACGTTTCAGTATTAATGTGTGGGCTGGTATTGTGAACGACTTTTTGATTGGCCCATACTTACTACCCACGCGGCTCACTGGCGGAAGCTATCTTATTTTTCTGAAATAAGTGTTACCACAACTGCTGCATGATGTTCCGATCGCCATTCGTAACCGCATGTGGTTTCAGCACGATGGGGCGCCAGCACACTTCAGCATTGATGTACGGAATTACCTGAATGCCACGTTTGGTACTCGATGGATTGGGCGTGGTGGACCAGTCCCTTGGCCACCCCGATTTATCGAGCCTCGATTACTTTTTATGGGGACATCTAAAGCATCTTGTTTATGAGACTCCAGTTGACTCAGATGAGGATCTCGTCGCTCGCTTATCTGTAGCTGCTGCAGGTGTGCGTGAAATACCAGGCATCTTTGAACGTGTACGCCAATCGCTCCACCGACGCTGTCAAGCATGTATCGATACTGGTGGACGCAATTTTGAACAATTACTGTAAACATGACACTTGTCAACAACGCTTTCAATAAAATCTTTGTTTTTCCGTTCGGCCGTTATTTCCCCTGTTTTCGCCTCACCGCGTCACTTGCGACTATACATTCCTATACAATAAATCATTGTTACAATGTCCTGTACCTACCATTAAAGTTTGTACCATGAATTCGGGACCACCCTGTATATGAGGTATTTTGATTAATGTCGCACGAGAGCAAAAAAAACGGGCAATAGGTGTTGGTCCAGGACCACGCTCGAACTGTTGGTAGGGTTTGTGGGCTTATAGCGCAAGGGGCCATATTTGACCATGCTATTAAACACGCAATCTAGAAATCCGCTATATATGAACACTGCTTAATAGGGATTGGTATTAAAGTATTTGGTGTTGTTGCTAAACCATGCTTAGTTCGTGGCTATTTTAGGAATATCTAAATAACTATATGTTACATATCTGAAAAGATGTACATCTTAGATCATGTACTGCAATCTAAATCTAACCAATGCTCAGAATTATTTATTTGCATTTTGATTCATTTAAAAATTAAAATTTTAAGTTCTCTCGTCTTACCTTTTGACTGTAATTAAATGCACCCGATAAAATATACTTCTGCGTTAAGATCTTCACTAAACGTGGACTTATTATAATGACAAAAATGTCTTATTTTCTTGAAAATTTCAGCTTTACCTAATGTTCGACTAATTCGACTTTTAAATCAAGAAATTAATTTACGGGTTTGAGGATTTCTTGGGTCAAACTTTTAAATATTATGATTTTATACGAAAGCATGTACCTGAAGACAAGGTCTAGTTCAAACAAGTTTTCTTTACAAATTCGCCACCTATGTAGTTCTTTATTTTATACTTTTGTAATGATGGGGAGCTTATGTTATGAGTTACTCTCAAATATGGGTATCATCTATATATATAATTCTCTTACGTGGCACGCAAAAAAGACGTTATTTGTAATCGCGTTTTGGCAAAACTGTACGATTGTTTCTTTATCGCGAAGTCTCGCGCATCGATTGAATTTATAGCGTTATCGGATGAAATTTTATTGAAAAAAAAAAGGAAATTTTAATGAGCTGTTGCAGTTAGTTTATAATAGAAATCAAAGAAAGCGGAGGATCTTTTCAGGGCCATTTAAAAAACGGTCCTTTTCAGGGCCAACAATTATAGTTCAACAAGACGCTTGCACTACAACTTTCGGCAACAAACTCAATGAAAAAGTGTGGGTCGTTTGTGTGCTCGGAAAATGTACACACAAACAACATGCTGGGTATTCAATTTCCAAAGCAACGCTCAGATTTCGAGTCAAAATTTGCACAAAGTTTTCATTTGAATTCTGATTTTAGAGATACTGTATATATTTTTTCTGTAATACAGCAAATTTAGATTTGAAAAACATTTTTTTGGTTACATATTTTGTAAACAATCCCTTCTGCTAGGACACATGTCTTCATTGAGGCGAGCGAAGCGAGTACAGGTTCGCGCAGCGAACCAATGAGGATTGCGAAGCAGTCCTCCGGGGGTTGGCGAGCGTTAGCGACCAGGGGGCAGGCCCCCTAGTATAATTTTAGTACAAAAGAAAATGAATGGCTTTAGTTGAAACAGAATGGTCCTGGTTCAAATCCGTGTCAGTGTCTGGATATTTGTAAGCTTATGGTGTAGGTAGATGCTATAATATGCCAAATTTTCGTCAGCGAACCAACACAATGGGCTATAGGTGACAGTCCGGGATATTTATAACTATGGACCGAATTCTCAAGCTGGGTTTATCCACTGCTCTTCGATCCGGGCTACATCGACCGCGATCTATCAAGCCTGATTTGTCGGTTTAAATAACAATTATAATTCATAGAGCTTTTACAACGTGTTCATAGAGCGTAAAAAGACACATCTACGTTACAAATACTTGGCGGTTCGAATGTAACAAGTTGACAATCATCAACTTGAATCAGTCTCGTTTCTACATTGACCTCTAGCTACATCTTATTTGGTGTCTGCAAGTATAAATCATAGAAATCATAATTTCACAAAGTACAGTTTTTCGTTTTCTACCTACAAAAAAATATTTTAAGTTCTCGTCTCCAAGTTCAGATAAGTTTTCCCACAACGTACAATTACTTTTCAATTAAATTTTTAAAATAGTAAAAAAAAAAAAAAAAAGAAGAGTTTAATCTCCCTTACTGTGATTTACAAAAGAAAAGTTGTTTATCGATTTTTGTCTCTGCTATTCCTATCTCTGGGACGAATCGCTTCAAAGAACCTTTTATTTTCCTACAGATAAGAATATGAGAGAAATATTATTGATGCTAAATGTAGTTTCTAAATATCATAGTATTTAATGTACTGATAAGAAACAAAATCGAATCGCGTATTTATCGAGTACAACATATGCATGCAGGTCAACATTAATTTCAATTTAACCTTTCTGGATTGGTAAAAAATTGATTAAGTCGAGGCCATTCTGCGCGATAGAACGTACCTGAAATAAAGTCTATTTTATATCTTAAACTTCACTATCTTACCATGTATTTTTCCACTAAAGGAACATTTTTCAGTTTATTCACGCAATTGCAAAAAAAAAAAAAATATTTGGTTTGCAAGTGTAACATACCCTATAACGTATTTTAACGCAGGCCTTTTTTTTTATTTGCCCAGAAAAAATTAATTTTGATTGTTAAAAATAATGAAATATTGGTCATTTTTAAAAACAAATTAGAGATAATGACAAAATCTCAAAATTTTAAGTTTTTAGATTCCGTGTAAAATTTTTCAATATATTTGACCATTTTAACAGGAGATACAAAGGACATACAAAGGACAGGAGATACAAAGGACTACACCAATCTCCTTAAAAAATTGCATTAACCCATTAACGACCGCACTACTTTTCGCTTGAAGGAAATAAACAAAAATAATTTTTTAGATGTATTAGAGTCTAATTAAGACAAAAAAAAGTAACATGAAAAAAACATTTATTTGTATAAAAGATACAAAATGTTGCGAAGACGCAACGTCAGTCAAAACCGACTACTTTTGGGATAGATGAAAATCTTTGAAGCACTTGGTTATGTAACGGCACATAACATTTTTTACATACAGTTATTGTTTGGCTACTACAGTTTTAGCATCTTTATCTTTGGTTTGTTGGATATTTCTCGATAATATGACTTTTGGTATCCTTGGCCACCACCATTTCTTTCCCTTTACTTGCGCTCTATACATTGCAACGAAATTATCAAGCAGGTCCACCCCACCCATATGTGTGTTGTAATCCCTGATGAGTTTAGGATGCGGATTTCTTTATTTTGCTTAGTGACTCTAGGCCATTGAAAATGGATTGATTGTATCAAAGTTGGTGGCCATAGAGTAACAACGGAATACTGATATACTATGCTCCAAATGTAAGACGAAGTCATGAGTTCCATGCTGTTATTTTTTTCATTTTGATTACAGTTTGCAGTAGGACATTTTCCTAATCTGTTGTCATGGATCATTCCAGTGGAATGAAACCATGACTTTTTCAATTTCGACAACAACATATGTGGTGTAAAAAGTTGTCAAAGTATACATAGTGGTTTGAAGGAACTTCGACTACACTTAAATAACGTTTCCACTTAACCCAGATCCGTCGTTTTATCTGCATATTTACCTCAGTTTATATCAAAATGATATAAGTACCCTTCAGAAGAACACAAACGCCAAACTTTATACCCGAAATGAACGTGTTTTACTTTCAGAAACATTTTGCACGAATTCTACCGAAATAAGGTATTATTACTTCATCGATAGAAATATTTGATGAAAAAACACACGTCATTGCATGAAATTGGCATTTAAAATGTTTACACACTGACGAACTATAGCCATTTTATCTGTTTTATCCAATACATTGTTATCCTCTAAATGCAAATTCTGTTTGATAGCAGTATGCATAGAACGTGTTAGTGCTGTACGTACTAATGGACAACTGACATCTTCTGCAACTGAACAGTGAAGTCTCTCTTGAGGAAGACATCCATAGCCAGTGTAAAGCAGAAATCCTATAAAACGCTTCAATATAGGAACAGAAAGAGGAAAAATTTTGAAGGTTTTCTGTTGTGCATATTTATACTTTCTTGAGTAATATGCTCCAAAAGATTATGATTGTATAATTGTAAAAATATATCTACTGGCTCTAGATTATGAAATTTTTGTATAGTTACTTCCTTTTTTTGCTTTTCAACGGTTTCTTTGTCAGCAGGCATTAGTGTGTATAGGGGAGGCAAAATTCTCCAAGCAATATTTTTTTTAGTTGATTTAGACAAATGTTTATCATTTTGTGATGAATCCGATAAATTTTAAAATTTTTTTGAAGAAAAAAGTTCGATATCACCAGATATGTCTTTCGGACACGGCAAATTATCTCCTGACATATCGTCATCAATGCATTCCTCGTCGGTATATAAGTCTGGAGATCGGGGGGGGGGGGGAATTACTACTATATCTGCTTGACCTTGACAGAAAACATTGAATTATGAAACATCTTCAGGATCTAACTCTCATATGTTCTAAAGCTTCATTCATAGTTAAAAACCGTTTTCTTCGACATCCGATATTTTCGGACAAATGTTCATAAATACACTGCTTTGGAATAACGTTGCGTTATCGCAACATTTTGCAGACCTATGTTTCTAAAACATAAGCGTCTCTTTATGAAGTCCTTTGAATTGTTCTTTCATATGTGATATTTTTTCAAAATTAGAGTAAAAAAATCGCAAAAAAACGACAATTTTAGAAATTAATTTTATAAAATCTTGCATTAAGAGAAAAACAATTTTTTTCCCTGGAGACATTGAAGCTTTGTCTACAATATACAAAGAAACTTATATAAAAATAACGCAATACAGGATAAGAAAAAAAATGTTTTCACTAACGTTGCGAAAACGCAACGTCAGTCCCGTTAATGGGTTTAAAAAACTTTGAACTGAATATTCAGTAGTATTTAGTTCCATTCTTCATTCATAATAATCATTTCTACACTTTCGTATCTGTGATAAGCAGTATCGGAGTTTGTGACAAGTGGAACTAATACTGTACTCAATTCTGTATGAAGGTTATTGTTATATTTATGTTGCCTAAATATTACAATTTTATTGTTAAAGCTCTTGTATAACTTATTCACTCTTAGATCATTAATCGTAGTTTAATAAACACGGAAGTCAACACTAATAATAAATAAAAACGATTCTATTATTCACGCTTGTGCGTGACCAAGACAGGTAAAAGCATGATCTAAGCTGCTTTTAAAGAGTTGATCGGTCTAACTTTTAACTCACTAGTGCTTTCTGTTACAGAAACACTCACTTGAATACAATACAGATGAACCCGTTATTTCCAACAATCGATATCATCTGTGAGATTTACATAATTAAATTTAATGCTTTTGTAGTGGTGGCGATATATTTTTTCTGTAATAAGAATTATTGGTTTTCCTGAAACATTTTATTTTGACTGAGTGCACTGTTGCAGTTTTCTTACATTTTTTTACATAGTATAAACTACACACTTCTTTGCGATATTATTTTTCTCCTTTGCTTCAATGATATTAATTTTAAATAAAAACAAAGGTGTTGTCTAGTATGGCACCTCCACTTTTGTTCCTTATGGGTTTACAATTCTTTGAATAATGAGCTTCGAAGTATATGTTAGCTAGAACATTAGACAGCAATTGGATCACTCAATCAGAGGTATGTTAAGTGATCTGATGTTATGTAATATTTAAGGGGTGTCACCAGCATGTACGGATTTGTTGGTATGTCAAGTCAAAACTGAGATCTACAATCTAAGTCAGGTTTTAATCAACTGGAGCAACACAACGGACGATTAGCGACGGTCCGGGATCAATCTTTCAAATTAAAGACACGAGGAATTTGCATGTTTGAAGTATGGCTTTCCAACTCAAGTGTGGCCTCTTCATCTGACCTTAGTTAAGAAATACGGGTTTTGTCCTCTGATCTTTCCCTTTAGGTATTCATACCGGACCGTCTTAAAAAGTCTGTTGCATTTCAAATGCGACGTTAATTAAAATATCTACCTTCTGAGGACAACTCCAAGCAATTTTGTTCCACTGTAATGGTAATTTTTACTTAGCGTCGTACTAGAGCAACACAACGGGCTATTGACGAAAAGACGTTCCAAGAACATTCTCGAAGTAAAAGGTGCGAGGACACCTGGTAATTTCGAAACACGGTCTGATGACGAGGCCACAACTGAGCGTCCAACGTCCTCCGAAACATATCGTCCTCACGTTGGGTTGGTGTTTAAGTTTGGAGAGTAGGGTGTCAGGGCAGGTGATACCTCGTCATCTGATCGTGGTTCAAAATTACTTGAAGCTGTCCTCTTATCTTAACCTTAGGGTATTATTATCGAGGAGTAGTCAATAACCCGTTGTGTTGCTCTCTAGTATGACGTTAAATAAAAATTATCAATAAGCCCAAAATTCCACTCAACGCCAACATGAGCTAGGTGGGTGTTTTAAATAACTTCGTACTGGAACAACACCAAGGGCTATTGATGACGGTCCGGTTATAAATCCCTGAAGGGAAGGTCTGGGAACAACACCTCGTAATTGTGAACCACGGTAAGATGACGACCCACTATCCAAACTTCCACACCACGCCAACGCGTAGACATCTGAGGAAACGATAGATTTACTGTGCAGCACCTCCTTTTCTACACGATGATTTTGGATTAAATTTGATCTCACAACCCTCCGGTTGGTAAACAGTTACTTTTTCAACTGGGCCACTGATGCTCTAAGCCCACATGAATAAATTTCATTTCACTGAAAATTTAGGGTGTACCAGAACTCCGTACACGATAGTATTTGGTTTGAACGTGTTTCGAACTCATAACCATTGTTGCTAATCTGCCAATATTTTTAACCGGGATACCGCGGTCTTTTTGCAAATATGTCAAATCTTGTTAGAAGTAATATGTAGAAAAAAGAGGTTACGGAACCTTTATACGTGTATTAACCCTTAGAAAGTGAGTTAATAATCTCTGACAGTCGATAATACGTTGTCATGCCCATTGTTACATTAAGTATCTACCTTCCTAAAGGAGCTTCATTAAAACCACGAATTGAAACGGCTTCTACTACGTAACTTGATATCAGACGATTGGTTTGTAACAGCCATAGAAACTTTAAGGTATGTAGGTATTTCAATAAACGTCTTACTGAAACAATTCAACAGGCTATTAAACATTTTGGCAATTTTTATAACTTTAGGATATACTTATAACTGACTAGAGCTTTCTCTTACAGAAGCATTTACTTGATAACATACTGAAACTTATTGTAATTAACACCAATTTCAAGCATCTGCGTCAGTTACATAGTTCAAATTAATGTTTTTGTAGTGGTGGCTATATGATTTTACTTGTAACTAGAATTATTTGAATTCTTGAAACGTTTTATTACAAAGAGTGAAAGAGAAAAATATATGTTGCAGCTGTTTCTTAAATTTTTTTACTTAATATAAATTATGAACTCACTTGTTTTCCATAGTATTTTTCTCCGCCTAGATGTTCATAATTTTAAATAAAAACAAATGTGTAGTCTTGTATGGTACCTCCAAGTTTTGTCTTTATGGTGTTCAATTCTTATACTAATGAACATTAGACAGCAGTTAGAGCACTAAATCAGAGATTAGTTGAAATATCTCCTATCATCTAATGTTTGCGATGTATCACCAGCATGTACGAATAAGAATTTTAATTCAAAACTGGGACATAATGTAATTTAAGGTAGTTATGTATTTAATTAACTATAGAGCAAAATAACGGACTTTTGGCGACGGTGATGGGTCAATCTCTAAATAGAAAGATCCGAAGACTTTACATGTTTGAAGAGTGCGGTGGCAGCTCAAGTGTAGCCTCATAATATGACCGTTGTTCAGAATTACATAATGTTGTTATCTGATCTTAACCTTGGGGGATTAATTCCTGAACTTCGTTAATAGTCCGTTGTGTTCCTCAAGTATGACGTTAATTAGGTATTACTTTAACCTACCAATAAATTCGAACTGCCGTTAATGCTGTTATTTATATATTAGAGGAAGTTTTAATCTAAGCAATACAGAAGCAAGATAATTATGCCATGCCTTGTCTCTCTGAAGCCATCAATTTAGAGTACTCTATTCAGAGTCTCGACGAAGCAGATAACTATAATTTAGACCTTTCCCAACCGAATAAAAAAAAACAGCGAACTTATTTTTTTATGCGGTACAGAAGAGAAACAATTTTCAGTTTATGCAAGCAAATGTATAAAAAAAAGTGGATTATACCCTAAAACATATTTTAAAACAGGCATTTTTTCTAGTTAGTTCTGCTCAGAATAGTTAATATTGATTGTTAAAAAAGATAAAAATTCGTTATATTTCCAAACAAAAAAGAAGTTAAAGAAAAAAAATCTCAAATGTGTTAAAGTGTTTTCATAAAATTAATAGTGTAAAAAATTCAAGCCACTACTCATAAAAAATTCTATAAGAATGTTTCGTAAAATATGACCATTTTAACATTAAGGACATAGATATGACTACATCGTTCCCCTTAAGGAAATTTAAGAACATTGTAAACACTTTGATTACAATGTTCAGGAGAACGTAGTCCCATTTGTCATTCATAATATTGTTTTCAATACTTTCGCATCTGTAATAAGCAGTTTGAATATTCAGTAGTATTTAGTTCCATTCTTCATTCATAATAATCATTTCTACACTTTCGTATCTGTGATAAGCAGTATCGGAGTTTGTGATAAGTGGAACTAATACTGTACTCAATTCTGTATGAAGGTTATTGTTATATTTATGTTGCCTAAATATTACAATTTTATTGTTAAAGCTCTTGTATAACTTATTCACTCTTAGATCATTAATCGTAGTTTAATAAACACGGAAGTCAACACTAATAATAAATAAAAACGATTCTATTATTCACGCTTGTGCGTGACCAAGACAGGTAAAAGCATGATCTAAGCTGCTTTTAAAGAGTTGATCGGTCTAACTTTTAACTCACTAGTGCTTTCTGTTACAGAAACACTCACTTGAATACAATACAGATGAACCCGTTATTTCCAACAATCGATATCATCTGTGAGATTTACATAATTAAATTTAATGCTTTTGTAGTGGTGGCGATATATTTTTTCTGTAATAAGAATTATTGGTTTTCCTGAAACATTTTATTTTGACTGAGTGCACTGTTGCAGTTTTCTTACATTTTTTTACATAGTATAAACTACACACTTTGCGATATTATTTTTCTCCTTTGCTTCAATGATATTAATTTTAAATAAAAACAAAGGTGTTGTCTAGTATGGCACCTCCACTTTTGTTCCTTATGGGTTTACAATTCTTTGAATAATGAGCTTCGAAGTATATGTTAGCTAGAACATTAGACAGCAATTGGATCACTCAATCAGAGGTATGTTAAGTGATCTGATGTTATGTAATATTTAAGGGGTGTCACCAGCATGTACGGATTTGTTGGTATGTCAAGTCAAAACTGAGATCTACAATCTAAGTCAGGTTTTAATCAACTGGAGAAACACAGCGGACGATTAGCGACGGTCCGGGATCAATCTTTCAAATTAAAGACACGAGGAATTTGCATGTTTGAAGTATGGCTTTCCAACTCAAGTGTGGCCTCTTCATCTGACCTTAGTTAAGAAAGACGGGTTTTGTCCTCTGATCTTTCCCTTTAGGTATTCATACCGGACCGTCTTAAAAAGTCTGTTGCATTTCAAATGCGACGTTAATTAAAATATCTACCTTCTGAGGACAACTCCAAGCAATTTTGTTCCACTGTAATGGTAATTTTTACTTAGCGTCGTACTAGAGCAACACAACGGGCTATTGACGAAAAGACGTTCCAAGAACATTCTCGAAGTAAAAGGTGCGAGGACACCTGGTAATTTCGAAACACGGTCTGATGACGAGGCCACAACTGAGCGTCCAACGTCCTCCGAAACATATCGTCCTCACGTTGGGTTGGTGTTTAAGTTTGGAGAGTAGGGTGTCAGGGCAGGTGATACCTCGTCATCTGATCGTGGTTCAAAATTACTTGAAGCTGTCCTCTTATCTTAACCTTAGGGTATTATTATCGAGGAGTAGTCAATAACCCGTTGTGTTGCTCTCTAGTATGACGTTAAATAAAAATTATCAATAAGCCCAAAATTCCACTCAACGCCAACATGAGCTAGGTGGGTGTTTTAAATAACTTCGTACTGGAACAACACCAAGGGCTATTGATGACGGTCCGGTTATAAATCCCTGAAGGGAAGGTCTGGGAACAACACCTCGTAATTGTGAACCACGGTAAGATGACGACCCACTATCCAAACTTCCACACCACGCCAACGCGTAGACATCTGAGGAAACGATAGATTTACTTTTCAGCACCTCCTTTTCTACACGATGATTTTGGATTAAATTTGATCTCACAACCCTCCGGTTGGTAAACAGTTACTTTTCCAACTGGGCCACTGATGCTATAAGCCCACATGAATAAATTTCATTTCACTGAAAATTTAGGGTGTACCAGAACTCCGTACACGATAGTATTTGGTTTGAACGTGTTTCGAACTCATAACCATTGTTGCTAATCTGCCAATATTTTTAACCGGGATACCGCGGTCTTTTTGCAAATATGTCAAATCTTGTTAGAAGTAATATGTAGAAAAAAGAGGTTACGGAACCTTTATACGTGTATTAACCCTTAGAAAGTGAGTTAATAATCTCTGACAGTCGATAATACGTTGTCATGCCCATTGTTACATTAAGTATCTACCTTCCTAAAGGAGCTTCATTAAAACCACGAATTGAAACGGCTTCTACTACGTAACTTGATATCAGACGATTGGTTTGTAACAGCCATAGAAACTTTAAGGTATGTAGGTATTTCAATAAACGTCTTACTGAAACAATTCAACAGGCTATTAAACATTTTGGCAATTTTTATAACTTTAGGATATACTTATAACTGACTAGAGCTTTCTCTTACAGAAGCATTTACTTGATAACATACTGAAACTTATTGTAATTAACACCAATTTCAAGCATCTGCGTCAGTTACATAGTTCAAATTAATGTTTTTGTAGTGGTGGCTATATGATTTTACTTGTAACTAGAATTATTTGATTTCTTGAAACGTTTTATTACAAAGAGTGAAAGAGAAAAATATATGTTGCAGCTGTTTCTTAAATTTTTTTACTTAATATAAATTATGAACTCACTTGTTTTCCATAGTATTTTTCTCCGCCTAGATGTTCATAATTTTAAATAAAAACAAATGTGTAGTCTTGTATGGTACCTCCAAGTTTTGTCTTTATGGTGTTCAATTCTTATACTAATGAACATTAGACAGCAGTTAGAGCACTAAATCAGAGATTAGTTGAAATATCTCCTATCATCTAATGTTTGCGATGTATCACCAGCATGTACGAATAAGAATTTTAATTCAAAACTGGGACATAATGTTATTTAAGGTAGTTATGTATTTAATTAACTATAGAGCAAAATAACGGACTTTTGGCGACGGTGATGGGTCAATCTCTAAATAGAAAGATCCGAAGACTTTACATGTTTGAAGAGTGCGGTGGCAGCTCAAGTGTAGCCTCATAATCTGACCGTTGTTCAGAATTACATAATGTTGTTATCTGATCTTAACCTTGGGGGATTAATTCCTGAACTTCGTTAATAGTCCGTTGTGTTCCTCAAGTATGACGTTAATTAGGTATTACTTTAACCTACCAATAAATTCGAACTGTCGTTAATGCTGTTATTTATATATTAGAGGAAGTTTTAATCTAAGCAATACAGAAGCAAGATAATTATGCCATGCCTTGTCTCTCTGAAGCCATCAATTTAGAGTACTCTATTCAGAGTCTCGACGAAGCAGATAACTATAATTTAGACCTTTCCCAACCGAATAAAAAAAAACAGCGAACTTATTTTTTTATGCGGTACAGAAGAGAAACAATTTTCAGTTTATGCAAGCAAATGTATAAAAAAAAGTGGATTATACCCTAAAACATATTTTAAAACAGGCATTTTTTCTAGTTAGTTCTGCTCAGAATAGTTAATATTGATTGTTAAAAAAGATAAAAATTCGTTATATTTCCAAACAAAAAAGAAGTTAAAGAAAAAAAATCTCAAATGTGTTAAAGTGTTTTCATAAAATTAATAGTGTAAAAAATTCAAGCCACTACTCATAAAAAATTCTATAAGAATGTTTCGTAAAATATGACCATTTTAACATTAAGGACATAGATATGACTACATCGTTCCCCTTAAGGAAATTTAAGAACATTGTAAACACTTTGATTACAATGTTCAGGAGAACGTAGTCCCATTTGTCATTCATAATATTGTTTTCAATACTTTCGCATCTGTAATAAGCAGTTTGAATATTCAGTAGTATTTAGTTCCATTCTTCATTCATAATAATCATTTCTACACTTTCGTATCTGTGATAAGCAGTATCGGAGTTTGTGATAAGTGGAACTAATACTGTACTCAATTCTGTATGAAGGTTATTGTTATATTTATGTTGCCTAAATATTACAATTTTATTGTTAAAGCTCTTGTATAACTTATTCACTCTTAGATCATTAATCGTAGTTTAATAAACACGGAAGTCAACACTAATAATAAATAAAAACGATTCTATTATTCACGCTTGTGCGTGACCAAGACAGGTAAAAGCATGATCTAAGCTGCTTTTAAAGAGTTGATCGGTCTAACTTTTAACTCACTAGTGCTTTCTGTTACAAAAACACTCACTTGAATACAATACAGATGAACCCGTTATTTCCAACAATCGATATCATCTGTGAGATTTACATAATTAAATTTAATGCTTTTGTAGTGGTGGCGATATATTTTTTCTGTAATAAGAATTATTGGTTTTCCTGAAACATTTTATTTTGACTGAGTGCACTGTTGCAGTTTTCTTACATTTTTTTACATAGTATAAACTACACACTTTGCGATATTATTTTTCTCCTTTGCTTCAATGATATTAATTTTAAATAAAAACAAAGGTGTTGTCTAGTATGGCACCTCCACTTTTGTTCCTTATGGGTTTACAATTCTTTGAATAATGAGCTTCGAAGTATATGTTAGCTAGAACATTAGACAGCAATTGGATCACTCAATCAGAGGTATGTTAAGTGATCTGATGTTATGTAATATTTAAGGGGTGTCACCAGCATGTACGGATTTGTTGGTATGTCAAGTCAAAACTGAGATCTACAATCTAAGTCAGGTTTTAATCAACTGGAGAAACACAGCGGACGATTAGCGACGGTCCGGGATCAATCTTTCAAATTAAAGACACGAGGAATTTGCATGTTTGAAGTATGGCTTTCCAACTCAAGTGTGGCCTCTTCATCTGACCTTAGTTAAGAAATACGGGGTTTGTCCTCTGATCTTTCCCTTTAGGTATTCATACCGGACCGTCTTAAAAATTCCGTTGCGTTTTTCAAATGCGACGTTAATTAAAATATCTACCTTCTGATGACAACTCCAAGCAATTTTGATCCGCTGTAATGGTAATTTTTACTTAGCGTCGTACTAGAGCAACACAACGGGCTATTGACGAAAAGACTTTCCAAGAACATTCTCGAAGTAAAAGGTGCGAGGACACCTGGTAATTTCGAAACACGGTCTGATGACGAGGCCACAACTGAGCGTCCAACGTCCTCCGAAACATTTCGTCCTCACGTTGGGTTGGTGTTTAAGTTTGGAGAGTAGTGTGTCAGGTCAGGTAATGCCTCGTCATCTGACCGTGGTTCAAAATTACGTGAAGCTGTCCTCTTATCTTAACCTTAGGGTATTATTATCGAGGAGTAGTCAATAACCCGTTGTGTTGCTCTCTAGTATGACGTTAAATAAAAATTATCAATAAGCCCAAAATTCCAATCTACTCCAACATGAGCTAGGTGGGTGTTCTAAATAACTTCGTACTGGAACAACACCATGGGCTATTCATGACGGTCCGGTTATAAATCCCTGAAGGGAAGGTCTGGGAACAACACCTCGTAATTGCGAACCAAGGTCAGATAACGACCCACTCTCCAAACTTCCACACCATGCCAGCGCGTAGACATCTGAGGAAACGATAGATTTACTGTGCAGCACCTCCTTTTCTACACGACGATTTTGGATTAAATTTGATCTCACAACCCTCCGGTTGGTAAACAGTTACTTTTCCAACTGGGCCACCGCTGATCTAAGCCCACATGAAGACATTTCATGTCACTGAAAATTTAGCGTGCACCAGCACTCCGTACACGATTGTCTTTGGTTAGAACGTGTTTTGAACTCATAACCCTTGTTGCTAATCTGCCTATATTTTTAACCAGGATGCCGCGGCCTATTTGCAAATATGTTAAACCTTTTTGAAGAATAATATATAAAAAAGAGGTTACAGAACCATTATACGTGTATTAACCCTTAGAAAGTGAGTTGATAATCTCTGACAGTCGATAATACGTTGTCATGCCCCTTGGTACATTAAGTATCTACCTTTCTAAAGGAGCTGCATTAAACCACGAATTGAAACGGCTTCTACTACATAACTTGATATCAGACGATAGGTTTGTAAAAGCCATTGCAACTTTAGGGTAGGTAGGTATTTCATTAAGCAATACATTTTTCACTGCAGCAATACCACGGGTTATTGACCATTTCCTCATCTTTTATTGTCTCACAGACTTTCCACGCAGAAATAAATCGAAATTTTAAAAGTTCAGCAGGATTTACAATTTTATCGCCAAAAAACCTTTGAGTACTGATTGCCAAGTTGAAAATCACGTAACGTGTTATATATCCCGTTGTGTTGCTCTAATACGAATTAATTCAAAATTAACAAATTACGCAATGTGGTAAAGTATGAGATAGGAAGGTATTTTTAACTTTTCAGTGGCGAAACCGAACGAGCTATTGCCGAAGATCCAGGCAGGTAGGTTGGAACTATTTTAATCAACGTCACACTATAGCAACACACCAGGCTCTTGTTGACAGTTCTTGTAGATAGGTAGTTAGGCATTTAACTAAAATCGTACCGGAGCAACACATTGGGCCAGGAATGACGGTCCGGGTCGATGCCCCAAGGAAGAGTTTTGAGGACAGAACCTCATAATTTTTAACAACGGTCAGTTGACGAGTCCACTGTTCAGTTTAAACCCGAAAGCAAAGATCCGGAGGTAACACCAGGCTCGTTGTATGACGTAAATGAAAAAATTATCAAATTAATTTACCCAAGCTGAGGTGTTGCCTCCGTCACGTTGTCCTCAGATCTTTTCCAGCTGGGATTCATCAAGTACCGTCGTAAAGAAATCGTATATTGCTCCAGTACGACGTTTTTAAAATACCGTCTTACCACCATGAAACGAATTTTCCCTGAGAGACAGCCTGCCGTAATACCTGCTCTTGGTGGGTTCAGTAGGATATGCATTTTCTGTCAACTTAACCAGTTCACAACGGGATATTGAAACCCTTATGAGAGCCTTTTCCAGTCAAGTTAAACCTTGGTGGTTTTAATGTTTTTGGTATAGAAAGTACATGCTACACGCATTGCCATTTTTGAGCTTTGCATATTTTGAAATAATATTTCAGTACATCGTGAATGAAAAATCCGAACAATGAATTCCAATTTTAAGTATCCTACTTGATTACTCAACACCATAAAGGTTAAATGGGAAATGTTTCTCTATGTTTTAAGGTAACATTAAATGTATCACACGTGATCAATTGATGATCAGAATTAAAATAGATACATACTCTCCCCCTCCAAATGCATGTACTCTCAGATAATTAAGAAAATGTATTTTAAAAATCTTTCATAGCACTTTGCTATGAAAGATTTATTATACGCTGTATTTATGTGCTCGTGTGTGTATTTAGATTTCTTAGTTTAATTAATTTAGATAGTGAAACATCATTTTAACACATCTCCACTTCCCCTGATTTTCCTCAACATCACTTAACATAATGTAGTTTACGTAATTGTAAAATTACGACATAACCCAGATTGGAACCATGAATTTTTCGATCTAGAGGCTAACATCTTAACAACTAGACCGGTCTGCTGGTATTTTGTGAAATCTCACTGGTATTTGTATTTTGGATTAACGTCGTACTATAGTTACACAACCGGGTATTGACAATGATCCCTTTCCCCAAGGGAAAGAATCGAGGACAATACCAAATAAATTTTAACCACGATCAAATGAAGAGACAAAACCTGAGCTCGTACTCCACTGTTCAAACTTCCACGCCAAACCAACGTGAGACCATGATAGATTTAATGTGCAACACCAAATCTTTCTATATGACAGTCTTTTGATTATATTGCATTGCTTTTCCAAATGGGCTTCCGCGGCCAGAGAGCCCGTTGTGTTGCTCTAGCACGACGTTAACTAAAATTATCATTACATTACCATCCGCGGCCAGAGATTTACTAAAGTGATGGACTTGCCTACAACTTACTAAAACGCTGTGCCCTACAAAACCAACTGCAACTGCACCCCTCTTGATAGCCTGATACCCAAGAATTTGTTATTACCAGATTGTATTGCTTCCGTACGACTTTAATGCCGACCAACCGGTATAGTGGTTAAGGTGTTAGCCTCTAGATCGGAAGGTTCCTGGTTCGAATCCGGGTCCGGGCATGGATGTTTGTAAACGTATGGTGTAGAGGCGGCTGGTGCACCTTAAATCTGTCGTGGCCGAAAGTCCTCACGTTGGGTTGGCGTGGAAGTTTGGAGAGTGGGGTGCCAGCTCAGGTGTTGCTTCGTCATCTGACCGTGGTTCAAATTTACGAGGTGTTGTCCTCGAATCTTTTCCTTAAGGGACTGATTCCGGACCGTCGTCAATAGCCCGTTGTGTTGCTCTAGTACGACGTTAACTAAAATTACCTATTACCAATTACCGTACGACTTTAATAAAGTAGTATTAGGGATCAATATTAAATACCTTCCTATCTACACATTGTTACACCTGCATCTGGTGATCTAAATGTACTTGAAGATTGAAGACTACGTTGCATGCTGACAGGGCCTTCAACCCCGGTGCTATATGAAAAATTCACTCTCTTGCTTAAGATCTCGCACTTAAAGAAGTCTTTTTTGTGGTATTTTTCAAAATTAACGTCACATTGGAGCAACAGAATGGACTATTGGTAACGGTTCGGGTTCAACTCCCGAAGGGAAACATCGGAAGACGACAACACGTAATTTGGATCCACGGTCAGATAACGAGCAAAACGCTATACTAGAACAGATCTTAGGGTGGATGTGGGTAGAGCGCATGGGCGGAATGCCATTTTTCTTCGGACAGTTGCATTGTTGTACAGAGAATAATGTTGGTTTATATATCTTTAATAGCTGTGTAAATTTGGACCCGGAAGTCGAGCATTTGGTGTCGGAAACCTTCATGAATGTCCTGTAAACAGTTGGCATATCAAGACGTGAAACACAGTCATTGTTCAGGCTTTCGTTGGTTTAGCTTTTGTAGATTTTGCTTAAAATAGTGATATCAGGATCTGTCTTTAGTTAGACTTAGTTGGTAGTAGGTTGTATTTAAAGGAGAACGTCACCAAAGAGGAAGTGGATATACACAGTACAATGGGCATACTCTAGATCAGGGGTGGCCAACCTGTGGCGCATTGGATGATTACACGTGGCGCATTGCATCCTTTCTCCCAGTTATCCTTTTAAAGTAGACACCATAAATGAATCCATCTTCATATTTTTAACACCAGAGTGCTCTTAGTACAATTCATACAGAATTCTTACTTATCAGTTAGTTGCAATTTTTAAAAAGCAAATTGATTATTGAAAATGAAATTTGATTAGCATCATTCGTCGAGAATTTAATTTCTTCGACAAGGTTCCACTGTGACTGGGTCCGTCTACAAAACTGTGGATCGGCTTTTGAAACGAATGCGGCGTGGTACGCCTGATTTGTTGGACAGTTGAAATTGGTGCCTCTTGCTCGACAATTCCCAGTCTCACAAGTCCATCATTGTGCAACAATTTTTGGCGAAAAAGCAGGTTGTGAGCATCGCCCTCCCATCCCCAGGACTATTTTCTGCTTCCCAAGTTTAAGATGAAGGGGCAGCGGTTTGAGAAGACAGAGGAGATTGAAGCGGCTGTGACATCGGGACTCAATAGTGTTGAAGTGGAGGCGTTACACGGAAGGCGTTTACGGACCTTTACACTTTCCAAACGTTGTATATTGAATTGAGAGGAGACTATGTAAAAGTTTGCTTTCAAATAAAAGTATATCCTCTGCGTTATATGGCCTGTGTACGATCAGTCCTGGAATGTTTTGAGTACACTGTGTATTTTCCAACCTCAATCGTTAACGTAAGAAGGTAGAAGAGGTGTTTGATTATTATGGCGCACCTGAATTCGTATGTGAAAAAAAATTGGCGCATTGTGTGTAAAAGGTTGGCCACCTCTTCTTAATATACAAGCAGAGGGGAAATCAGGATAGTGTTAAATACTTACTAATTAGAAATTCTGAATAGCAACTATTTCATGAAAAATTCAGGATAGAAAAATAAGTTTTTATAGATTAATTAACTTCTTCGAAGTGGCTGTGGGCCCGTTTGAAAATTCTAGTCTACGGTACATATATGGGGAGGCTTCGTTATTACACATCCCCAATTTTAAAAATTAACGTGCTAATCGTACTGTGCTAATTTTTTATTAACTCCATGCATATTATATTCACTATTAGTACTACGGGTGTTCTGACTGCATATCTTCACATAAGATCAGCGTCAGTAGCTGGAAATCATTCGTAACATATATTTGTTCAATAGCCAATCTTATGTATTAGTGGTAGACAAGTTATAACAAGCACGTAAGAACTTTTTCTTGAAGTAGGTGATATGGTTTTGCCAACGTGAGTCAAAGGCATATAGTTAGAGTACAGCGATATAATAGAACTAAACAGTTATAAGTGTGGTAGTGTTTAATTTTCTTCGTCAAAATATTCCAATTGGTATTAGAAGAGTCCACGATTAGTTCCAATTCCCAGCTTCTAAGCTGGGAATGTAGGTAATTTGTGAGTGAATTTCATGAATTAAAGGTTCTATTCCTTGCTGGTTTTGCAGTGTGATCTGCAAATATGCAGAATATTGGGTATTTTTTTTTTTTTTTGGTACAGGTGACCTTCTTATAACATGGATAGCCTACAACATGGTACTAAAATTGCGACGAACCTGCTATAACTCGATAACAGTTTCTGTATAACACGGTTTAATTTTTACCTATTATTGGTCAATTGGACGGTTAAATAGAGAACCGCTAGTTTTTTTTCACCTGTCTGTCCTGTTTGTCTGTTCTATCTGTCTGTTCTGTTTGTCTGTCTGTTTAGTCTGTTTCTTTAGTCTGTCTGTTCAGTCTGTCTGTTCATCTGTCTGTTCAGTTTGTCTGTTCATCTGTCTGTTCAGTTTGTCTGTTCATCTGTCTGTCTGTTTAGTCTGATCAGTTCTGTTTGGTCTGGTCGGTTTGGTCTGGTCTGTTCTGTTTGGTCTGGTCTGTTCTGTCTGGCCTGTATATTATATTCTGTCGGTCTGATCCGTCTGGTCTGTATGTTCTATTCTGTCTGTCGGTATGTTCTATTCTGTCTGTCTGTATGTTCTGTTCAGTCTGTCTGGTCCGTCTGTCTGTATAGTCTGTCTGTATAGTCTGTCTGTATGCTCAGTCTGTCTGGTCTGTCTGTTCAGTCTGTCTGTACTGACTGTCTTATCTGACTGGTCTGAATATTCTGATCTATCTGGTATGAACTGTCTGCTCTGTTTGTTCTATTCTGTCTGTCTCTGTGTTCTGTCTATTTTGTTTGTTCTGTCTGCCTGGTCTGTATATTCTAATCTGACAGTCTGGTCTGTATGTTCTATTCAGTCTGTCTGTCTGTGTGTTCTGTCTATTTTGTCTGTCTGGTCTGTGTTGTCTGTATTGTCTGGTCTGGTCTGTCTTGTCTGGTCTGTCTTGTCTATTCTGTATTGTCTGGTCTGTCTGTATGTCTGGTCTGTCTGTATGTCTGGTCTGTCTGTATGTCTGGTCTGTCTGCATGTCTGGTCTGTCTGTATGTCTGATCTGTCTATATGTGTGTACCCATTACACGTCCATACGTTTTAATACATAGTTAACATTTATATGAATTTACTTATATTATTTAATGATCCCTAATGCTACTTTATTTAAAATACAAATAAATATGTCAACTTTTTCTGTGTTTTCAGTACTTTGTATAACACGGTTGTAGTTTCCTTATTACACGGAAGGTAATCTCTACTTTTATATAATTCACAAGTTTAGTTTAACACGATTTCTATACAACACGAACTATCCTATAGCACGGTTTTCATACAACACGTTACCAACTATACAAAATTGTATGAGCCCCCCCCCCCCCACATGTTTCGTTTCCATTTGACCGTGTTATAAGTGGGTCACCTGTATATCATTTGCGTAGTTGTTGAACAGTTTGGGACTAAAAATGGAATTCTGTGAAATAACTGCCTGAATTTCACGTCGAGTAGAAATAGTTTCGTTTTACTACGAATGGAAAAGTGCCTACGGGATCTGTAAAAATGTATCAGTGTATAATTAAGGCTGAAAAACCGTATCTTATGAGTTTATAGCTTGTCTAGTTAACTCAAACATGGTTGAATTGGCTATATCCACAAAACGTACACTAGTATTCTACTTTAGAAGCCTTCGGATACGTTTAGTAACTATGGACATACGTCTAAAGTCATTCTGCTGCGGTAGTCATATATTTTCTCTTTAACAGTAGCGTTCGAGTGTAATTTATTATGTACTCATATGTTTTATTGCGTACAATCAGACAGATTCTCTTAAACCCCAGAATAATAATTTTTTTTTCATTTATATATATTTATTTAATATTTTTATAATGTTGAAGATTCTTAACTTTATTTCAAAATTTAGCATAGAAAAGAATATTACTTGGAGCCCCCATAAAATGATTTTTCTACTATGAATGTGCTTGTTATATTACTGTATCTTCCTAAGCTACTCCAATATAAAACCTTATACAACTTGCCGACCAACCGGTATAGTGGTTGAGGTGTTAGCCTCTAGATGGGAAGGATCCTGGTTCGAATCCGGGTCCGGGCATGGATGTTTGTAAGCGTATGGTGTAGAGGCGGTTGGTGCACCTTAAATTTGTCGTGGCCGAAAGTCCTCACGTTGGGTTGGCGTGGAAGTTTGAAGAGTGGAGTGCCAGCTCAGGTGTTGCTTCGTCATCTGACCGTGGTTCATATTACGAGGTGTTGTCCCCGGATCTTTCCTTTAAGGGACTGATCCCGGACCGTCGTCAATAGCCCGTTGTGTTGCTTTAGTACGACGTTAATTAAAATTACCATTACCATTACCTTATGCCACTTATGAACACGTTCCTCTACGCTACCTAAAGACAATGGATCTCCAAGTTTTGTCCTTAGGTTAACGATTGTCAAAAAACAAGAGCATAAAAATTATTCGATGACATAACACGAAACAACAGTTAAGTAAAGTGAGGTAGTGGCTGAGTGATCTTTTGCCAAATGTTCGCGAAAAATAAACAGTATGGTTGCAATACTGAACACATAACAATAAATTTAACCTTAAGTTAAGGTAATGCTTTTAGCATCGTACTTGAGGCAACACAACGGTATATAAGCAACTGTACGGGATCAATCCCTTATGGAAAAAATCCGAGGAAAACGCCTCCTAATTTTGAACCAGGGTCAGATGACGAAGCAACATCTGAGCTGGCAACCCACCCTCCAAACTTCAACACCTACCCAACGTGAGGACTCAAATTGAAACATACCATACACCATAACATACATACCATACCGTACACGGAGGATGTGTTGTGTTGCTCTAGTACGACGTTATTTAAAAATTAAATTGACTTACCTTACCTTTGAATATTTGAGCGCATTAGACCAGATGGATTTGATATTTTGTATTTTTAACAAACGTTGTACTAGCGTAACACAACGGGCTATTGACGATAGTCCGGGATGAATTCCAAAGAAGAAATATTCTAGGACAAAACCACGTAATTTGTAACCACACCAAATTAACTCAGCCCAGTTAGAAGAGTCACGGATTAGCAACCGGGGGGAAGCGCTTTAAAAACTGGATGCTATCCAACACCAAGATGGAAATAGAGGCTAACACTGGTTTAAAAGCCCTAGTTGATGACCTTGTCATCTGACCGTTACTCAAATTTACGAGGCGATGTCTTCGGATCTTTCCATCAGACCGTTTCGTTATATGACCGTGGTGTTGTCCTCGGATCTTTCTCTTAAGGGATTGATGACAGACCGTCGTCAATAGCCCGTTGTGTTGCTCTAGTACGACGTTAACAAAACATTACCAATTACCATCGGACCGTTATGTTGGTAATAGTCCGTGATGTTGTTCAAGGTTGAAGACTAAACTCAATTATACTAACAGTTTAAATGTGCGGAATTCAATCACATTATAAATATTAATAAAGACGTGTAGTGGCCGTCGTAGACAATGACCTGTTGCAGGGCCCTTGGTAGGTAGTTCATTAATATGGTAACATAGTTAGATAGTAATGGTAATTTTAGTTAATGTCGTATTAGAGCAACACAACGGGCTATTGACGACGGTCCGGGATCAGTCCCTTAAGGGAAAGATCCGAGGACAAAACCTCGTAATTTTGAACCACGGTCAGATGACGAAGAAACACCTGAACTAGCACCCCACTCTCCAAACTTCCACGCCAACCCAACGTGAGGACTTTCGGCCACGACAGATTTAAGGTGCACCAGCCGCCTCTACACCATACGTTTACAAACATCCATGCCCGGACCCGGATTCGAACCAGGAACCTTCCGATCTAGAGGCAAACACCTTAACCACTATACCGGTTAGTCGGCATTTTAACAGAGATAGAATTCATTCTGATTGAATGCCAGAATCTGTTGGCAGACATTTCTGTTTTCACTTTGTGAACAATCCCCAATAACTATATTAATAATCGAATTTTGAAAAGTCTCACTGCGCTACTAATTATGCACGTAATGAGCTGGAATTTGGAATTCCGATGTTTCAGTAACATTTGAATCACATGGTGTTAAAATTTGCCCATGAAACTATTCATGATTTTTATGAATATTAGTTTCATAATTGATAAAAACTAGTAAATTTAGTTTGATAACTAAAATATTTATAGATTGTGCTTGCGTGTTTGACTGGCAAAGGATGAAAAAACAATTTCCAAGAAAAATTTATGTTTTTAGCAATTATAATAAAAAACGTGAAACACCCAATTTAACATTATTAGATTTGATTTTCAAACCCTTACAATCGGTGAAAACTCCAAGAAAATTGATGATTTTTTTCTTATTTCCGCATGAAATTTAGTATAGAATCCAAATTTGTGACTAAAGATGGGGGTTCGTATTAAAATGATCGGAGCAAGCACCCAATTTGATATGAAGACTACCCCTTAGACAAATTATAAATATTTACATTTGTAGAAAACATAGATCCCTATCGATTGTTACCTTCCTTTTTGTTCTGCGATGTAAACTGCAATTTCGATCGGGTGAGTCGTATTTTTTTTGACAGGTGTACATTAGAGTGCCTATATAATAAGAGTGGCGACAAGGGACCATATTTGGCCCAATGCGCATGCGCGGCAGCCATTTTTCTACCAGAATCGTCGCAAAGATGGTTGCTGGGCGAATTAATGTATCGTTTCAAGGAGAACAAAAAGCATATGATTGTTATAATATGGATACATTCGGTATAAATGAATCATATAAACGCTCAATTACATGCGTAATTGATGAGATGGATTGCACAACGCGCTAACTTTGATTGCGGGAAACGCCAGGTTGTTCAAAAAAAGCTATTTACTTAAAAAGTCTTCAAATTTACACCGACAAAATACTAAAATAATACTAAATAAACATTCTAGAACACAAAATGGAACATGAATAAGCTATATTTTCTTTTTAATTTAATATACACACGTTTTTCTCGAACACCGAAAAAGTTCCCATGTTAAGTCTACGGGAGCTAGGAAAAGACCGCCTCGGGCGGTAGAAAAGGTCTCTAAGCCAATCAGAAAGTGTTTCCCGTATGTCGCCACTCTTATTATATAGGCACTGTAGTGTACATCTTAGAGCATGTGCTGCAAGTTAATTCTAACCAATGCTCAGAATTACTTATTTGGATTATGATTCATTTGAAAATTAAAATTTTAAGTTTTCTCGTCTTGACTTTTGATTGTCCTTAAATACACTTGATGGAAAATTACCTTAAGATCTTGACAAAACCTGGTATTATTATCATAATAAAAATATCTTATTTTCGTGAAAATGTCTTCTTGGCCTAAGGTCTATCATCCGACCATTTAATCACAAAAATCATTTAAGGGCTTAACGTTTGATTTGGTCTAACTTTTAAATAGTATATAAAATCAAGATCTTGCACAAATAAATTTCCTTTACAAATTCGGCGCTTTGTAGCTTTTATTTTATACTTTTATAGTGGTGGCGAGCTTATTTTACAAGTTATTCTCAAATATTTTTTGTTACATATAAATATTTTAGTACAAAATATTATCTTGCAAATGAATGGCTTTAGTTGAAACGAAATGTCAATGGTTCAAATACAGGTTAGTGCCTGGATATTTGTAAGCTTGTGGTGTAGAGGCGGCTGGTGCACCTCAAATCTGTAAAGGGCGAAAGTCCTCACGTTGGGTTTGTGTGGCAGTTGGAAGACAGGGGTACCAGCTCAGGTTCTTCCTCGCCATCTGACCGTGGTTCAAAATTATCTTCGGTTGTCTTCGGTAATGGTAATTTTTTTAGTTAACGTCGTACTAGAGCAACACAACCGGCTATTGACGACGGTCCGGGATCAGTCCCTTAAGAGAAAGATCCGAAGTGTGTTGTCTTCGGATCTTTCCCTTAGGGTACTGATCTTGTGCCGTCAGCAATAGCCCGTTGTGTTGCTGTAGTATGCCGTTAATTAAAATATAGCAATTACTTAAGGTAGGTAGATAGTATATTACGCCAAATTTACGTCGAAGAAGCCACACAATGAGCTATCCGGAATATTCACAATTAGGAACCGGGTTTGGTTCAAGAGGCACTGGTACCTAATTTATTTATAGATCTTTAGACCAGATAATATAATTTATTTCTACAATCAATGAGACTTCTTTCTGCGACTCTAACATCTGACCGTGGTTCAAAATTACTTGGTGTTGTCCTAGTATCTTTCCCTTGTGGAATTGATACCACATCGTCGTCAATATCCTGCGTTGTGTTGCTCTAGTACAACGTTAATTAAAAATTGTCATTACATTACCTGCGACTCTAAATACAAAAGCCGCGGCATCCAGGTTGGAAGTGTACCGAATTCGAAACTCCATGGTTGCGAAATCGAATTCAAACAAATACTCTCACATACCAAGGAGGCTGGTACACGTTAAATATGGAATGGCCTCAAAATGTCCATACTTTGTCGTAGTGTGCATATATGGAGAGTAGGGGTTCCAGCTAAGGGGTTACCTATTTATCTGATAGTTGTTCAAAATTACGTGATGGTTCGATTCTATACTTGTTTGTTTACATTTAAAACCCGTTATGGCTTTGTTTAGTGTTCGATTGCTGGTTGCTCAACCTTTTACAAAGAGTTAAAAACAGTCACAGGTGGAAGAAAGATTGTAACTTATTCAAAATTAGTGTTTTAAACAAGTTTTTATGACTCTCAAACCATTGTTTTTTTTCTAATGGTGGGCACATTTGACCTAAGTCATTGGCCACTACAAGGCCGGAAGTGATGGCCACTTGTGAAGGAGCACTCAGTGGGAGGACCACCATTGCCCCAAACAATTTATACTTCGTAATTTTGAACCATGTTCAGAAGACGAAACAACACCTGAGCTGTTATACGCTTACAAACATCCATGCCCGAACCCGGATTCGAACCGGGGGCCTTCCGATCTAGAGGCTAACACATTTACCACTATACCGGTTGGTCGGCACAAAGCATTGTTATACGACTAAAACAAAGCCTTGAATCATTTTTGAATCTCCTCTCCAGCTCTTTTATATGGATTAAAAAATATTAATAAAAAGTAAAACCATCATTTTTTAAACTCTACTTATTTCAGTAACAAGTTTGTAGATAAATTCGAGAAATTTTTTCATGTAAGCATTTTTATACAAGCATTGGGGTAAGTTGATTTTTATTGTTTTTAAGTTGAAATTTTTTCCTAAGGTAGTGTAGATATCGAATTGGTATTATACTTAAGTAGAAAAATAAAATTTATAGTTTGAATAAAATTGTAATTAGACTCATTATCAGATCCTTGGAATTTTGCAAAAAATAGACAGCACAAAAACCTATTTTTATAATCATATTTTTTATTTACCTGTATTGGTATGTAGGTATGAGGTATTTTGATTAGCATCTCATTAGAGCTAAAATACGGCAATCGGTGTTGGTTCAAGATTAAGTCCAAACTGTTGGTTGGGTTTGTGAGTTTATGGCACAAGGGCTATATTTGACCATGCTACTAAAGACACATTCTAGAAACAAATACACACATTGAAACTTTTATGGCACTGAAGAGAGAAGTACTCCCAGGGAGCAAATAAACATGAATGGAAATATCCCAGTACATGTGAAGGAAATTCTGAATAACGGTTAGATTATGGGGACGTACATGAGCTGCAACCCACTCTCCAAATTTCCACACCATGCCAATGTGAGAGCATTTGACACCACAATATTTTTTTTTGTGCACTAGACAGCTTGAAGCATATATCAGAGCCTTGAGTAATAGCGATGGATATTAAAGCTTTTTGTTCAGTTAGAACATTCATCGTTCGTGCACTTTTAGGAATATCCAAATAACTTTTTTAGATACTTCCAAATTTAAATTTTTAAGTTTTTTGAAAATAACTGTGTTAAAGTGCCTCTTCATAACCTGAATAAAAAAATTAAATCATTACACAAAAAAAGATTGTGAGAAAATGTTTCTTAAAATTTCAACATTTTAACATTACTGATATACATAGGACTGCACCGGTCCTCTTAAAGAATTGCATTGAAAAAACTTTGAACAGAATATTTAGGAGTACTTTATTCACATTTGTCTTTCATACTATTCTTTTCAACACTTTCGTATCTGTGATAAACAGCATTGGATTTGGTGATAAGTGGAACTTATATCGTACCCCTTTGTGTGAGAAGGTTCTTATGATTTTAAAGTTTCCTAAATATTAAAACTTTATTGTTAAACCTCTTGTATTACTTATATTCGCTCTTATTGATACCATTACATTTAGCTCACTAAACGTGGCACTAATATTAGTTAACTCTCAATGTAATTAAAATTTTCATAATTTATAGTAGGTCGTGTCTAGCACAATCAGTTAAAAGCATAGTCTAAACTCCCTTTAAAGAATTGTTCGGTTATACTTTTATTTTACTGAGGCTTTCTCTTGCAGAAGCACTCGCATGAGCATGAATTGTGTGAAATCAATGCAACCTAGCATCTGCTTGATTTACATAGTTCAATTTAATGTTTTTGTAATGGTGGCTATATGGGTTAACATGTAACTAGAATTATTTAATTTCCTGAAAGATTTTATTACGAAAGAGTGCACTAGAAAGTATATATTGCATCTTTCCTTAAAATGTTTAACCTAATATAAATTATAAACACAATTGTTTGTCATAGTGTTTTTATCCTTTGTCTAGATGTAATTAATTTTAAAAACAAAAATGTTTTGTCTGGTATGGTACCTCCAAATTTAATCCTTATGGTGTATAAAATTATAACATTGGAACTTTATTGTTAAGCTTGTATTATTTATTAACACTTAGTAAGACCGTTAAATTTAGTTTATTAAACGTAGCACTTAAGTAGTCAACACTAGTTATAAGTTACGTTTTCATCATTAATGATAGGTTGTGCCCAGCACGATAAGTTAAAAGCATGATCTAGGCTGTCTTTAAAGATCTGTTCGGTCAAACTTTTAATTGATATGAGCTTTCTCTATTAGAAGCACTCACTTGAATACTTTATGCGCTATCAAGGATTATTCGTGACCATTTCGCATCCGCTTCATTCAGATATTTGAATTTAATGCTTTTGTAGTGGTGGTTATGTGTTTTTACTTAAAACTAGAATTACTAGTTTTCCTGAAACATTTTAATACAGAGGAGAGCAGTAGAAAAATATATGTTGCAGCTTTTTTTAAATGTTTAAACTAATATAAATTGTGAGCACCCTTGTATGCCATGTTATTTTTGTTTAACTGCTATTAGTAAAAAAAAAAAACAAGCAAATGTGTCTTTTGTTATCGTACCTCGAAGTTTAGTCCTTAGGGTTTACAACTTTTACAATAATGAGCGTCGAAGTATATGATAGCTACAACGCTAGATAGCATTTGGAGCACTCAATGAGAGGTTAGTCGAGTAATCCGTTTGTTATATAATGTTTACTAAGTATCACCAGAATGTACGATTATGTACGTATCCTAAGTCAAAACTGAGACGTTCTGTACTTTAATGTAGTTATGTATTTAACTAACTGCAGCAACACAACGTACTATTGGCGAAGGTGCGGGATCAATCCCTAATTGGAAATTTCCGAGGATTTAATATTTTATATACGTAGTATATACACGTCATATACGTAGTGGCACAGACGCGCCCGCGTAAACACCGGCATACGACCTTCGCCCGTATTGAGAGCTGTGTAATGTCTTTTTATCTAAAAATTAATTATTGTTGGGTTTACAATTCTTTTTTCAAATGAAAAATGTATAAAATAAAGCAGAAATGAACAACTGTGTGTGTAGCATAACTACATATAAGCCAACACGTGAATCTAAAACTTAAAGAGAGAAGTTGGATTTCACAATCAACACATTTTCACACACAACTCTTTTCATAAGGCTTACCTCTTGTTTACGTGGGCATTAAAAAGTTTTAATTTGTGAAATGACATGACAGCGGGCGCGTCTGCGCATCTACGTATATGACGTATTTCCGTTTTGTGCTGGGAGCGCCAGGGATTCTAAATACGCTTCCGGGATTATGTCTCGCTTTATACGAATCCTTGAAGAAGGTTTGTTAGAGTGTAGCACTTAGATAGTGTAGTTCTGTCCAATAAGTATATTGTTGCAATCCTAATCTATAGTAGCATTAGTAAGTTGTTCATTATGTCTTAGAAATATCTGAATTAGGAAGTTAGTTTTCAAAATTTAGTCTGATAATTAAAATGTTTACAGAATGTCTTTGGGTTTATGGATAGCGAAGGATGAAAAGTCAATTTACAAGGAAAATTAATAGTTTAACAAATACAACAAAAAACGCGAAACACCAATTTAACATTAGAAGATCCAATTTTCAAACACTTACACATCGGTAAAAAATTCAATAAAATTTATGAACTGCTGTGTAAATTTTGCAATTGCGATCGGATGAGACGTTTTTTTTTTAACGGATGTAAATCTAAGAGCAAATTTAACAAGTTAATTTTAACCAATGCTCAGAATTATTTATTCGGATTTAAAAATTTAAATTTTAAGTTCTCTTGTCTCACCTTTTGATTGTCATTAAAGCACCTGATGGAAAATAACGGTAAGCATTTCACCTATACGTGGTTTTACTATCATCACAAAAATGTCTTATCTTCGTAAAAATTTGATCTCGGCCTAAGGTTTATAATTTGTCTTACAAAAAAAATTAATTTGCAGGTTAGAGGATTATTTGGGACAGTCGTTTAAATATAATGCTTTCATGCGAAAGCACGTACCTGAAGAATAAACAAGAAATACAGTAATGGATACACTTTTACAAATTTGTCACTCATGTATTTTTTTTAATTTTATAACTTGTAGTGGTGGCGAGCTCATTTCCCTAGTTACTCTCAGATATATGTTTCATATTATAGAGAGTACAAATGAGATTTTGCAAATGAATGTATTTAAATGGTGTGTGGTTCAATTTACGTCAATTCGTAAATTATCTCTCTTGTAAATGTATGCATGTGAGTATATATATTATTTTAAACAATATAATTTATACGCACAATCAGCGAGACCTCTTCCTGAGACTGTAAATACAGAAGTCGAAACAGCGGTAGTGCGGTTTAGTACGTTGTAACGGATTCGCAACTGCAACGGTTGTGAGAATTAAACCAACTAGACTGACGCATTCAAAAGGTCTGGTGCACGTTTAACCTGTCATGGCATCAAATCTCCGTACTTTGTCGTGGTGTGAATGTTTGGAAAGGAGTGCCTGCTCAGGGGTTGCCTCTTTATCTGAAGTTGTTTCAGAATTACGTGGTGGATTGATCGATCACGAGTTGTTGCGAGATCGGGAGCGAACGTGCTAAGTGGTACTGATGGAAAATTAATATTAAGCTCATCACTAAACGTGGTCTTTCTATCATCACAAAAGTATCTTTTTTTCATTATAAACGTCAGCCATAGCGCTTGACTTTTAAATCAATAAATTAGTTTACGCGTTTAAAGAATGCTTAAATCAAATTTTAAATATTATGCTTTCATACGAAAGCATGTACACGAAGGTAACGCTATTGAATATTTTTTTACAAATTCGCCGTTTATGTCCTTTTTTATTTTATACTTTTGTAGTGGTGGAGAAAGCATTTTACTAGTTACTCTCAAATATATATGGATTTCAAATAATCTTAGTACACAACATATCTTACAAATGAATGTACTTAGTTTCTACATGGTTCAATTTACGCCATCTTGTAAATGCTTAATGGTTCTGTCGTAAATATGCATGAACATATATGCAGTCAGTATCGGTTATATGGTCAGCTCAGCGGTCCAGAAAAATTGAACCATATAAGCGGAGTGACCATATACAGGGTGGTCCCGAATTCATGGTACAAACTTTAATGGTAGGTACAGGACATTGTAACAATGATTTATTGTATAGGAATGTATAGTCGCAAGTGACGCGGTGAGGCGTAAACAGGGGAAATAAAAGGAAAGAGAAATGGAGTGATCGGTTGGTATCATTGCCGGTAGAGGGCAGTAGATGTCTAGCCGCTGTTGAACATGATTGGCCCATACTTACATTTTGATTGGCCCATACTTACTACCCACGCGGCTCACTGGCGGAAGCTATCTTATTTTTCTGAAAGAAGTGTTACCACAACTGCTGCATGATGTTCCGATCGCCATTCGTAACCGCATGTGGTTTCAGCACGATGGGGCGCCAGCACACTTCAGCATTGATGTACGGAATTACCTGAATGCCACGTTTGGTACTCGATGGATTGGGCGTGGTGGACCAGTCCCTTGGCCACCCCGATCTCCCGATTTATCGAGCCTCGATTACTTTTTATGGGGACATCTAAAGCATCTTGTTTATGAGACTCCAGTTGACTCAGATGAGGATCTCGTCGCTCGCTTATCTGTAGCTGCTGCAGGTGTGCGTGAAATACCAGGCATCTTTGAACGTGTACGCCAATCGCTCCACCGACGCTGTCAAGCATGTATCGATACTGGTGGACGCAATTTTGAACAATTACTGTAAACATGACACTTGTCAACAACGCTTTCAATAAAATCTTTGTTTTTCCTTTCGGCCGTTATTTCCCCTGTTTTCGCCTCACCGCGTCACTTGCGACTATACATTCCTATACAATAAATCATTGTTACAATGTCCTGTACCTACCATTAAAGTTTGTACCATGAATTCGGGACCACCCTGTATACACCTGTCAGAATATAGTGCTCATATACAAATAATTAAACTTTTAAGAACATTTTAAAAATTATTCGCTAAGTAAAAACTACAGTAAGAAATATGCAAGGTATTTTTAGTGAAATTTATTAGCTTACCTTATCAATCTAAGTACAGTACGCATACGTACGTGCATCCATGTACACTTATTGTTAATATTATAAAAGCAAATGTTTGTGTTTCATTATCACAGTCCTGACGAATCTACGGCACTTAAATTAAAGGGATTTGGCACCAGGTAGTCCAAATTTTTTTTGCAATTTTTGGGTCGCGGCGAATTTTCAAATTCAATATAGAACATTTTTAAATGAATTTAATGAAATTTATATTTTTCGTTTCCGTTTTCATTATGCTCAGAGGAATGCTTTGTCATCAGACTAAATATAAATAAAAATCTTTAACATAAATGAACGTTCTTATTCGTCACGTATGATGCAAATGAAAAAAAATTTCTCTTTAATCTTTTCGTGTCAATTTCAACGTACTTTTCAAACAGGGATAGATAACTTCAACCAATTAACAGACAGATGTCCACTTGTTGTGCTTGAAAAAGAAGAGAATTGTGGGGGGTGGGTAACGCCGACGATGATTCAACGCAAAAGAGAAAAGGGGGGAAGTAAAGGCTTAAATTCAGGTCCTGTCCAAGGTCGCAAATACTATTTTTCCTTCTGGTCATTTCCTGTGTTGCTCCCCGCCTCAAGAAATGTTTTCAAAGAAAAAAAGATAACCTCATTGCAAAAATAAAAAAGGAGGCGGAAATGCAACTGTAAAACTGCGACTGATGACTCTTTCAACAGCGCTGTGATGGGCGCAACAGCTTCTGTACCTTAACAGCAATGTGTGGCGGTGCACCATTGCATAAAGATTGTCTAATTGAGACATTTTCTTTGCTGAAGTTGTGGAATGACCAAATTAGTCAGCATGTCCTTATATCTTTGTGCATTAACGGAACACGTTTCTGGTCCTCTCAGAGTGACGTTTTCAGAAACGAATGGCCCAATGATGAATTCGGCTGTGAAGCCACACTAAACGGTGACTTTTGGTGAATACAAAAGAAGTTCTTGTACTTCGTGGGTCTGTTCAATGGCCCAAATTCGGCTGTTTTGTGTGTTAACAGACCCATTCAGATGAAAATGGACCTCATCTCCTCATAAAATTTGCCGTGGGAAACCATCGTCAACCTCCATCCTGGCAAGAAACGACAGATCAAATGTCAGTCGTTATTTTAAGCACTGTGTTTGAGTTCCTGCAAGCGGCTGATTTTGTATGGATTGTAGAGGAGAACTCGCCACAAGACTTTCCATACCGTGGAAAAATTCATATCCAATTGTCGCGCTACACCCCGGTCGCTGCTACTACCAGCAATGGTTCCCTGTGATTCGTCGACGATTGCAGTTGCAACATCTGTTATCACCTCTTTTGACAAAGGTTTACGTCCTCTGACTGCGCGAATCGTCAGTGACACCGTTTCCTCGAACTTCTTAATCATTACTTTAAAAGCATTAAGCTATAAAGGCCCCTTATGTAGCTTCTGTCGGGTTCAAAACTGACGAAGAGCTGTGGATACATTGCACTGATTAAGATAATACAGCTTCACCAATAATGCACGTTCTGATAATGTGAGATACAAATTCACTTGAGCTGAGAATATATTTCGGAGCTGTGTACATGTTTTTATCGAACAAATTACTGGCGGTGCTGTCGTATACGAAAGCATAAATTTTCATTTTGCTTTGATAACCGTGTTTTATGTTAATTCTCGGTTTGGTAAGCTACAACAGCGTCATAAATACCCCTAGAGGTGATTTTTGGAATTAATTTTATTTTCACGAATCCTGCTTCCTATGTTAATTTTAATCTCCATGCCGAGTTCGGTGCCATTTGGGGTTGTTAGATCGAGCAACAAGCGGCTCTGAACAGCGTCAGTTTTAGAAATCACCCTGTGTGTATGTATATATATATATATATATATATATATATATATATATATATATATATGTCCGCTAATCCTCCAATCCTCCAAGCAGTCCACGCAACCATTCAGGTTTAAAGATTAACGGTGATTTGTAAATTTTAACTAACGTCGTACTATAGCAACACAAAGGAATATTGAAGAGTAACGGAATAGCAACCGCAGGGTTGTTCGTTTGAATCCAACCTAAGACCATTGTATACAACGGGACTTGTTCACGTTAAATCTGTCATGGCTTCAATTACCCTCACGTTGGCTTGGTGAGGAAGTTTGAAATAGTGGGGTACCAGCTCAGATGTTGCCTCGTTATATGACCGTTGTTCAAAATTACGTAGTATTGTCCTTGGATATTTCCCTTTGGGGCTTGTTCCAGGAACGTCGCCAGTTGGCCCGTTGTACTTGCTCCAGTGCTTTCGTGACTTAAATCTTTGAAAGTTATTGCGTCCAATAGTTTATCATTCGGCTGTCTGTAGGGCTTCAAAACATTTTCAAATAATGGATAACGGACTTTTTGAGCTTTGGTATTTCTATATGAAACTGCGTCAATTGTGTGTGTGGTTTCATAATAATTAATGTCTCTTCATTTTAGTAAATCATTTCTGTATTTTTGATTCTAATTCCTGCTTTACGCTCCTGGTTGTTGTCTCGACGAGGTATCTTGTCACTAACAACACTGACCAGATTTTGAAGGCTGAGATATACCGTCCATTAGGATTCCGTTGTCTCTCCCCATTAGAAGAAAACTTACCAGATCTTGATATCGTGATCATCCAAAATATCGGTAATATCTTATTGAAATATCGCAGCATTAACGAAATTTGTCAGATCTTGATGGACAAGATATCTTGTCGAGATCAACCGAAGAGTAAATTGACCCGTCCCATACTAAATATTATTACATATAGGATTTAGTGCTCATTTCTGTATTTCAGTAATAGATGTACTTATGAAACTTGTTCCATGTGTATATTCTGATGTTTCTGTATTTCTTCCAGACATACATTGGAAACGTGGTGGTTTCGGTGAATCCCTACAAGAAACTTGCTCTCTACACTACGGAAGTCATCCACGCTTACCAACGGTGCTGTATGTACGAGCTGCCTCCACACATGTAAGTTAGCCACTAACATTTGCGTGTGGCTCACACCTACAAATGAGCCACACGTAACTGAACTGTTTGCCGAATAGCTGCCTGATGTCATGAGCCACTATTTTTATACGATTGCCAAGATACGATCAATAATACAGGGTGATTCTTAAGTACGTATCGTTTCCTGATGCTGTAAAACAAGAACAGCTTAAGACGCGGTCCCCAAATGTGATTTGTTAGCTAGGTATATTCATAAAGTTTGGGTCCCCCTCCCGAGCGAAGTGACGTATGTGATAGTAAGCGTGTTACGCTACTAGTCAGTGGAAATGGCTGCATCTGCAGTGAAGAAGGCTTATAGTGTTCTTGAATTGAGCTAAACGGAATCTGATGTTGCACTTGCAATCGTTGACGAATCAACTATTGCTTGTAGTAGCAGCCCCCGGGGTGTAGCGCTACAATTGCATATGAATTTTTTCCAAGGTATGGAAAGTCTTGCGGCGAGTTCTACTCTACTATCCATACAAAATACGCCGCTTGCCGGAACTAAAACACAATGATTATGAAGAACTACTGACATTTGCTCCGTCGTTTCTTGCTAGGGTGGAGGTTGACGATGGTTCCCCTTGGAAAATTCTATGGGGAGATGAGGCCAATTTTCATCTGAATGGGTCTGTTAACACACAAAATAGCCCACTTTGGGCCATGGAATAGCAACACGCAGTACAAGAACTTCTTTTGCATTCCCCAAAGTCACCGTTTGGTGTGGCTTCACTGCCAAAAGTTTATTTTGATGGACTCAGAAACTTGAGTATCTTAAAGGACAACATATCAATGAAAATGCGGAATATTCCTTGTGACATGTTGGGTACGGCTGTAGAGAATGATGCGTAGAGAATGCACGGTGTAGTCTCTGAGAACGTCGGCCATATTGAATGTGGTCGAATTCCTCGCCGGGGAAGTGAATGTAATGTGAATAAAGCTTAGCATTTCACTGTAATTTTGTAGGTGTTATTGTATATTTTAACACTTCTTACAGTGTACAGCGGTACCCCTATCGGTGATTTTTATAACTACATTTTTTTTTCTCATGAAATCCTACTTCCCATGTCAACATTAGTCTCTAACGAGTTTGGTGCCATTTCTGTTAGATCGAGCTACAAGTGTCTCTGAAAAGTGTCAGTTAAAAAAAAAATCACCTTGTATGTAGGGGCCCGGGTGTGGGAGTAGTTGGTAGTAAACAATCATTTAAGAACAATGGCGTTTAATTAGTTAATGATTGCGTTTAATTGTTCGAAGGGATTGCACTGTTCAAGTATAAAGTCCGCCATAAATAGGGGCCACCGTCGGTGCTGTCCAGCTCATGCGCCCACGTCTTTCTACTAGCGTCGTTGTCATGGATCTGAGTCACTTCTGGATCTCGGCGTTACGCGAAAGCACGGTGTGACTGCGTAAGGGCTGGAGATGACATCAGCTCGGAGGTGCCGTCTAGTGTTAGACAGATGCTGTGTACAGATGCTGTAATATATATATACTGCCAACGTATAAAGGGTCTCCCAAAAATGACAGACACATTTGATAACTGAATTTAAAAAGAAACTGATCTGCGATAGGTGGAAAATGTAACATTTACTGCAATCTACTTGTAAAACCAAGGAATTTTACACTACAGATTTTATAACTTAGCAGCTACGGAGTTCAGCTAACTTAGAACTTAGCTACGAAGTTCATCAACAGGTGGCGCTGCTGAGTAAGAAAACCAAAAAAACATTGTAGAAGCATGGAGCAAAAACTACAAACGATATTTTCATACTAATCACAATTTGCAGTAACAACATGGCGCAGTCTGACAACGAAATTCGCAGATACCATACAAACAATTTAACCGGTCTGGTCTCACATGCTGATGAGATATATTGTTCCATATCCCCAATCGTTTGTGGATATTGGCGATACTCCTGGTATTTCAGGAACCCCAGAGTCAAAAAGTCACATGGTGTCAAATCTGGTGAACAGGGAGATCAATCCATGCCACTTCCTGTATGCTTGCTTTATTCAAGGGCAATGACACAATCATTGAAGTGTTCGCTATTGAAATCGAACAATTCAGTCGTTCGTTGTGGCCAAGCACCGTCTTGTATGAACCACGAGGTATTTCTACGGTCCTCCGAAGCATCGCCACAGATTCATGCAGAATGCCAAGATACCATTCTGCTTTAATCAATTTGTGTCGGAAAATGGGTCCAATGAATAAATTGGAGGAAATGGCGGCCCAATCATGACCAGAATGCTTTTCTTGCATCACTCATAGTCCTATAGCGCCATCTATTGAAGAACTTCGTAACTAATTTTGAAAATTGGTGGCGAAAATTCCTCGGTTTACCAAGAAGAATGCGGTACACTGTACGTTTCTAATGTCCTCCGGGTTTTTTGAAAATTCACTCTTCAAATGTGTCGGTCATTTTTAGAACACCCTGTGTACAGGTTGATTCAAAACTCAGCATACAGACTTTGAAGGGTGGTAAAAACACTAAAACAACATATAATCTCATAGGAAGGAATGACCGTAAACCCCGCCTGGTCAGCTGTATTATAAATTAAATGTAGAAATGACAAGCCATTAATGAGAGGAAAAACTCTTTATTTAGTGAGATTTTACACTAGGACAGTACGCGCACACTTTTAGTTTCACAATTTGCGCTTAAAGTTCTTACCATCCATAGTTATTCTCGCTTGAGGGCGTTGTAGTGCGGTAGTGTTTGTTTGGACACTGTTCGGCATACAACCTTGCCTTAACCCTTAAACTGATATAAACTGCTCCATATATAAGGTGCTTGTCCGTCTCAGCGTTCTATAAAAATATTATATATTAAACAAAATTTTTAAAGCCAGAGGAAATTCAAAATAAAAAACCAAAACCAATTTATTTAAAATGAAAGTGTTGGTGGATCAGAACGCCTGACCCATACAACAATATGTTGCTTCCTACGTATACGAGTAGCAAAGCGATAAGAAATTGTTCATATACTCACCCGAAGGAAATATAAAAATCAAAACATTAAAATAAGGAAAAACTAAATCAAACCAGCGACAGCAGTCGGGAGACCTGCAACACGAAGCCAGAAGATCGCAGCAAATGCTACTACCCACTTCGTACAACAAAACGCCAACACCAAGGACTTAGAGGAAATTACAAAATAGAATTAGTCATTGGTTGCGTAACTGCTTATAACAATAAATCCCTTTCTTTTTTTCTTTTCTTGATCGATTTATTGGTGAGAAGTGAGTTTTATAGAAATACTAGCCATGCGTGGACAGTACGGCGTTTCCGTCACAGTTCTTTCTGTGGTGTCAGGTGTTTCCACAACTTGCTAATACCCAGTCATTGCTACAAATGCTCATACGAATCCGTAGCCTATTGGATAACAGCCATAATGGAATTGCCCGTGTTGTTGGTTTGCTTCACAAACCAAATGTAAATCCGTAGCCTATTGGAATAAATTCCCTGCGAATTCCAATTTGGTTTTCATCGAAAACCAAACTATGAATATTATGAACTACGGTTTGCTTCGAAAAACAACTCCACGGGCAACGCCGTGATGGCCTCGTCATTGTCAAATGTGGCCAAATTGGATAACAGCCATTATGGTTTTGTCCGTGTTGTTGGTATGCTTTGCAAACCAAATTATGAATATCATGAACTATGGTTTGTTTCGCAAATTGGATAACAACCATAACGGAGTTGCCCGTGGTGTTGGCTTGCTTCGCAAACCAAATTGGAATTTGGCGTGACGTCACAATCTCTAGCGAAAGTATAAATATTTAATTGAAAATTTATTTATTAAAAAATATTAAACGTATAAAGTATGTATCTGGTGTCAAATTTTCTGCAGATTTCAAATTCCTTGAAATTTTCAATCTAGCTTTAACGATCCCGATTTTACAAAAAAATAACTAAATAAAGCCAGCTAAAATGTCTTTATTTTGTTTACTTTCTTTCGCTGAAATCGTAATAGGGCAGAAAATGTAATGTGTTTATTTCTGTAACACAAATAATGGCGGGACGTTATATTATTTTGCGAAAATATAAAAGTATATATTCATTTTAAAAATATAGATTCAATTTCAAAATTGTATTTATTTAAAAAATACCATAGTTTTAGATATTGCTCTTTTGTGAAATTTTCCCCAAATTCCATATATGTTGAAATTTTTACTCGATCGTTAACGATCTAAACGTTAAGAACTTCATAACAAAAGTTAAAACTTTTTTCGTCTTTCTGTTTCTTATCGTCTGCTTGAAAATCATTCATCCGCGCAAAATAATAACGGAAAAATTAATTTAGAATATGATCTTTTATGCTGTTTCCATTCATAAAAAAGTAATAATATTAAATTTCATTTTATTCATTTAAAAATGATCTACATTGCATTTTAAAATTCGACGCGATCCTAAAATTGCGGAAAATTCGGACTACCTGTGTACCAAATCCTATTACTGTTAGTGCAATAGATTCGACAGGACGAAGACAGAATGCTGTACCATGAAGGAATTTATCCGAATTAAATGAAATTTAATACACAAACGGCTTGTATTAATACAAATGAATGAAAAAAATTTCGAAGCAAAAAAATAATATTAAGTGTCCGAAAACAGTATTTGGTGTAGCATCCAAGCGCTGCAATAAGTGCTGCTATACGAAGTGGCATGGAGTGAAACAGATGTTGAATGTCTGCTTGTGGAAGATAATTCCATATTGTTTGTATGTGCACCCAAAGTTCGTCTTTCGAAGCTGTAGGACGTGGATCACGAGCGAGACGCCGACCAACCAAATACCACATTTGCTCAATAGACGACTGCAGAGGGAACCTAAGACCCGACGGCGTCCTTGAGATGAGATAGAGTTTCTTAGTTAGATAGATTCGTAGGTTATAGTCGTAGGAGTTTCAAGTCAGCAATAGGAAACGTGGTAGTCAGAGATGGTGTTCCTGGAGATTCCAGTCTGCCGGTAGTAATTCGGTGGAAATAGTGAGCCTGTCTCGGTTTTTCTTGAAATGTAGGAGGAGTCTTAGGCTTCCTAGGGATCAAGCACGAGTCCTATAGAGAATGGGCTTCTGGGTGATTAGCATTTCATGAAATCCACAGTAAATATCAACGAGGAAGGTAGGCTTTTCTTAGGCGATTCAATTTGCCTCGAAGAGTTGAGAAAGAACCTTAGGCCTTGGTGCAGTGCGCCTAGAAAATTCCCTCCTTGCTTCCCCTTTTCCAAATGCTGTGGCAAAATCCGTTCCAATCTCATTCCCCTGCAGCGAGTCTCCTCTCGGTATCGCCAACTCTGCCAAGTTTGGCCTAGCTCGAACTAGTTTTTTATGTGTTTTGAAGAAGCGGTGTTCATGATTATCCCACGAAAGCGAGAGATTCCTCTGTGCTACTAGTTCCGGTACTTCATATAGTTCTCATATATAGCAAACAATATATCACGTATATAGTTCTCATATATTCATGTAGTACTTCATATAGTTCAAAAGGTTGTGGGCTCATCATTTTCAGTGATTCTAGGGCTGTCTTGGAAGCGATTGGGAATGGAGACTCCAGGCTCGCACAAGATATCCATCATTGCTTAGAGGAAATTCGTCACCTGGTGTAAAGCTGCACATTTCAGTGGACGCCGGCGCATGTTGGCATTGAAGAGAATGAAGAGGCAGACAGGCTGGCAAAACAGGCGAGAAACCCAAACTCAGACATTCTCAGCACCGTAACTCTAGGAAGCGCTAATACAATTGCTAGATACAGACTGAGAGGAAAACACATAAAAAAGGAACATCAGCTATGTGTTATCAATGCAGACATGATTACTACCAAGACTATTTCCAGACTTAGAACCCAACACTTTGGTGGAATGACTATAAATACAGACGGAACCAGAACTTACAAACTACGTAGAAACTGCCTGGGAAATGAGGAAAGTAACCAAGAACTCACCCCGGAACACATTTTCAACTGCCCGGCCATCTTGAGAAGCTTACAAGCCATTGACGAAGTTCCCTTTCAGGGAAATCTTTATAGCAACAAAATTGTGGACATTGCAAGGGCCGTGATTTCGGCACATGGAGTTATTTGACTCTACTTCGATTGGACACGATACCAACCAACCAACCATATAGTTGCTCTCAGTCTAACAAGTTGAGTGTTGCGAGCAGGAACCAAACGAATAAGTGGAGGAAGTTTTCGTCATGGAGATGCCCTTCATTCACTCTTTCTGAAGCAATCTGGCTTTGTACTTGTAAAATGCAAAACTGTGATACAGAATATCACAAATGGTTGAATAATAATTGAATTTACGTCGAACTGAAGCGACACATAGGGCGGTCCTAACAAAGAATGAATTCCGATTGCTACATAAGAATTGATCTGTCAGCGTCAATTATTTTAGTTGCATACGTCACCCAAATGGCGCAAAATTACCTTTTAAGGTAACATTAATATGCATCATGCAAAAGCACTTGTGTAGTGTAAGTAATATGTCCGTGTTTTGTCGGGTTTGTTCGTTTACAATGAAAATCTCTGTAACATGCTGTGGGCAATTTTATTTTGCTATACATGCCCTTTGACGTGGTGGTATTCTACGATGGTGTTGAGTTTAATATGAAAGGGTTTTCAGTGTAAATTAAAACAAATACGGAGAAGGTAAAGTACGAGTGTTGCTATTTATATTTCTGGCCTTGGCAACACTAAGTGTTGATAGGCTACCACTGACGTTTGAAAACGATAATTAAATATTGTTAACCATAATTTCCTTAGAACTTTTTGTCATTTTAGCGTGATTTGTGTTGTTTACAGTAAATTTAAAAATTAATCTCGGGCAAAAAATGGAATTGACTCGTGAACATTTTCGTGCGATTATTTTTCATAACTTTCGACGTGGATTATCAAGACAAGAGTGCTTTGATGAACTTAATTCTTTATACACCGATAAAGCACCATCCTACAGCACTGTAAAAAACTGATTTAACGAATTTAATCGCGGTCGACGTTCGTTCCAGGACGAATTCCGTGAAGGTCGTCCAAAATTGGTTGTTGTACCAGAAAATATCGATGCTGTGCATGAACTGATAAAGCAAGATCGTCATGTGACGTACCATGATATTTAGGCATCTTTGGGCATTAGTATAGCATCTTTGGGCATTAGTATATAGTACGTAGCATCAACAAGATATTACATGAACATTTGACAGTAAAAAAAAAATATATTCTAGTTGGATCCCGCATTATCTGACAAACGCTCAAAAGTTCAAGGTACATCAAAGGCTGTGTATAACATCTACACAGGTGACGAATCATGGATCTATGCATATGAGCCCAAAACAAAACAGCAATCGACTATATGGGTCTTCCAAGACGGAGCCAAATACAACAAAAGTTGTTTTTGGAAGAAGGACATCAAAGCACATTGTTGACTGTTTCTTCGGCATTACCGGTCACGCGGCAACAGTGGCGTTAGAGCAACGCAGGACGGTCAATTATGAATGGTACACGACCCTTTGTTTGACAGAAGTCATCGGAGAAATTCAAAAAAAGCTGAAGAGGCGAATCATTCTTCACCACGATAATGCGAGCTCTCACACATCGGCTCAAACAAAGGATTTTTTGACAGGCTAAAACATCGAATTGATGGGTCATCCACCGTACAGCCTTGATTCGGCACACAACGACATTTTTATTCCCGTACATCAAAAATAAATTATGTGGTCTACGATTTTCGACACTGAAAGAAGCGGTTGATATATTCAAAGCTCATGTTTTGGAGGTACCTCGATCGGAGTGGAAAAAGTGCTTCGAAAATTGGTTCAAACGTATGCAAAAGTGTATTGATCTTCATGGAGAATATTTTGAAAAACAATAAAACCAATTTCGATTATGAATATTTTTTTTTATCAGGCCAGAAATATAAATAGCAACCCTCGTACTTCTGTTAAGGTATCCAACTGCCTTTAAAACACGATTTTCAGTCACGTTATCGATTTTTCAATTTTCATATAAAATAAAACCCTGATTTATCATCTTTCCAAATCTGTTTAAATTTTGTTTCTATCTTGATTAGAACTTAATTACAGGTAGTTTAATAAGATCAAGTCGAAAAAATTTTAACCGGAAGTGCCTTTCTCCCATTGGTGATAATAGTTGGTGTTTTTACCAACGAGCCATCAGCGAAGGGAGAGAGCCCGAAAAGGTGAAGCATACTGGTTTGCCCACTAATATATTAAATATTATGAAACCAGTATATTTAGAAATTGGAGCAGCAGGTGCTTTTATTAAAGTGTTTGCATGGCAAAACTCAGAACGCTAATGAAAGCTTCAATGGGTTGATTTGGCAGAGAGTTCCCAAGGAGGTTTTCGTCAGCCTGAAAACTCTTAAATTAGGGGCCTATGATGCCGTCATACAATACAATGATGGTTATAAAGGCTGTATGAGCATTTTATCCAAGCTGAACATTTCAAATCCTGGTTATTTCACCACAAAGGGTTATCATTGGATCGCGTTAGAATCCATGATTCCAAGCGGCATGCACCACCTATTGCGAAGAGGCGTAGGAAAATATTGCGAGCTATGAGAAAAAAAAAGATAAACTATTTAAGTGATACAGATGGTGAATTATACAAAACAGGGTCATTTTGAAGTTCCACTTTTATGTGGTAGGTGTGTTTCCATTTTGAAGTATCTATTTAGATTTATCTCAAAATCACTTTTTCAGCATTTTGTTTTTAAGCAAAATAGTGTAACTCAAAACGTTATGCTTCAATTGTGATACAAATTTGTAGGAATACTTTAATGAAGTAGATAAAGGGATTGGTCCACTCCTGTGTTAATCAACCAAGTAGCTTTTTTTGTTATTGGTATAAATTGTAATTGCATCCAAATTTTCGAAGATTTTGTACTTGTTTCTGTTTCAAGCCCAGCTAACTTTTATGGAACTGATTTAAAACTACGAGAATGGACCAATTCCTTATAGAGACTTTGATCTTTATTATAAACCATACAAATTGAAAATATATTAATTTAATTTTTAATTATCATGTTTTGTGGTAGAGTTAGTTTTTGCTATATATCACAAGTTTTTCATACCTAAAATAGATAAAAAAATAATACAAAAGAAATTGTTTTAATGTTTTTCCATCTTTTAGCCCTAATTTTTAATATGATGCAGAAAAAAAGATACATTTTAAATAATTTCAAAAGATCTTCTCAGAATGTAGTCGGATACCTTAAGAAGTTCTGCTATTTTATAGTAGTTGGTGTTAATTTGAAATGTTCCACCACAAATTAGAAAACTATGTTTACTCATAGCAGTCTATATTTACTTGACGCAACAACGACTTATATTAAGGTGATGGCAAATGCTTTTATAGCAAGTATATGCCATCTCAGATTAACATTATTTTCAATGATGACATTTGTGTTTTATAAAATAAATAAAAGGAAATTATTCACAGTGGACAGAAGTTATAAGTGGGGTGCCTCAGCGATCAGTTTTGGGACCAATTTTATTTATAATTTTCATAGATGATATAGGTCAGGGGATCAAGAATAGAATCAGTATATTTGCAGATGACTTAAAAATATGGGGGACAGTGGATACCAAGTTACAGATAGGAAATTTACAAGGAGATTTTTATAAGATATCCGAATGGGCTGTAAAATGGGGTATGTCATTTAATGTAGGGAAATGTCAAGTTCTGCATATGGGTTACAGGAACAGTGGAGCCGAGTACTGTCTGCAGGGAGTAAAGGTAAAGGAGGGAGAAACAGTCAAGGATCTTGGGGTGATAATTCACAGGGATTTTAAAATGGGTCACCAATGTTCAGCTGCGGGTAAAAAGGCTAATATGTTATTGGGGTATATTAAAAAGACTGCAACTTCAAGGGATAAGAATATAATCTTGCCATTATATAAGGGTTTAGTAAGACCACATCTAGAATATGCAGTACAATTCTGGGCTCCATATATGAGAAAGGACATAGAATCAATTGAAAGGGTTCAGCACAGAGCTAAAAAAATAATAAAGGGGCTAGCAAATTTCGACTATAATGAACGTTTAAGTAAGCTAAACATGTATACACTGGAAAGAAGAAGAAGGAGGGGGGATTTGATTCAGCTTTTCAAGTTTGTAAAACAAGGGGACACAGAGGGCTTAAATTTCAATAGGGATAACAGAACAAGGGGCCATGGGTATAAATTGAATAAGACACATTTTAATCGGGATTTAAGGAAAAACTGCTACTTTAATAGGGTAATAGACAGTTGGAACGCGTTGCCAGATAATATAGTTAATTCAAAGGGAGTGTACGAATTTAAGACACAATTGGATAGTCAGTGGGAATTGGAGAATTCATAAACAAAGGACCAGCCTTGTTGGGCTTGAGCCTGTAGCTGGTCGTCAATATTTGTATTTGTATTTGTATAAGATGTCAACTAATATTTTTTTTGGCATTTATATTTGATGTTTCTTTATTTTCTATGGTAGGTTGATAATTGAATTTACGTTCCACTCAAGAGACACAAAGGGGAATCGGAGGCGTGTTTATCTATGTTGATAACTATATTCACTAATATAATTTTATTTTCAACTATGGGCACTATATTTGCAAAATAGGGAATTGTACTTTGTAGTACAATCATTTTATAAAAGCTTTTGTATTTTCACTTAAAGTAGCTATATTTGCTATGAAAAATATTTTTTTTATTTCAGCTACATTTGCAGTGGGAATTGTATTTTCTGTGGTGTGGGGAATATATACATCTGACGGCAACTGTTTTTCTTTGATGCAAATATATACCTTTGTGGACAATTGTGTATCTTTTCGTACAAATGTATGCCTTTGTGGACAGTTGTAAATCTTTGACAGCTGATTTACTACGATGACAAATACAGTGAAGGTTTCTATTCAACTACATATTTTGATATTGACTGTATGTTGTGATATCAACTGTATATTGTGATATCAACTGTATGTTGTGATATAAACTGCATGTATTGATATCAACTGTATTTCTTATATCGACTGTATTTCCTATTGCTATTCCAGTTACGCCGCTGCAGACGCCAGCTTCAGGTGCATGAAGGATCGCAACATCGACCAGAGTGTCATCATCACGGGGGAAAGTGGAGCGGGGAAAACAGGTAAGATACATATAGGTACAGCTACAGTCCACGTACATAGCGGTGGCAACGGTCTACGCGATTTTTTTTTGGCGCACTTCTATTAGCGAGTTATGGTAGGTTACGGCAACCCATCTGTATTTACGGTGATAGCGGTTTTCATGGCAATCAATAGAAAGTTCTTTCGAAATCCATTAAATTCGTTTGATTTCATTCGTTCGTTTGAAATTTTTTCTTTGATTACATTGGTTATTTAATTTTAAAATATCCTTTTATTGCATTGGTTCTTTAAAATTCTTTTTATTTGATTTTATTAGTTCATTAAATGGCTTTTCCACAGTTCTGGAATTATCTTTTATTATAATTATTTTCACGGCACAGTTCTGACGTATCGTCTTGTATTATTTCTTAAATTCCGTTAAAACTAATTACTTTCTTTCGTAAAAAAAATTACGTTAAAACCTAAAAAGTTTTTGAAAAACAAATTTTTCAAAACGTTCTTAAATAAGTTTGTGAAGATTTCAATTTCCACTGTAAAAAGAAAACATTTGTGAAAGAAAATATTTTTGAAATAACTCTTTCCATGGCGATTTTAGAAGTGCGAGAAAAAAAAATCGCCAATGCCGTTGCCGCCGCTTAAAACGTAGACTACAGCTGTACCTATATATCGTTATCTTCACTCTAAAATTACAGTTTTATAAACTAATCTAAGTCTGTTAGTTTGAAATTAGTTATGATAAATACAATTATAAATTTTTTTTTACTTCAAAATATTTTATTTAATGTTATTAATTTTATAGGAGTAAAAATCGCCTGGAGTACTCAGACACAGTATTTCTCGCATTCAGGTTTATGGTTATTTCAAGTCTAATGGTGTATGCCATAAATGTGTTTTCAAAAAACGTTTGGATTAAATGTGTAAACCTATTGCCCTGAATGATAACAGTTGTGAGGCAGTTACTTTTTACGCGCTTTTAATACTCTTACACATATGAATAGATTATGTTTGTGTAGCTATGTTGTGTACTGGTTAAAGGATAAATTCATTTCGCTATTCTTTTTTACAATGCCTATTAAATCAGCTTTTGAAAATTAAGCTCAGATAAATCTATCATTGACCACCTTGGTTTGATAAATTACAAAAACAATACATGATAAATACGAGATTACTGGATTTTAAAAAAAAGGCGTTTGGATGAAATATATGAGCCAATTTTGCTCTGATAGACAAGACATAGAGATATAGATACTGTTATGTTACGTGGTTTTAATACTGCCACATGCAAGCAATTCGTTATGTTTTATAGGTATCATGTACATAAAGTACCATGGTATGCAGAAATATGTATAATTTCGTTACACACTTTTGCATATTTTTCACAACTTCAAAATTATGATCTTGTAATATCCGGATAAACTTATATTTACGGCCTGACACTATCTGCTGTATGCAGGTCAAAAATACTGTCTAGGTCCAAAAATGACTATGATTCCCATGTTTAAAATTCTGAAAACATAAGTGCAATTATCCACCCTACAAAAGTACGGCTAATCATCAATGTTTGTTTCAACCGATAAACTCTAAACTTCAACTTTTCGGAATAGAAAACGCATTCCACAGAACTTTAATTTTTATTAGTGGTGAAGGTATTAAATGAGGTTATTGAAGTGCTTAAAAACATTTATGTGATTGCATTCCAACACTTGTAAGTGTTATCTGGGTTTATGTAATACTAGCAAAATGAAATGGGTATTATGCATTCTTGCTCAATACAGCAAAGTTTGCCTCAAGTATTAGCAATTGGCCTTTAGTTGACAGGTCAAAACAATCAATCTCTTCCATCTGCAAACTGAACATGGAACTCGTAAAGAAAATACGAAGTCCCCCCCCCCTCCTAAATCCCGACAACAATTTTGAACTTCTGCCTTTAAGAATAATATCTTTCTCACAACAGCTGAATATGATTGATACAGAATTCAAAGTGAGTTTTCCTCTTTTCAGAATAATCCTCACTGTCCTGCGATTTTCATGTGTATTTTACTTGAGATTTCGTCTGTATCTACAAATGATAATATAGATCATGGCATTTTTTACACATGTATAAGTAATTAATTTGCCAGTAATTATCTTGTGTGTTTAATGAAAATATTCCGAAAAATAAAAAGATTTTAATCCATAAACATGAAGTACCTATATTACTCCATAAACACATCCAGGTCGTGGTATCTTGGTTGGACGATTAACGGATTAGCAGCCGGAAAGTTCTGAGTTCAAAATTAGATACAACGAAAGACCGTCATTTAGTAGGGGATTGTAAATGTTTAATGGGAGTTTAATGGACACAAAAGGTCACACGTTGGGATGGTGTGGAAATTTGGAGAGTGCTGTATCTGCTCAGATGCTACCTAGTCATCTGACCCTGGTTAAAAAGTACACTTTTTTGTCCTCGGAATTTTACCTTCGGGACGGATCCAGGATCGTCACCAATAATCCGTTATGTTACACCAGTGCGACGTTAATTCAAATACCATACTAAATACTATGCTTGAAAATGAAATTAAAAAGCAGATAATCTGACATAGTTCCCCCCCCCCTCAATTATCCCTATAAATAAAAATATCTTCCATACACGACTAATCCTTACTGCTTTTTCTTGGTGAATGAAAGAGGAAAATGAATACAAACAATGCAATTGTAAATGCATGAATAAGCAATTGCATGTCATCTTCCTCTTAGATTCTCGACTAGTTACCATAAAATTAATTCGAGATCTATATCGCTATGCAAGGCAATCTTTTTTCTCACCCTATCGTATGTTATTTTGGGAATGAATTCGCGATCTTCAACTAAAGAATAAGACTTTCTTTGAAGTGAAAGATGGATCCGTGGGAAGGTTAGGCATAATAACAAGGATGCAATTAGTTTGTAACAACTATCATTTCGTTAGTATGTACCCACAAGCGTTCGAGAATGTGACAAGAGAGAATTCTGCTTCATAAATGAGAATGCTTTTTTCGGCTTGAGGAATGTAAGTGAATGAATTGGTTCCACTTGGCTGACGAAACAAAACAAGATATGTCAGATTGGAAGTTTAGGAACATTTATTAAAGTGGTAGGGAATTTTATGAATGTATTGTTGGGTAGTTTCTATATGTAATCCGGACGTGGAAGCCTAATTGGACACGTAATGAATCGGCAACCGGAGAGGTCTGAATTTGAAACTAGGTCCAACCAAATACCGCCGGGAGCTCGTGCATGATAAATCTGTAGAAGCATCAGATGTACTCCCGTTGGCGTGGTGTGGAAGCTTAGAGAGAGGGATACCAGCTCTCTCTCCAGTGTTAACTTCGAGATCTGACGGGTTAATGGTTCGCAGAGTAACAGATTAGCAATAGAGGGTTTGTGAGTTTTGAAATCGGACCTATCAGACTGTCGTGTACACGTTAACTGTTTCACGTTAACTTTGTCGTGGCCCCAAATGTTCTAACTTTGGTGCGGTGTGGAAGCTTGGAGAGTGGTATACCAGCTCAGGTTTGATCTAGTCATTTGACTGGTCTTATGTAAATGTTTTCTACAACACAATTTGTTTCTACTTCTAGATTATTATCTTTGTCTTAGACAGCTTTTCGAAGACATGTTACAGCTAATTTATCCTTTGCCATGTTTTGAAAAAACTCCTATAAGAGTCATGTTTTTCAAGTTAAATATTTATAAGCGGCTGTAAAGTCTCTGGCAAAACGAGTTTCTGGTACGTATCCCGAATATGACGTTACAAGGCTTGTATCTCGAATGTTATTTCCACATTTCGGCAACAAAAAATCCTAACAACTTCCAACCAATTCCTTCTAACTTTTCAAACAAATAAGCTCCGATTGTATAATCAATATGCAAACACATTGCATGATGATTTCCATGTGTAATTTACCTATGACAGTCCTTTCATCTGGTGAGCTTACAACCTTTTTGGAAGTGGAATCTTTCAAGGTCAGCTGCAGTATCACAGGACACTCTATGTCCAGTTTCGTACTCATGTGGGCAAATGTTTCATATCCTGTTTAATGAATACTTCTACTGTTGGAATCCAATGATTTTGAGAGTGAAATTTGAAAAAGACACGATGAAACAAGAACTTTCTATATCTTTTATTTAGACCGCACTTGGAAAGAAGCTTTGAATCAGTCAAGGCTTACTTACAACATCCATTAAAAACCCGCTGTGTTCATTTTACCGATAAGTATAGGAAAAGTATTAAGTATATCATCATCTCCACAGATACGTTTAAAACAAACAAAAATAACATAGGAACATTCCTCATCAACTGAACCAGATCTAAGAAGAACATTAGTCTGGGCTAGATTCCGAAACACAGTCCCTGGGCACGCTTGAAGATAAGACGAATTTTTTTCCTTCGCTTTGACAGCTTTCGTCGATATTAGACGAAATACTTTCTTCTAAGCCTAGCCAATAGCAGGAGAGTACTTCTTTTTTCATCATTCGCCTATCCATCATCCGATCTGATGGATTTGTAACACTGCAAAGGTTAAGACTGCAGAGTTTTTTTTCCTTTGTTCCGGTAACCTTTCAATCCAGATAAAGAACACAGAGATGGAGGGATAGAAAATGGCGATTGTGACAGACGATCGGTTGTGGAGTGATTTTAGAAAAAGAACTGCAAAAATAAAGGAATTGCCGATGGATTTTCCTCCTATTGTAATTCGGAGAGAAATTGCCGACTCACTTTTCATGTGTTTTAGGCTCAGATCAATACGAATGTTTCTCGGATAGTTTATTCGAAACTTTTGTTTGGGAGTCTAATAGCCCAAACTCACAAACCCTATTAAAGTACTTTAGAGAGAAAGTATTCTACGTATCTGAAACCATGCTTAGATGATGATTGTGTGCCTAAAATAGATATTAACAGTATCTTTGTCTTTTTTTATACTGTATAGGACATGACCATTTAAACCTCTAAGTTGTATCGACGAGATATGTATGAGATTGTCCATCAAGATATCACTATTTAACTCTACAAGTCGTTTCGACGATATATCTAGTTCATCGAGTTCTGAGTAATTTTTCTTATAACGAGATATCTTTTCGTCAAGAATGTAAACTGAATTTTGAATGATAAAGACTGACATTTTTTGATAATGACGAGTTCAAGATTACGTCAGTTTTTTCTGATGATTAGATATATCATCCAATTCGATATATCGCCGACCAACCGATCTAGTGGTCAAGGTGTTGGCCTCTGGATCGGAAGGTTCCTGGTTCGCATCCGGGGTCAGGGCATTGATGCCATTCTGCATGCCATTGGAAGTAGTGACCATAGCTTCCTGCCTTGTAGTGGCCATAGATTACATATATATATATATATATATATATATATATATATATATATATATATATATATATATATATATATATCGTCCAACAATATCTGGTCAGTTTTGCTAACGACCAGTTACCTAGGAGACCCAAATACCAGGAGGTTTGAACCTCTGAACGTCATATTTACGAGTTGTTAAGTAACTATTCTTTAAAGTTCTTTTAATACCTCAAGCCGGAAGCAGAGTTCACTCAATAAATGTTAGTTAACCCTCAAAGTGGTTTCGACGTGATATTTTATCCATAAGGAACTGTCCAATATGTCGCTAATAGCCTGATATCTCGTCCATAGAGATGTTGAAATGTTTCTAAAAGCTTTTACAGATGACTGCTTACCAAAAACAATAGTATTAGATTGGTATAAAAATTATAAAGAAGGTAGAAAATCCGTCGTAGATGATTCACAATCTGCTAAACCACATATCAACCAGGTCAGAGAATGGGGGCTTAGTGATCGTCGTTTAACAATTAGAAACTTTATTAAACAAGTTCCTCTATCATTTGGTTCCTGTCAAGCAATTTTGAAAGATCATTTAAGTTTGCGACGCGTCACTTTTCGAGTTGTTCCAAAACGCTTAATTTGTTACAAAAACAACTAAGCGTAGTAATGTCTCGAGAGATGCTTTCTCAAGGCGATTTCTTTTTAAAACACATTATTACCGGTGATGAAACTTGGGTCTATGATTTTGATACAGAAACAGCAGAACTGTCAAGCGAATGATACTTGAAAGGTGAAGCAAGACCGAAAAGACCACGTCAAAGTCGCTCAAAAATCAAAGTATCGTTGACCGTTTTCTTTGATTTCCGTGAATTTGTGCATTATCCAACTGGCCAGGCGGTCAAAAAAGATTATTATTTGAATTTTTGTCGTCGTTTGCGTGAAGCAATCCGTCAAAAGCAACCGGAATTGTGATGACATAACTCATAGGATTTCGTCACGATAATTCGCCTTCTCACAATGCCATTATTATTCGTGATTTTTTCACAAAGCATTCTACAAATACGGCTCCACAAGCTCCGTATTCGCTTAAAATGGAACCGTGTGATATTTTTTATTTCCACTGGTTAAACACTCTCTTCATGGTCACCGTTTGGAGTCCAATGATGCAATAAAAAAAATTCCATACGAACCCCGAAGAGTTTTCACAAAATGGACTTTAGGCATATTTTGAGGATTGGAAAATACCTTGGCAGAAGTGTATTGTAGTCTAGGACATTACTTTGAACGAGATATAATAAATTTTGACTAATAAATTGAATCATTCTGTTCTATAACAGAATTACGGGTAATTTTTTTTTATCCTTTTAGTACTGTCGTATGATACATATCGTCACTCAAAGTGCAAAAAGTCGCAGCATTTTTCAGGAGAGCAAAATAATATTGTGCCATCCAGAAAGTTCTGCGCGTTTTCAAATCGAAGCTAGCTTTGCTATTATTATTTTGCGACCGCTGATAAGGAGTGACCTTGATTGAAGCAGATGTTTAAATTCGGTATTTTCTGTTTACACTGCAAACTTATAGCATGTGTTGCGGCATAATATATGTTTCACTTCAGTGCTAAGAATGGAGAACCAGAACGTTCATTATTGTCATATTATGCTCTTTTATTCTAAGAAAGGAAAAAATGCTAGTCAGACTGCTAATAAAATGTGGTATGTTTTTGGACATAGTGCTGTTTCTGAGGCCACAGTTCGAAGGTGGTTTGTTAAATTTAAGCGTGGAAATTTCAGCCTCGAAGATGATGCCGGCATAACATCGAGAGGGGGACTGCATCCCAAAAAAAGTAAGGATTTGTAGTGAAGTCTCTGTATGAAGTTTCTGTGGTGAAATCTCTGCTGTGAAGTCTCTGCTGTGAAGTGATACTTCATATGTAAAAACGTAACTGCGAACTGAACTGAAGTAGTGGTTCACAGAAATGAATATAAAACCAACTGTGACAAGAACAGAATATCAATATCAATACCAGGCATTAAGGAATGTAAAGTGTCAGAACGGTTCACCAATAAATAATTTGAATGTTTTGAATCGTGTAATTCAACTCTATGTAAATATTATACACGTTCTAAACAAATATGTATCTTAACCGTTCTATATATTTCCTACCGTTCCTTTAGATAACCCTTCAGTCACTGGGGGGATACTCTGTAGTGAAGTCTCTGTATGAAGTTTCTGTGGTGAAATCTCTGCTGTGAAGTCTCTGCTGTGAAGTGATACTTCATATGTAAAAGCGTAACTGCGAACTGAACTGAAGTAGTGGTTCACAGAAATGAATATAAAACCAACTGTGACAAGAACAGAATATCAATATCAATACCAGGCATTAAGGAATGTAAAGTGTCAGAACGGTTCACCAATAAATAATTTGAATGTTTTAGTCGTTGTATTAATTCATATGGGATTAAATATTCCATAGATTTCTGTATGGTGTGACTACAAATGAATTGTTTATTATTAATTGTTGTCACAAAATCAGACGATAAATTCGGAAAAATACTGTTCTTGAATGGCAGTATTGAAAGCAGAAATCGAAGCAATGACACCAGAACTGATCAATCGTCAAGGTGTTGTCTTCCAGCATTACAATGCTCGGCCCCACATTTCGCTGTATGTCATATAAATACTTATTGAGTATGGCTGGGATGTTTTGTGTAATCCCCATATTCACCTGACCTTTCCCCCTCAGATTTTTACTTCTTCAGGTCACTTCAAAATTCTTTGAACGGCCTGGATTTTAATTCTTTGGAGACTGTCAAACAGCACCTCGATAACTTCTTTACAAATAAGCCTAATTTTTTTTTTAAAGTTTAGTTTTCAGCTGCCAGAAAGATGGCAAAAAGTCATTGAAAAAATGGGGCTTATGTGATTGAATAAAATTATCTTAACTTTTTGTATTGCTTCGTTGGTATTTATCTTAAAAAACGCACAGAACTTTCAGGATGACCCAAGGAATTAAGTTCGGAATCTACTAGTAAAAACTTTGAGTTTTGGGTTCTTAGTTTATAGAATCAGCTGATGAACATAATTGATTTTGGTTGGAAATCGCAAAATGCTACACCTAGAAATAATAAAAGAAAACATGGAAATTTTGACATAAGACCTTCAGCACTTTGGGTGACGATGTACGAGGATTGTTTGAAAAGTAACGAGAGTACGTGCCTGATAACATGCATTTACGATTTCTCTACAATTCTACATCATATTCTTCAAAATAGGACCCTTCGGAAGCCACACATCTATGGAAACCTTGCTCCCACTCATCAATTCAATGTCCGGACTGTCGCCTATAGCACTTGTGTAGATCCAGTGTGACCTTAATTGAGCTACCTACTTATTATAGTAACACGGAATTTATTCTTAGAAATATTTTTATTAGCAAACTAAATACTGTTGTACTGAATATTAAAGGTCGGGAAGGCCCGGATGGATGGTAACGGTTTCAAAATCGGAGGGTTACGAGTTCGAAGCTTGGTCCAACCAAAGACAGTCGTGTACACGGGGGCTGGTGCACTTTATATATGTAGTGACCCCAAATGTCCTCATGTTGGGGTATAGAAGAAGTTTGAAGGTGGATAAGAATTTTAATTAATGTCGTACTTTAGCTAAACAACGGGCTATTAGAGTATTAGACACCGCAGGTGTCCCCCTTACCCCCCGTCCATGGGACAGGTAAAAGTGGTTTTTTGCGGACACACTGCGGAAAAGTGGTTGGAGCCCACCAAGACTGAGTGTGACAGCTTCAGGCTAACCTTTGGCTGTGTGTTTTAGCTACGGGGCACTATACTAACTTTGTTTACAGGATGGGAACTTCTCGTGTGAGGGTTCCCGTTATGCAATATAGAAATAAGAAGAAAATAAAAATATAGTAATAAAAAAAAAGCAAATGGAAGAAACATCAACGTTATGTTAGTTGAGAGCTAAAGTTAAAGGTTAACAAAAAATAGCTTCTTAAAATAGAGCTCTAAGAAAAGGATCAAACGCTATAATAAGAAATGAACAGTTGAAATTAATTGTAAGCAGTCACACCGGGCTATTAACGACATTCCGAAATCCATCCCCAAAGGAAAAGATCCGACCACCGCGTAATTTTTAATCACTTATGATGTCTGGAGAGTGGGATGTCAACTCAGGAGTCACGTCGTTATCTTAATTCAAAGTTACGGTGTGTTGTCCCCGATTCCTTCCCTTCGGATTTGATCCCCGATAGTCTTAAACAGCTTGATGTGTTACTACAGTGCAACGTTAATTAAAATACCTACCAACTCAATATTTTGTTACCTCAATCAGCCGTCAAATCTAACTAAAAGCTTGATTAAGCTATAGGCTATCTGTAACTGAAAAGGAAGGTAGTTACGTATATTAACCTTTACGCTGCGGTAATTACATTTTTTCAACCGTCTCACAGAACGGCTCTATCGCCAGCATGTTCCAACCCGTTTACATAATTACCTTATTTGCGCGATTGAACCTTGTGTGGTAGTTACGTGTGACGCTTACCTTTCATATTATTGTGTGGCTTATCATTTGGCGTGAGATACATACCACCGGAACGACCTTCTGTCTTTCCCTCAAAGCGTTCACACCTCACGGTCGGTAGGGTAGAGTACCCCGAAAAAAACTAGTAACCCTCTAGAAGGTCAGTCGCTGACAGCTCGTAAATGGTGATCGATGCCAGCGGTCACTTAAAAGGGGGCTAACATCCACAGTACACCGATCTATACCACTGGTGTAAACGAAATTTTAGTGGTAACAATTTTCTGCCGCAGCGGAAATGTTAAGTAACGTCGTAATGAATCAACACAATAGACGAGTGGCGGCTCTCCGGGATCAATCCCCCAAAAGAAATATCCGAGGACAAAACCTCGTAATTTTAATCCGCTGTCAGATGACGAGGCAACACTTGAGCTGGCACCCAACTCTCCAAACTTCCATACTACGCCAACGTGAGGACATTTGAGGCCCCGAGAAATATAACGTGCACCAGCCCCCTTTGTGCATTACCGTTTTTTATTGAATTCAGAACACGCACCCCCACGATTGCTTAATTGTTACTCTCTCAACCGGGGTACCGCTACCGGATACCTACCTGGAACTTTGCCTTGACATTGATGACGCAAAGTGTATGCCCACTGCTCTTGAAACCTTCGAGTTGTAGGTGGTGCTGGCTCAACTCCAATCACGTGCATTCCTCCCTGGGTGTATTTCTCTCCTCTGGGTGGTGGAGGTGTTAACCTCTAGATTGGAAGGTACCTGATTTGAATCCGGGTCACTGCATGGATGTTTAGAGGCGTATGGTATAGAGGCGGCTGGTGCACCTAAAATCTGCCCTCACGTTGTGCTGGTGTGGAAGTTTCAAGAGTGGGATGCCATCTGAGGTGTTGCCTCGTTAACTGACTGCGGTTCAAAATTACGTGGTGTTGTCCTCGGATATTTCCCTAGGGTATTGATCCCGTACAGTCGTCAAAAGCCCGTTGTGTTTTTGCAGTACGATGTTGATTATAAATTTAAATTCTATATTCTGGGTTACTAAAACTTTCATTGTGTGTGGCTGTCTACTATTTGATATTTTATGTCGTGTCTGGAGCGGAATGGCGAAATATGGCCTAACACCATAAAATAGTAAGACGTTAACTAAAATACCAACCTACCCATCTGAGCCATGGAACCTCAAAACCAACCTACCCATCTGAGCCATGAAACCTCAAAACCAACCTACCCACATCTGAGCCATGAAACCTCAAAACCAACCTACCCATCTGAGCCATGAAACCTCAAAACCAACCTACCCATCTGAGCCATGAAACCTCAAAACCAACCTACCCATCTGAGCCATGAAACCTCAAAACCAACCTACCCATCTGAGCCATGAAACCTCAAAACCAACCTACCCATCTGAGCCATGAAAACTCAAAACCAACCTACCCATCTGAGCCATGAAACCTCAAAACCAACCCTTCGGAATGTGTTCAGGAAAACGCTAATAGTCCGTTGTGTTTCTTCAGTGCAACGTTAAACAATTACCAATCTACTGAATAGTATTTACTATAGTGTTATTCGATAAATGAACTAAGATTATCGAATCTAAAATCGAAATGAACTAAGATTAAGTGAATTTAAGATGGTTCGTATTTAATAAACATCGAACTGGAGGCAACACAATTGGCTATTGGTTACGGTCCGAGATCAATGATCCGAGGACAACACCACGTAATTTTGTATAACGGTGAGATGATTTGGTCGCACTCGAGTTGGCACCTCAGTCTACATAAATAAACACTACGCCACCGTGGGGACATTTGAAGCCAACGGAGATTTAACGTATACCAGCACTTTTATACATGGCGTTCGTTGGTTGGGTACGAACTTGCTACTCATATTTTATCACTTATCTACACTGAGTCGACGGTAACCTGCATTTTGAGGTAGCCCAATATGTATCATACATTTCTGTCTGTAAAGTATTTGCTCTATGTCTCGTTTATTTACACTGAAACTGTCTTTCGCCCTTTATTAAGCGAATTAAATTCCCGTTCGTTCAAACAAAAGCTGCCCTATTTTAATATACCTCAAAATCCCGTCCATTGTCAAAAAGTTCCAGGGACATTGTCCGATGCCAGGACAACGAAAACCGATCGAAAGATACAATTCAAAGCACTGCTTTCGTTAATGACTCATTCATGAACATTAACCGGGAGCATAACTCATCGCGTGAATCTGAAGCGAGGAGTAAACGATATGCAGCTGCAGAAAGCCACCGGAGCCATGCTCCCATTGGTTATTCATACCTAGTTGATATGTTTGACATCATTTCCGGTTCGCGGTCAATTACAGTCGGAGAATAGCGGGCGGAATGACTGCCTCTAGAGCCGCTTAGTGCTCTGTGGCCGCTGAATTATAGCTCCACACGGAGTACTAACTGTTGAGTTTGGAATCGACCGACACCCATGGTATTCGGGGTCTAGTGATAGACCTTTATTAAATAATGATAATAGATATAATGGAAACGATGTTGTATGGATTTTAAGCATTCTTTATTTATGTGGTGTCTACATCAGTTGATGTATTTACGTTTCTGTTCTATATCCTGGTGAAATCAGATTCTTTCTTTCTGGATTCATACTGGACCGTAGCCTCTAGATCGGAAGGTTCCTGGTTCGAATCCGGGTCCGGGCATGGATTTTTGTAAGCGTATGGTGTAGAGGCGGCTGGTGTACCTTAAATCTGTCGTGGCGTCCTCACGTTGGGTTGGCGTGGAAGTTTGGAGAGAAGGTGCCAGCTCTGGTGTTGCTTCGTCATCTGACCGTGGTTCAAAATTACGAGGTGTTGTCCTCGGATCTTTCCCTTAAGGGACTGATCCCAGACCGTAGTCAATAGCCCGTTGTGTTGCTCTAGTACGACGTTAACTAAAATTACCATTACCATTACCATTACCATCATACTGGACCGTTGCCGACAGTCAGTTCTGTTGCTCGAGTGCGATGTTAATTAAATATCTACAGATCGTCTTCCTGGCTAAGGAGATATGTATGCAAATTCACGTCGCACTGGTGAAAAAAATAGACCATTGGCGATGTTCCGGGATCACTCCATATAGGAATTATAAGAGTAGAGTGAACAATAGTAAAAATGTCATGTATGCCAACATTACGTCTCACTTGAGCGAAAAATAGGCAATTGTCGATGTTCCGGAATCACTCCATATCGATATAAATAAGAATGGAGTGTTTGTTTGTACATTGAATATTTTCGACCCATTTCAAGTTTTCTATCCGTTTTGGACCCTTCTGATGTCAAATCCGCCATTTTCGCGTTTGGTGTCTGTCTGTATGTATGTTGTGCCCTATACACGTCCACACGGTTTAATATATTTTCATGGAAATTTGCATACAGTGAGTACTTATCTTCATTTAGTGAGTGGAATTGGTTGCGAAAGTCTGTCTGTCCGTCTTTCTGTTCTATGTTTGATTTTGTGTTTGTGTGTTTAGCGCGCATCACATGAATTTATTCCAGATATTTGATTTCATTGTGTTTTATTTTATACATTATTTATTAGTTTAGTGAATGGAATAGTGAACATTTCTTTATTGTTCTATTTATCTGAGTTTCATGCTAAAACACCTGATTAAGTATACTTAAATCAACCTTAATTTAGTAGGAATTTTTGGAAAAATTGGAATGTATATTGAATATTAAGATTACTTCGATTGCTTTACCAGTACTGCTGAAAAAAAAATTATTATTCTTCAAATAATTATTTTTTATGGAATTTCAGCTATAATATTTCATTTATTTCGAGTCTTATTTTGGAAATTCTATAAAACCCAAAAATAACTCACAATTACAAACACAAAATCCACACCACTTTGGTCTAAAAGTAGGCTTTACGCTGTGACGTCACTGTGGATTCTAGGTCCCAATGTTTTGGCCTGACTGTTCTTTTGCGTACGACCTCGGATCACTCTATATAATAATTATAAGAGTAGAGTGAGCAATAGTAAAAATGTCATGTATGCCAAATTACGTCTCACTGGTGCGAAAATTGGCAATTGGCGATGTTCCGGGAACACTCCATATAGGAATTATAAGAGTAGAGTGAGCAATAGTAAAAATGTCATGTATGCCAACATTACGTCTCACTGGAGCGAAAAATAGGCAACTGGCGATGTTCCGGGATCACTTCATATAGAAATTATAAGAGTAGAGTGAGCAATAGTAGAAATGTCATGTATGCCAACATTACGTCTCACTGGAGCAAAAAATAGGCAATTGGCGATGTTACGGGATCACTTCATATAGAAATTATAAGAGTAGAGTGAGCAACAGTAAAAATGTCATGTATGCCAACTTTGCGTCTCACTGGAGCGAAAAATATTCAATTGGCAATGTTCCGGGATCACTCCATATAGGAATTATAAGAGTAGAGTAAGATATAGTAAAAATGTCATGTATGCCAACATTACGTCTCACTGGAGCGAAAATTGGCAATTGGCAATGTTCCGGGATCACTTCATATAGAAATTATAAGAGTAGAGCGAGCAATAGTAAAAATGTCATGTATGCCAAATTACGTCTCACTGGAGCGAAAAATAGGCAATTGGCGATGTTCCGGGATCACTTCATATAGAAATTATAAGATTAGAGTGAGCAATAGTAAAAATGTCATGTATGCCAAATTACGTCTCACTGGAGCGAAAAATAGGCAATTGGCGATGTTTCGGGATCACTCCATATAGGAATTATAATAGTAGAGTGAGCAATAGTAAAAATGTCACGAATGCCAACATTACGTCTCACTGGAGCGAAAAATAGGCAATTGGCGATGTTCCGGGATCACTCCATATAGAAATTATAAGAGTGGAGTGAGCAACAGTAAAAATGTCATGTATGCCAACGTTGCGTCTCACTGGAGGGGAAAATATTCAATTGGCGATGTTCCGGGATAACTCCATATAGGAATTATAAGAGTAGAGTGAGCTGTAGTAAAAATGTCATGTATGCCAACATTACGTAATCAAATCTAGTAGGAACTTGAACTTTAAACTGCTTCCGTCAATCGGGTGAAAGTAAACATTCATGATCTGATTCTTCCACGGTATGGAAAAAAAGTGCTAAACCACTGATCTATCATCTGAATGGTCTGAGCGACATAATAGTAAACTTAGGCGACTTCATCGTTTTTGTCACAATGCTATATACGAGGGGTGACTCAAACGAAACCGGACAGATGCTCTGGTAGGCAAGGCCAATGTGGTACGGGGTTTTGCAGCTTGCTGTACGCGTTGGTGGATCTCAACTATCAGTCTGCCAAGCGGCGTCATCAGTGAACTTTTTCCTAAATCAGGTTTTAGGCGATCGTCGATTTTGCTGATGTAGGACATATAAGAACAGTACGCTAGAAGTAAATTTTGTTTTCGGTTGGAAAATATCCGGTACTAAAAGTGCTGAAAGGATACAGACAGCTTACAAAGATGGCGCTACAAAGAAAACGCATGTTTTTGAGTTTTTTTTTTTTTTTCATTTTAAAAAGGATGTAATGTCGATTGAAGATCAACATCGGCCAGGTCGTCCTTCAACCTCGAAAACGGACAACATCCGGAATACCGACGGAGAACCATAGTCGGCCACTCATCGTTCATTCATTTGACCGGGTCAGACTGTGAACCAGGAGTATTACTTGAAGTTTTAAAGCATTTGGCGACTAATTTGTGTCCTCTACGATGAAAAGGGACGAGTTTGAACAAAAAATGAAAAACAATTGAGAGGCATCTCTTTCGCGGAGCTTACGAACTGACTCCCAAAGTAAAAGAAACGTATTGATCACTTTATTGAGGCCAACGAAGAGTTCTTTGAAAGTGACTAAAGTATGAACTCGTTAAAATAAATACGTGATTTTATATAAATTGTAATATTTAAATATTATTTTAAATATTACTTTTTTCATTAAGATCCTTTTTCATCATCGAGAACAAAATTTAGTCGCACGGAGTGAGATCGGGTGAATAGGGAGTACGGGAAAACTGAGGCCATGTCATTTTTTGTAAAAAACTGCTTGACGATCAAACAGGTGTGTGCAGGTGCGATCTTATGGTGGAACCACCACTCACTACTTTGCCAGATATCGGGCCGCCGTGTTCTTCGAATGGCATCTCGTATATGCTTTTAAACTTCTAAGTAAAATTCATGGTTAATAGTCTGATCCGGTGAAATGAAAGAACTATGAGTGGACGAGTATGGTTCTCTGTTGGTTTTCCGGATGCCGTACGATTATGTTCGAAATGTGAAGATTTTCTTTTCGCAACGCAAATATTCTAAAATAATACTGTCAAAGTAACTTTAAAATGTATTTTTTGTAGTTTATGTGACGTTTGGCATTTAACCTTTTGACTACGGCTATAGATATACCAAGCGAGATTATTTCTTGGCGCGATTTTCATAACTTTTACGGTACAATTGATGTACTGGCCGTTGTCTAAATTCTTTCTTGGCGCGATCATGGTACAACTTCTGTACTGGCCGTAGTCTAAAGGTTAATCTATAACTGATGTTAACCAATAAACTATCCTATATGTGATATTCGAATTCATTATTTGGCATTTTTTTTGTTGGAGATATGCTGCAATCGTATTTGAAAGACCGGGTCAAGTGACGTGACATTCGGAATATGTTCATTAGCTAGAAACCAACTCTCGAAACTTCCACACCAAGCCAACGGGAGGACTTTTGAGGCCACGACAGATGTAATGAGTACCGCTCCCTTTGTACAAGACCGTTTTTGGGTGGATTCGAACTCGCAACCCCGCCCTTTTTTAACTCTCAGGTTGCTAGGGAAATGGGCGTGATTATGGAAATGGGCAAAAATTTCCCTCTCAGGTTGCTAGGAAAATGGGCAAACCCACTAAGCCACCCCTCGGAAAGGTTGATTGCGTTTTATGGCGTAAGAAAGATATTTGGTCAAGATTTGCTCAAGATCAAGTGAATAGAAATACACACAAATGGAAAGTAATGCAACAAAAGAGAAAAACACCTAGATATGAATCCGCCATCAGCCATCTTCAACTATGTTGGTGCTTATGCATTGGGCACACCCACTGAACATCTTCACCCAAAATTAAGAATTTATAAGAATGCGATACCATTTTCAATGTTTTTCATTTATATCGAAATGTCTTGCTAAATGTAGGCGGTACTAATACATTTTCTTCTCGAAAACTTGTTTTCTAGCCGTGACAAAACTTGACTTTTTAAGAATAAATTAGCAAATAATTGATATCGTATTAATGCAGGGTGGTGAATTGTTCAAAGCCAATTTTATTAAACGCTAAACGTCATAGAAACAACGAAATTCCTCATTTTATGGCAATTTCATATTTTGCATTTGGGGCATATTTTGCATTTAAGGCATATTTTGCATTTAGGGCATATTTTGCATTTAGGGCATATTTTGAATTTAGGGCATATTTTGCATTTAGGTGCATATGGTAACAGGTAACAAAATACTCCCTTTCTAGTTTGTTTGTTCACACTGAATATCCTTTTCATATGTGTACTTATAAAGAAAAGGTTACGAGTCCCTGAATTCAAATCATGGACAATGCTTATTTTTACTCTGATTAAGTCGAAAATGTGTTGTTGTGTCGACAGTACAAAAGTTACAATAATACCAAATTCCAAAAATAATATTTATGTATTTTCGTAAAATTACAGTAGGGGTTTTACAAAAACCTTTTAATCCACCAGCAATCTCCAAAAAATTCACACAAACCATTTGCGATACTAATATCATTTTTATCATCGCTTCAATATTATCATTAACACATCGAATGCACCCACGTTTTACCTTTTAAATTAAATTTTTTCCGTTCACTCTTCAAAATTTTCAAACTTTGACGGATCTTCACTTCCTAACTGATTACACATTCATTTCTTGCAAATATAAAGCTTTTCAACAAGCATCACTTAAATCGATTTTTAAGACGATAATTTAAATCGACACATTGTACACACATTTATTTTGATATAAATCTGGAATAAAATGTATTCCCATCGGCAGATTTGACTTCTTAACAGAATAATGCGATGCGTGAATCTCGATACTCGATACTTCAACGTCTACCAAATTTGTTTGACTGGGCGGCAATTCTGAATAGCAGGAACTATATATTTGGCAGTTATTATTATTTTTACTGTTATTCCTTAGTCTTTTCTCTCACAGATTCAAATATCGTAGATGATTTTTGTTCTCAGTGTTTACTCTTGAGTTTTCGGGGATGCATGCTTCTTTATTTAAAACTCACACAATTAGGAAACACTCAAAACTTATTTTCTTAAAAGTGACTCCGCTTTGCTCCCCCTTGCAAAGTAAGTGGGGCCACACCCTAAACATTTTCACATCATATTCTCTTATATCTCATCTGTGAAAAAAATTACTTTAGTGATAGTTTATTATTAATATTTGTCCTTATTTGTTCACTAGGACATTAATGTTCTTCAACTAAAGGACCAAACGATTGTCATCTAGTTGTGCTGTTAATTTTTGGCTGTTATATATATGCATAATTATAAAGCTCAAACACGCAGAAACATCTCTGAAAAGCTAAAGGGATAAGAGAATACAGAATGCAAAAGACTAAGCTAAAACGGCAGAAAAGCAATAGACTAAGCGTTAAAAAACTAAAAGTTCAATTCTCAACATTCTCCAATTTCTCTTTGGTTTTTTATAATTGAATCTTTGAATTATATATTTACGCAATGACGTATCATTATTTCTTAAGTTGCCTTTTTTACAAGGAGGCCAATAGCTCTTTATTAATTTTGATAGTTGACAGAATCTATTTATTTTTCTATAGAAGCCTGCAAGTGTGTGATGCAGTACTTAGCCATGGTGTCTGGTTATACGAGTGATATGGATTGCATTAAAGAGCAGCTATTACAATCAAATTTTATTTTAGAAGGTATGTATTCAACATGAACGTCTATGTTACTTCCTAAATGAAGGAAACTTTTACTACTATTTAATAGAATGGTAACCTCTGAAATCTAATGGCAACAATGGATTTAACTTGCCATTGACACTTGTCGTTTACGTATTAATAATTAGGTATTTCCTGAAAGGTGACATACAATACAAAATAAAGCATCAGTCCAAAATGAATTTGTTAGTGGCTCAACTTACAAACAACTCATTAAAGATCAGTAAATGAAGAACTTGCTGAGGTATCAAAAATTTGTTAACTCGCAAAGATCAATGAAAACTGAGTATAAGGGAAGGTGTCGTAGCTTGTGACAGTTGTACCTTGAAACAGTTTATATTGTGCTACCTCCTTTTGAGTAAGTAGCAAAACAACACATTGTAGTTTACCATTTGCCACCAAAGAACCTTCTCACAAAAATCGGCACTCCATATGTGTTTTTAGTGTTTGCTAAACAACTAATTGAAATACTTCATCTGGTAAGTAAATATTTTGGATTTTAAAATGCTTATTATTATTCGTATTTTCACTGATTATAATTATATTTTTTTAGGGTTGGTAAAATTAGTTAAAAATATGTTCTATTCAATGATATGATTTAAATGTAAACACAACCTAATACTACTTTCTAGACTGTTTTATTTGTAAAGGCAACCAGGTTGTACCCTGGGACAAAATAAATATTGTAAAATAAATGTACAAGGACATACTAAGGTAAGATGATTTATTTTGTCCCTTAATACAACAGTCTAGGTTTACAAATACAGTAATACCCAGAATTTACATAATAGGTGGGACCGACGGAAAATCGCGTAATTCAAATTCGTGTAAGTCAGGGTAAAACTTTGCAAAAAATTTTATTTAATTGAGACCAAGGACTAACAAAAACACAAGTTTAGAAGAAATATATTTCGTAAAATTAAAGTTCTTTTTTATACAAGTGTCATTCCAAAAAAATATAAAGAAATGTATATGTAACATATACAGATATGTAACTGTATATGTTACACTGTATATGTTGCACTGTATATGTAACAGAGTGGGTATTTAAACCTAAAAGTAGAATTGCAGCTTAATATTTCATGCAGAGTCAAAAAAATAAGAGTATTTAACAGCTGTTAAAAATGTACTTCCTCTCGTGATTTATTTCATTAAAAAGTAGCTTTTAGATTTTTAGAAAATGACGTAACAGTGTGGACATTTACTTATTACATATAAGTAATCATAGATAAAAAATCCAACTTACCTTTTTCTTGAATATCCAATACAATATGACTAACAGGAAGTGAACGCAAAATACTTCAAAGAGTTCAGTACAGTTGTCAACTTTAATATAATTTCATTTTTTATATTTAAAACTCCTTGTAACAGAGTGGACTTAATAGGGCTGTATAAAATTGGAACACACACATAAACATTTATACATCTAAAAATAAAATACAATTCAAAACCCTTTTTTTGTCAGTAATTTTTATTAATAGATGTTTCATTATATATTATATAACTTATTACTATAACTCACAACTAGTGCATTACAAATATCTTCAAAAATTCTAAATTTGATCCTGGGACAGCTTGTTTTCTCTCTGCCCAGTTATACATAGTGTTTTTTTTTTTGTACATTATTGAAATTAATTTTTTACACTTGAAAAATATTTTTAATTAAGAAAAATGAGATGAAGATCAAGAAACAAACATGACTATTTTTCAAAAGCATATTACCATATATATGTAAAAAATATTAGCTTCTTAGACATAGTTATTACGGTTTTTTTGGGAATGACCCGAAGTAAAAAACAAATTATTAAAAACAAAATTAATGTGCTACGTATAAAAGTTATTTCGATGTCGATAGCTTCACAAAATCTAACAAATTCGTCTGACGGCACAATGCTTTATTTTTTCATCGGTCCGGGCAACGCAGATGGTTTTCAACAGCCGTCCCATTGGTTTTGAGTGCAGGTGATTTTTAACTGATTCCCCGAAAAATTTGATGGCACAAAGAGATCTGCTGGAGAGCTATAACTGAGCAGAGGTATATGTTTTGTGACGCTCTTTTATGGGGCCACGAAATGAAATTTTGCCTGGCTTACAGCGTCCAAGACACAAGGATAAAAATCTCTATTGTAGTCTTATATATAGTTTTTTTTTTGTAAAATAAATACGTTATTTGTACATTAAGCTGTTTTGTTGTGTTGACAGGCACACCATTCGTCCCTCTACGTTATAACGTATCACAGCAATAGAAACACTAAAATAGCGGGCGTCAGTGTTGTCGAGCGATAAAATGCTAAAACTGTGTGTAATGTTTTATAAATACGGAATTAAGTATGTGGGGAATATTGATTTATTTTGTAGTCTACTTTAAACAATCTAAAATTAACATATATTCCAAGGTGCAACATGTATCCCAAGGTACAACAACATGTATCCCAAGGTACAGCAACGTGTATCCCAATGTACAAAACCACGTTGGACCTTGGGACATTTGTATAGATTAACAAAACAATTTATTGAACAGTTTTTATTCAAGGTATATATACAAATAAATAAAAAATTGCAAATTCTTCCAAAAGTAATGAATGTAAATAGTTGATGGAAAAAACAAACTACAGCTACAATATCGACTCGGGAAAAATATTTGCTGAAAACTGTTCTATGGTACGACCCCTTCCCCTACGTGTATAAACAATTATATATTTCATGGAAGGTGAAATGCAATGCAAAATAAAGCATAAGTCCAAAATTAATTTGTTTGTGGCTCAACTTACAAATGATTCGTTAAAGATCAGTAAATGAAGAACACGCTGATATAATACATAATTTTGTTTACTCGACGAAATCAGTGAAGACTGAGGATATTCTTCGTTGCATCAGATTATAGTGTACGGATGTCCATGTGGGGAATGTCCTCCTCCTAACGTTGAAATTCATCTAAGATTATGTAGTTACTACAGTTAAATCAAGATGGGTCACTCGAATAAGAATTATAAATATACTAGCAGACCATCAGCAAAGCATCTGCGATAAACTTTCTTTAATAGCTAATATCGATTGATAACAGTGTTGTTACTCACACGTTTCATGGATCCTGTAACTCTCCTGATGGATGCCTTGATGCTCGTTACTAGCAAAAAAACCAGATCTTGATGGACGAGTTATCTCGTCAGTACAAAAAAGAACCCTACAAGATCTTGATCTCATCATCAAAAAGAAATCGTCAATGTCTTAATGACGACATATCTCGTCATTAGTAAAATTGGCTTTATCGTGATGGACAAGATATCTTGTCAAAACGGCTTTAATAACCTTTAATGTTAGAGACCAAATTTAAAGGTACTGCTTTCTTCAGAGGGCAGTAGAAATCGCAGGTTTCTTTCTTGACACTCTAAAATGAAGTGCACTATTTGTACTTCTTTTCGGCAATAACTCTCGATGTCACGCTTCTTTCTTGAAAGTCTAAACTGAAATGTATTCGCACTTTTATTCGACAATGAGTTATTATTCGACAATAACACTAGATGTTAAGATTATTTTTTGAAACTAAACTGAAATGTATAATTTTTACTGTGTTTTTCGTCAGTGAGTAAATATTCAACGATAACACTTGGCGTCATGCTTCTTTCCTGAACCTTTAAAATCGGGTATGAAATTTTCAAACTAACTGTCGAAACGGTGACTGTGTATTGAAACTATTTTATTTGCATTCAAATCAACTGCTCTAAACGTCTGAATTGTCGTTTCAGCTTTTGGAAACGCGAAAACGCATCGGAACGACAACTCTTCAAGATTTGTAAGTAAGCAACAATACTTTTCTTTTTTTTCTATTCATTTTATAGGTGCACATGTACAATCTGTCAATTTTTGAAATGTACATTAAAAAATTGACAGACTTTGAATGTGTAACTCAATTTTATCACATTAAGGAAGCAACTAAAGCAATGTGCCATAGCTTCACTTACTTCCTTAATGTTCAGTGTTTTGAGTAATGTTTCTCATTAAATAGCTTTTGCTTTATCAAAACCAAATTTCTCATTTCCAAAAACCGAAAGCCCAATATGTTTGAAATACCATTTCCAGCTTCAGATAGGTGAGAAATCAGTATTCACGAATTATGATTAAAAAGAAGGTTATAGTTTGTGTTGGAAAACCCTTTGGAGAAAATTCAACAAAATGTAAAGCGTAGTTTCATGTGGGTATGGTATTTCCATTTTTCAAATAAAATTGATTCAAGCATTTTTCATTGGGGAAAACTTTGTTTCTAATGTCACATTTGTATGCCTGTTACATAAGTTATGTCTCTCTCTATTATCCCTTTATGATGTAAAATATGAAACCAGCATGTGAAAAAAAGATTGCAAGTAGAGTTCTGTTAAGTACATATACAAATCAAACGTTCATCATAATGCTATTCAAACATTACAAGTTTCAAAGAAAGCTCATTACAAAATTTAAAGAACTAAGGGTCTCAACCCCCTACTCGCTAACGCTTGCCAGCTCAAGATGATTGCTTCGCAAACCAACACTCCTTTTGCAAACGTCTTGGTTAGTGTCAGGTGCGAATGTGTTTTGGCTTCGCAAACCAACACACAAAATATTTGCTTGCTTGTTGCGCAAGTTCTAATTCTAAGGAATCAGTCCCACCACCACCCAACAGGTTACTGACATTTTATCTTATTCTAAATAAGAAAACAAATAGTTTAATTTTTTTTTTTTTTCATTTTTATATTGCGATTTCGGGACTGGGAATTGTTTTCCAAAACGACGAATCTGTGGTATGCGAGAAAGGCAAAAAAGGATCGATAACACTGCAACCAAACTTTTATAAATATTCAACTCATAAATTCAAAGTAAAGTAAGCATTTGTGCATTTAAAGTTGAAGCCTTAATTTTAAAGACATTTTAAAAGTCAAAAACTAACCACTTCGATCCTAAAGCGGTGTGACGAGTTATTCGCTTTTCCCAGAGCTGAAAAGCGCTACTTCCCGATGCAAATGAGCATCACAAAGTTTCTCCAATCTTTTCGCCGTGCCGATGAACAATTTGTTTATTAGTTTAGATGTGTCTTGCGATAAATCAATAGCTTTAATGTGGCACCGTTAGTTCATTACACTCTTTCCCTCCTTGTTTCTATTTTCAGGGGAAATATATGGAGATTGAATTCGATTTCAAGGGGTGTCCTGTCGGGGGATCAGTCACAAATTGTGAGTATGCCATTGTTCTTTACTGTTGATGGTGAGAGACGTTCATTGGAATACTACTATTATAGCTTAAGGGATAGTAGACTCTTTCAAAATAACTAAAACCTATAGAAAAATCGGTCTTTTGATTTTAGTCTTAAATATTAATTAATATCAAAATCTGTGGATGGCAAAACAATTTTTTCAACCAAGATATATTTTAATGGATATGCATACATAATAACATTAATTTTGTTTTGGCTATATAAATGTATCTTTTTTTTTTTGGGGGGGGGGGCTTCTAAATATTCAAATTTGGGTTTTAAATGTTGCTTAACTTATGCTTTTTTGTAAAATTTTAGGTCTTTTAGGAAAGTACTTTTGTTTTTCAACCAAGCGATATTCTCCCCAAGTGTATTTAATTTGATTTATGTATGTGCAAACTTTTATGGGCAAAGTTTTGATAATGCATGGAAAATTAATGCGCTTGGAATTTCTTTTTTTATAATTTATCCAAATTTGTTACCACGTTTTATGTGATATCTTACCAATGATTTAATACTTTTGAAAAACCTTATCTATACTCTTCCTACAGCATAAGCAGCCCGAAATTTCAAAGCAATGGAATAACACCTTCAAAAATTGGTTTTGACAGTCCACTGTTCACTAAAGAAAGCATTACATTCAAATTTGGTCATAATGATTAACGGTTTTTAAGCAGCAGATTAACAAGTTGTTTGATGTCTCAAAAATTTTAAACACACAGCTCAGAAGAATCGCAATTTTATCTTGTGATCTTCAAAGTAATGGGTACATATATGGAACATGAAACTATTGTCAACTCTTAAACACCCAACTTGTTGATACTGACTTCTGAACTTGTTTTAATTCATTAAGTGTAATTATAAAATAGAAAATGAATCTATGTTGTTTAGTATAAATAGTTCCCGTTCCATTGTGGAATTAACAATAAATCAATATAAATGTATTTGGAAATCAATATATGAATTACTTGTTTCCTTTGGATTGCAATGAGTGATTGAACTCCAGATTGATCAGGAAACTTAACACTCATACAAAATGTGTGTGAACGCATATTTCGAAGGAATATAACATACACGGTAAGCCATCGCCCTTCTAATTAAATAGATGGAGTATGTGGGAGCAGGTAGTACTTCTTGTTTATCCCGATCACTTTGGTTGAAGGTCACGGGGTACTGGAAGAAAGACACGAATCCTAATTTAAGAAAAATTGACAAGAGCGTGATAAAAAAATACAAGTTTGTCTCGATGGCCAATCGGCTTAATTCGAATCCGAAACCTACTTGACCTACACTCGAGAGGTATTACGACAGCACTCCGCCTACTTTGTTAGAAGTTCGATGGGAAGAAATAACAAGCTGCCCTCACACGCTCCGCCTTTTTCATTAGAAGGTCGATGCCCTACGAGCATCAACCTTCAATTGAAATAGACGGAACATATACTTTAACGCCTTCATGCTATTTTATCGGGTGTCTTGGTTTGAAGATTTTCGGATGATACGTGATGAAGGTGACGTGATATTGGAAGAAGGCACAAATCCTACTGTAGGACTAATTGACACGAGTAAAAACAAGTTCTATAGCCAATGAATCGAATTCGATTCCCAAGCCCACGTGGCCTATACTCATGAGATCTTACGACAGCGACTCAACCCACTCACTCCGCCTATTTCGTTAGAAGGTGGATGTCACCGAGCATCAAACTTAGTTGAAATAGACGGAACATATAGTCTAGAAGCTTTATGTAATTTTGCACGGTGTCTTGGTTTGAAGATTTTCGGATGAATGGGACGTGATATTGGAAGAAGGCACAAATCCTACTGTAGGACTAATTGACACGAGTAAAAACAAGTTATATAGCCAATGGATCGAATTCGATTCCCAAGCCCACGTGACTTACACATATGATCTTACTACAGCGACTCCTCCCACACATACACACCCCTATTTCATTAGAAGGTCGATGTCCCCGAGAATCAACCTTCAATTGAAATAGACGGGACATATATTCTAGCGCCTTCGTGTTATTTTTTCCGGTGCCTGGTTTTGACAATCTTCGGATGAAGGTCACGTAGTATTGGAAGAAGGTACAAATCCTATTTTAAGACTAATTTGACACGACTAACACTTTTTCTATAGCCAATGGGTCCAATTCGATTCCCAAGCCCATGTGACTTACACTCATGACATCTGACGACAAAAGACTCCGATTGACATGATTCATCTATTTTATAACATTGATGAGGTGATAGTAAGATGCTAAAGGTATTGAACAAAATTTTAATAAATTCGTCATCAGCTTGGACATGGGTATATTATAATTTATACCAATTACAGACTTCCTCTTCCTCTACATAATTAAACAATACGTTTTGTGATTTATAATAATCCAGCAAATATTTAGACAAAGCTCAATAAGAATAAATTCAAAACAAAACTTTGCAAATGTTAATTTCTTTTTTTGTGTATCATAGTCGTTATTAAACCATGATGAGAGGGCAGGTATTCACGTCTAAAATCCCGAAACGGTATATCAAATTATCAGTAACAGAAATAAAATGGGGGAGTGAAGATTTGAGTTCAATCCTATTGAAAGCATCTGGTTATTGTTACGCTAATTTTAGAAATCAGTTCCCATTTAAATTTCTAGCTTTATAAGAACTTTAAATTCTAAAATGTTTTACACTTAAATGTTTTATGAAGACGAGTATTCCATCTCAAGAAATACGTATTGTACTTTTGTTCTATAAAGACTTATTAGGGCCACTTCACACCAACAGAATCCTAGTCGATCGGAATGAAATATAAACAGGTTAACCAATTATACAAGTAGGTAGAAGAGTAGTTGAATTAATATAGCAATTTAGTAACACGACGGACTATTATCGATGGTTCGGAATCAATCCCAAGGGGAAACATGCGAGGCAATAACCTCGCAATTTTGAATCTCTGTCAGATGATGAGGTCAACATCTGAAAGTCGCATCCGTGAGGAATTGTGTCCGTCAAATACTGTTCTATCTTTCTGAAACTGGAATAATATGCACCTGAATCTACGTTATGCAGTTTCTACTGGATTCAAGTAGATGGGTAGGTAGTTGCTTAACATCGCACTGCAGAAACACAACGGGCTATTGGCGAACAATCTCAAAGGGAGAGATCCAAGGAAAATGCCAGTAAATTTTGAACGACGGCTGAATGGCGAGAACACCTGAGCTGGCATCCCCACTCTACAAATTTCCACACCATGCCAGTGTGAGAACATTTGATGCCACGGCACGTTTAACGTCCACCAGACCCCTTGTGTGCGAAGTACTTAGGTTGGACTGAGGTTTGGTTCCGGTTGCTAATGTGATGCTCTTCCAATTGTCTATTTCAGTTCCGTCTACTAGATTCTGTTGGTGTGAAGCTGCCATTGATGATATAATTTATTAATTGAAAAAGGAGTGGTTGTACAATATTTACTAACATTATTATTTTCTTTCTTGTTTCAGATCTTCTGGAAAAGGCAAGTTTATAATTTATATAATTTTATAATATTCTTTTACCTGCGCATATAACGTCAATTGTTGTGAATGATGTTCCAGTGTCTCTGAATAATTGAATTTTTATGCAATGTTCTTACTAAAATACATGGCTTACGATTTTCTTATTCGTTTTCAAAAGATTGGGTGGGGGTTTCTTAATTAACTACCAATGAATGGTTTATTTTCATTTGTGAAATTGCAGTACTGTTTAACACTCTTGCGTCACGTTAGTCAAAGAATTAAGTGATATCAGATACAAAACATATTCTTCACAAGCACACTTGTAATATACCCGTGTAAAAAAGTTAATAATCTTTCTGAATTCATATAAAAAGTCAACTGGTCTTAACCCAACCTAACATGTTTTGGACACTCTTTAACGCCGTCTTGCTGCCTACTGAACACCGACAAAGACAGCACAAGAACAAATGCGTCAGCTGATCTAGCGTGTGAATGGGACGTTATGACCACAAGAACTACTGAGAAGTTTTATGGAAAGCCTGCCTACACGTAACAAGGCCTGTATTAGGGTCAAATACCAGTACATTCTCTATTAGGTTGGTTTTAACAGAGCAAAAGAGTTTTTTCGTAATAACTAATAATCTACGCTATTTTCAATCAGCATCGTCCTTGTTTAGTTTCCAGTAGTAACGCAGCATGTGAATGTTCTTATTCTATTCCACATAGCTGATGAAATATTCGATGTTCGTATGTGGTACTTCAGTTGCAAGCACATGCGATTCATTTCGGTTTGCATTACCCTTAATTTTTGTACGTGTATATATAACAACTCTAAACTCATAAATGAATATACAACCCAAAATAAATTTCGCAGTTCGAAGTAAACACCATAAGCAGTTACTTTAATACTGAAAGTACAAATGTAGGGCCAAGATTCATATATTATCTTGAATCTCCAAACCTACATTTAACTTATGACGGTTTACATTATTTATAAAGCTCTAGATAAAGCTAAGAATTAAAAATACGATGGTCTATGTAAAAATTTCAAATTATAAATTTTATTCGTATTTATAAATGCGATGTTTTATATTTTTACGTAATCCATTAGAATGAATTTCTTATAACATTGTATTTATATGATTTGATAAAAATGTTGTTTAAGAGTTTGTAAAGGTTTTGAGTATTTCTCTTGGGTTTAGTCTAGGGTTGTGGTTCAAGCTCAAGGTGAAAGAAACTTCCATATTTTTTATCAACTCCTCAGTGGTGCAGATGTACACTTATTGAGTAAGTTCATACATTTTATGGCATAGATTTGTGTAGAGTTTGGTTCAACACATGCCAGATCATTCAAAATGAAGATCATTTTTGCATGTTGCTTCTAGTTTTAAATTCATTTTGAATGGTTGTTATAATTCTATTGATCGTTATTAGAAAGGAGTAGAGTATCTTGAATGGTCTTTATAGATTCATTTTCGCTTTGATTATATATATCAAACGAAAAATGATTTTTTTCTTCTATTGAACTGTTATTTTAAATACATACAGGATGTTACTTGTAGTGTAACGAGAAAGACATAAGTATCCCGAATGAAGACTTTTTGGATTAATTTTTATTTGATAAAGATAAGAATTATTTTTATTTCTCATGTCGCATTTTTTAGTTTGTGTTATTTATTCTGATATTAGTTATTTTTCATGAATTGTTACTAAAACGGAACTTTATCAGGCGAAGAATAAATTTAATTTTTCATTCAGCTGCTATTTTTAAATCTTTTCTGAATGTTTATCGTACTTTTATTTATTTTAATAAGGAATAAATTTAAATACGACGAACGAAAACTTCAACGAAGCTAATACGAAAGGAACTTCAGTAGGCAAAGAATAATTTTTATTTTACATGCAGCTGCCACTTTTAAAAGTCTATTCTGAATGTTTAACGTACTTTTATTTATTATAATAAGGATCAAATTTAAATATGACGAACGAAAACTTTTTGTATTAATTTTCACTTGAATTAAAGATACGAATTATTTTTATTTCCCATATAGCTTTTAGTTTGAAATTCAATCTGATGTTAATTTTAAGAGTGTTATTAGAAAGGATTTTAAGTACCTCGATCTAACTTCAGGTTTTCATTAACACTTGAATGAAGCCAAGAATGGTTTTTATTTTTCATGAATCTTCAATTTTTATACTTTCTGAATCTCTGTTGTAGTTTTATAGATTCTTATTAGTAAAAAAATCTAGTTCTCCAAACGTTAACTATATAGTCATGAATTTGTAGAATGATTTTTATTTTACTCTTGTAGAAAGTTTGAAACTGCAGCGCAACGCGGACAAATATCAGTTCTTGCACGACAGCCGGTGCATGCAGGCCCACAACATCGACGATAAGTCCACATTCGTCACCACAAGAGTGAGTAGACTATGATCCTTTACAAATTCATGTCTTTAAAAATGATGCAGTGAGTTTACTTCAATACTGCTAATAGGTACCACGGAAATATTACACAACCTTTGTATACTTCCAAAAGAATTTCAGCACCGCTTTTTTAGCAGTAGAACTTTCGCCACTGTGATCACCCTTAGGCCAGATGCACACATCAAGTTTTTCAACGTGTGATGCCACTGCTGCAACGGAAGTGCGGTGGGAGATACATTAGATCCAATATAGTAGCGTACACATGCTTCCGGCGCCGCTGTGGCAATGCACGGCCTGGTGCACACATCCAGTTTTTCAACGAGTGGTGGCGCTGCTGCAACGCAAGTGCAGTGTGAGATACATTAGATCCAATGGAGTAGTGTACACATGTCTCCGGCGCCTCTGCGGCAACGCACGGCCTGGTGCCCGCATCCAGTTTTTCAACGAGTGGTGGCGCTGCTGTAACGCAAGTGCGGTGGGAGATAAATTAGATCCAATAGAGTAGCGTACACATGCCTCCGGCGCCTCTGCGGCAACGCACGGCCTGGTGCACACATCCAGTTTCTAAACGAGTGGTGGCGCTGCTGCAACGCAAGTGCGGTGTGAGATACATTAGATCGAATGGAGTAGTGTACATATGCCTCCGGTGCCGCTGCGGCGACGCAAGGCCTGGTGCACACATCTAGTTTTCAAAGTATGGTGGAGCTGCTGCAACGCAAGTGCAGTGTGAGATACTTGCTAATTCAACCAATGGAGTAGTGTACACATGCCTCCGGTGCTGCAGCGGCGACGCACGTTCAACTTGCGTGCAATTTGTACCGCAGTTCCCTACGGTGCCGCTGCTGGTCGCACACGCTTCTTTGTCTGAAATACCTAGTTTCCATAAATGAATGGAATATGAATAATAATTAATAAATGGTTGTATCCAGTAACGTTTTTTTTTTGTTTCAAAATATACTTTTTTTACACCAAGTAAGCGAAAAAAACACGTTTTCTTCGATAGAATATTTATCACAAATGGCACGAAATGAGAATTAGGCTTCGGGGCAACAGTGGCACCGCACGTTGAAAAATCGGATGCGTGCACCGGGCTTTAAACGTCCACTGGTGTCATTTCGAAACCGGTAAATAAATTGCATAAAATAATTACAATAACTAAATATTACCAAGACTAAACTGAAATTGAGTTAACTTTAAAGATTATTTCATAAAATTTACGTACAATACGACCTTATATATTAGAAAGATGCAGCAAAACAAAATATTGATGTTATAAAATAACGATAAAACAATAACATTATTATAAAGTTAAGAGGCAAATCTCAATATTTATCTTAATAATAATTGTTGATCGTTTGTTATGTTCTCATCAGGCTTGTAATTCTTTAAAAATTTGTCAATGACTCTAACCCAAACTTCCGAAATCATAGCAAATTTGTTGGTTTTAATTCTCTGAGAACGAGTGTATTTTAAATCAAATCTTAAAAATCTAAGAATTTCTCTAAATCTATTTCTACTCATTGTTCCTTTACAGAAGTTTAGGGACAGGAGTTCACTGTTCTTGGCACCATTTACTCCTTAAACATAGAATATCGCGATAAAGGCACAAAGAACTTCAATAAATACAGATCAGCTCATATTGTTCAAAATCCTTCTACCTTTAATGACGCAACTCGTCCGTTTTTGGAACTTGCGCCATAAAACTCAAATCAACCAACCTTCTATTTTCAACTTTTGTGCATTTCCTTATGAGTTTTAAATATGTAACTGTTGATGAAAAGTAATCACGAACTCATGAAGCATTCATTGACGTTTTGTTTGTAACTAATGTTTGTTACTCAATGATCTCTATTTTGAATGATAAATTTGCTTGGTCAAAAGAACACCAGTTGACGTTCAAGGTAAATTTAGCTGTAAATGTTTTATAAATTAATCTAGACGAACAAAATTTCTACAGTATATATTAATTTATAAAAATGATTAAATGTCACTAACAATTTTCAAATCCAATTCGCAAATGCGGAAAGGGGAACAAAATGAACAGGCTCCAGTGTCGACCTAGTGTTCAACGTTTTAGTGTTAAGTATGTACTTACAAGTTATTTCAATTCAGTTTAAATAATGTAAGAAAAAAATACGATATTACAATGTGTTTGAAATGTTAAAAGCAACTTGTAAACAACGTAACTGTTTGAATTTAAGGAATCTTCCAATGTCCCTACATATTACAACCCAAATCACAAAACAATTAATTTCTAGTTCTGCGTTAAAAGACTAAATACATTTTTTGGCGAAACTGCTGTCTAATGGAGCCTTTATTGCCCTCTACTGAAGTCTACAGTTTCAGACGTTTCGCATCATGTGGAGGAATGTATTTACAATATTTCAACACATAGAAATGGAAATTAGTTTCTCAGTTATAGCGCTATTGCAGAGGGTCTGAATTGGGTCTATAGAGTTAAAGTATGAAACATGAAATCTTCAGAGTTATATCTAGAATCTAAGACACATTTATATCAGTGATGTAGTGTAACAATGATAAGTGGAGAGCCACGATTGAATAAAAAAGCAAACCAATCTAATACTTAGCTTTAGACAACCTTATGTAACTATGCAGATTCGATATTTTTTCTATTCCTCAAATACCACAAATGTTTAGCCCTAATTTATGAAAAGAGCCCGATACAGCGAATTCTGGATAATCGAAGCGCTGTCGTGAAGCTTTCTTTTACAAAAGCGGGAAAACGGAGAGAATGATAGTCCATAACTAAACGCTCATATTTATCTGGGTTGTATGACAAGCATCAGTAGGAAGCATTAGGGAAGGTATATAAGTCTGCATGAGGTATCCATTTCGTATGATGAACGCCATTATCCAAACATAAAAAGAAGCCATTTTAGGCTGAAAGTTTGCTGGTAGGCTTTTAATTGCGAAAGGTCATGGATTCAATACAAACTGACGTCTCACTCAGATTTACGTTAAAATAAACTACCGTTTTTGCTTCAGGTTGTATCGATATTTATTTTTGCCACTGAATTTGACGTGTGGTCACGACATCACAAATCATTATGTTGGTCAATACCAATTCAGTTCAGAAATACAGGTGTTGGACACAAATATGGAAACACCTCGTGAATAGAAATGTTCATTCTAGTGAAATGTGTAGGTAACGCTGGTGTTTACGTCTACTGACGCCATCTATATAACGTCGTAAATACTCTACGCAGGTCAGTTGTTGTCCGGGTACTGTTCTGTGCCGTTGTAAATGCATCATGTGAGAGCTAATGGAGGCAAATTGTTGGAGCTCGTCAGGTAGGTGCTTTTGTAAGCAAGGTAGCCGAAGTGTTTAGTGTTTCAAGAGGTACTGTATCGAAGATTTCTTCTGAATATTTGAAAAGCGAAGAAAAAAATAATCCGCTAAATCACAGCGCGGACGAAAGTGTGTGTTGAGCGATCGTGACAGGCGATCATTAAGGAGGATTATTACTACAAATAAGAAGGCTACAGTTGCAAAAGTTACTGCTGAAATGAATGTCGTGCTCTGTGAGTACCAAAACAATAAGAAGGGAACTCCATAAGCAGGGTATTTCTGGCTGAGCTGCAATTCAAAACTATTCATCAGCGATACTAATGGCTGTAACAGGAAAGAGTGATGTTTAAGTCATAAAGCCTGGACCATGGAGGAATGGAAGATAGTAATTTGATTGGGTAACTCTTGTTTCACACTTCTGGCCGAGCTTAAGTTTGTCGAACGTTATTACGAACCAAGCCTATAATACAGACTACTTGTTGCCAAGAGTGAAACATGTCGGTGGTTCTGTGATGGTTTGGGCAGCCATATCGTGGTTTTCTGTGGGCCCCATGATTATTCTGCAAGGGCACATTAAGGCAAAGGATTATGTGAACATTTTAGCCGATCTGAGCACGAAGATGATTTGTCATATCACTCTTGGCAACCACATTCACCAAACCTCAATATTAATGAATCTTTGTGGTCTACATTGGAGAGGAAAGTGCTGGATCGCTATCCACCGTTATCACCACTTGCCACCCCTTTTTAGGAAGAATTTTTACCAGATTCATTTGGCAAGCATACAGGAACTGTATTTATCTATTCCATGAAGAGACTACAAGCTGTTTTGAATGCCAATGGTTTTCCTACACAATATTATGCAAATTCAGCTGGCACGACAGTGGTAGGCGTAGGCGGGCGGGCGTTAAAACACGTAAAAAAAGCTGTTTCTTCAAAATATTTTACACCGGCTGAAAATTCAGCACGAGATAATTATTTAAATATTAATCAAGAAAATAATATTCAGATGACTTGGTAGTGATGGAGAAACCTTCAGCTGCACGAGTGAAGATACCGCGCACCCACTTCATATCATGCTAATACAAACTCCTCGCTTGCCTACCTGCCCTTTTCTCCGAAATTTTGGAACAGCTGTCGCATTCGACTTTTATCACTGCTAGTATCAGACTGATGTGTGTACTTTCTCATCCGCTAGGTGGCACCCTTCACCGCTAGAGGGCAGGATTATACGAGAGTTTTTTTTCGAGGGCTATTTTTTCACAAGTCGTCATATTATTTTGTCCAACTCCTGTATATTTCCTTAAATTGTCTTCAGAAATTGTGTATACATATATTAGTTTTTTTTCCTATAATTTTCCGAACTTTGTATAGTATGTGTTTTTTGTAGTTTTAGAACGAAATATTTTAAGATATATCAATTTTGCCCAACGTCAAAATTATGATATTTTAAAATTTTAATTAAAAAAAATTTAGTTTTTAAAATATAAAATAGTTTTTATATTTACAAAATACAATGTATACTCCCAGAATAAATTTCAGAACAAAATCTGTAAGATTGAAGATTTTAGAATTTAATAAAAACTAAAAACATTCTTCGTTTTATCAGATGGATGTGATGCAGAAATGTCACATGAAATTGATAGTGATGAATATTCTGAAGAAAGAACACTAGAAGATGATGATTCCGATGATTTTTATATTTCCCATTATCAGAATATTAGGTTTTCATCCAAATTATTAATGTTATAAATATTCATATGTCATACTAACCCATATCTACCGGTTTTGAGATATAACGAAATAAAAGTAAAAAAATCGTTACATTTTGAATGATTTCCCGATGTTTGTTAATGCTTTTCCAATTAAATGGATTTTACACCACACAACACTTGAGTATGTTTTACAGGGTGTCCATAAAAGAATGTCGTAGATTCAATGGTATATTACACAGTCCAGTCACATTAATGTGACCACCACCTACTGTCGACGTCAACGTGAAGTAACCAATCACAAAAGACAGGTGGCAGCACATTGCAGTGGAGTGTATATAAAGGATGTCCTAGGGCAGCGGAAAGCATTTCAATCGTTGGCGTAATGCAGAAACGTGGCGATTTAACCGACGTCCAAAAGGGCATGATTATTGGCTTTCGAGCCAAGGGTGGAAACATTTCGGAAACGGCTAATTTTGTGAACTGTTCGCGTGCCGCCGTGGTAAAAGTATAACGTGCATGGCAAAATGGCACTATCCAAAATCAGCGGCGTGGCACATGTGGTGCACCACGGGCTATAGATGACAGAGGCGAACGAAGGTTACGGAGATGCGTTCAGTCGAATGGACGTGCAACTGTTGAGCAACTGCTCGCCCAGATGAACCAAGAGGCTACCAAGAGTGTGTCCTCAACAACGGTTCAGCAAACGTTGCTGCGCATGGGCCTCCGCAGCAGACGCCTGGTTAATGCACCTATGCTGACTGTTGTTCATCGGCAACGAAGGCTCGAATTTGCACGCCAGTACCGCAACTGGACGTCCACGGAGTGACGACAGGTGGCTTTTTCCGATGAATCACGTTTTATGCTCCATCGGACAGATAGACATTGGCGTACACGGCGTGAAACGTCTGAAAGCAAACACCCTGCAACAATTGTCGGAAGGATCCAGGTTGGAGGAGGGAGCATTATGGTTTGGGGAATGTTTTCCTGGCATTCACTGGGTGCACTCATCATCAGAAACCTAATTGACTCTCTTCCTGCACGTCTCGCAGAGGTCCGCTCTGCCAAAGGTTATTCTGTCTTTTGACAGGTGGTCACATTAATGTGACTGGGACAATTGGACTGTGTATAACATTTTTATTTAGACTATTTACAACAAATCATGTATGAAATTAAAGGTAAACTCACGTACTTTTTCTTACAAATGTATAATATGTGCACCTTTAGTTATACGGCACATATCCTACCTAAAGTCCAATTCTTACGGTAACAGTGGTGGCTTATCTGGATATGTTGAAAGAATATATCTTTCCTCAATTAGTAGCGGGTGAACCTATAAACTTTATTTGGCAACAGGATGGAGTCCCTCCCCGTTTGAATCTCTTTGTACGAGAGTTGTTGAACGACGAAGTACCTAACCGTTGGATTGGTTGTAATGGTCGAGACTACAAAGCTCTTTTTAGCTGGCCTCCACATTCACCTGACATAGCGCCATGCGAATTTTTCCTTTGGAAATTTATAAAAGATCGTGTCTACGTTCTACCGCTACCTAATGATTTGCCAGAGTTGAGACACAGAATTGAAGAGGCTATTGCTCCGGACGTGTTAACAAAAGTGTGGGAAGAATTAGACTTTAGGTTGGATGTGTGCCGTACAACTTAAGATGCACATATTGAACATTTGTAATAAAAACTAGGTGAGTTTACCTTCAATTTGATATTTGATTTGCTGTAAATAATCTAAATTAAACTGTTTTAATATACCATTGAATCTGGGACATTCTTTTATGGACACCCTGTAGTATGAAAGGTAATCCCATTCCGCTGGCTCGGTAGTGATGGGAAAACCTTCAGGCTCAAATATAACTTAGCGCACAACTACTTAATAGCCTCAGATGAAGGTCTTTCCACTACTACCGAGTCAGCTGAATATTATTTTCTTTATTAATACCTAAATCACTATCTCGTGTCAAATTTTCAGCCAGTGTAAAGTATTTTGAAAAAAACAACTTTTTTACATGTTTCGAATCCTCCCCCGTCTCAAGAACTGACCAGATGAATTATGTTTCATAAATCCTCTATTCAAGACCAATTACTGGTAAGAAAACCAACCGATGTAAAATAATCATCTTCCAAATGTTGCTGCCTCCCGGACTTTTATGGATTAACATGCCTTTGATGTTGGTTAAGTTGTGATTTTCTTATTGTGGATGCCGGGCTTCTGGGCTTTCATGAACGTTATGCCGCTTATATTTATGTTCTTTAGTCCCAGCGATTCAGAAATATAATCTTTCATTTAAGCATTTGGGATGATCTTGTCTTTGGTATTTTTTAAATAGCCCGCTATGCTTCTCCCGTACGACGTTAATTCAATAACCTTACCTTGGTAATTGTTAATTTGAGAGTTTTATTGAGATTTAATGGACGCTATTATGAGTTTTTATTAAACTTTAATGGTCATTTATGCTTTTATGAACGCTACGTCAATGATACTTATGTTGTTCCGGACCCATTGGATTCAGAAATGGTACCCTTCTTATTTAAACTTTATGGATGAACTTGTTTTTGGTATTGGTTAAGTTGACGTTTTCCTATCAAGCGATTCTGGGGGCTTTCGTGAACTCTCAGCTATTGATATTTATGTTACTCAACACATTTGATTTAGAAATATAAGCCTCCTTCTAAGCATTATGGATGATCTTCCCTCTTGTATTTGTTAAGTCGAGAGTTGGTCCTTTGTTTAAAGTATGCTTATTTGTGTTCCAGAGGGCGTTTGACATGCTTGGTTTCAGTGCCGAGGAGACGCTGGCGACGTTCCAGGTGGCCGCATCAGTGCTCAAATTAGGGAACATACAATTCCTACCCAGGGCCAACATGGATGGAACGGAGAGCTGCTCGCTCGTCAATGAGTACGGTGAGACATCCAATCCTCAGGCACTCGACACAATTAAAACACTCACTGCACACTACATTGTAACTCTAGTCGATAGGATGAGTTCAGGGTTAACGGTTGTTAACCCTCAACAAGTTGTTGTCAACGAGAAATATCCGGATTAATAAAATAAGTCAGATGATCTTGATTGACGAGATATCTTGTCGAAATTACTCTTATGGGGGTTCAATACCCAAAATCTCAAAAAAATTTAATTTTTTATTACATTAGAAAGTACTACAGATATTTCTGAATAAAATGACGAACAAATTTTATTTCTGTCTTTTAAGGAGCCTGCGAAATTTAGAATTTAGTAAATTGACATCTGCGCATCCGACGAGCCCATACAGAAATGATTCGTGGTGTTTTTACAATCGCGCCATTTTTAACAAAACAAATCCAGAGTCGCACAAAGTGGGTATTGAAACCCCTTTGACATCTGTCATCATTGTTAAAATGATGCCATTATTTCAAAGACTAGCTTCAGATTCTTTGTTGGAAAGTTGTAGCAAAGAGGAAACTCAAAATCGAAACGAATCACTTCATAACATGGTTTGGAGCCGTTGACCTAAAAACATAAATGCTTCGAAAGTTCGAGTCCAGATTGCTGCTGCCAGAGCCATTATGGACTTCAACAATGGACTAACGTCTAGTATAAGAGATGTCCTGGAATGCTCGTGTCTTGTAACTGGGAAAACTTCTCGAATGCTATCCAAAAGGACTGCAGACGATTCAGGAAAGCTGCGATGAAGCCAACTATGTTTTTTACCAATTTAAAACTGAATCGACGTTTTTCTCAGAGATGCTTTTTTCGCAATTTTCTTACTTTAATTTGATATAAATCAAAAACTATTTGTCATAATTGTATGAAATTGCTTGCACATGTTTACCAAATATATATCTTTAATTTGTCTTCGACAATTATGTATATGTATATTTTTTATTCTTCTATAATTTTTCAAATGTTTTATGTTGTACTTTTTTTGTACATTTGGGGTAAAATATATATATTTTAAATTTAATTCAATTAAAAAAAAATTTCACGTAGACAATTCTTAATATGTGTTGTTGTAAGTAATTTAAAACAAAAACTATGTGATTTGACACACAAAATTTTAAGAAATATCTATTTTTAACCTAGTCAAAATTTTGCACTTTTTAAACTTTTATTTAAAAAATAATTAAAAAATATATATATAAATTAGTTAATTTAATTATACAGTACAATTTTGATCAACAAAAAAAATTTCAAAACAATGCCTTAAAAATTGATAATTTTAGAATTTTATGTACCAGACCCCCCCTTAAGGTTAAAAGAACTGCTCGTTAAAGTTTATGATGCCTCATGGATCTAGAAACACTAGGGATTGGTTGAGTGATCTCTCTCATTAACCTTATAAGATCAAACCTGAAGATACTACCTTCTTGGCATGCATGGCAGTGTACTACGGTGCTATAACAATACATCTATTCTGATTAAAACTTCAGATAGAGAGTAATCGACAGATGGGTTTAGTGATCATATTTAGAGCTATTGATATGGGGTACCAGTTGCAACAGCAATTTAAGAACCATAAACCTTGAAGCTGCAGAACCTTTTCTGAACTTGGAGCTACTTCCTTTTTGACTAGCAGAGTAGTATACAGCATCTATATATATAAAACACTAACGTACGTGGACCCGAAATCGACATTATTTATGTATCGTCGAATGGCAACAATCAACGTAAATAGAATAACCCAGATATTTTTAATTCTTGCTGTTTTCAAATAGCCGAGGTCAATTTCTATGCAAAATAAGGAATTAAATTGTAATATTTATGTTTAAACTGAATTTTTATTTCTTCCTTTGACGTAAAAGTAATTTAAACGTAGTTTTGCTACCCGGTATCTGGCCACGTCAGAATTAATGTTTACTTTTTTAATTTGATTTAGAATTCCGTACTAGGGTATTTGAGTTGACTGCGAGATGTTGCGTATTATAAATATATATAATTATAAATATGTGTTCTTTTTGTTAATAAATCATTATTGTCTTAGTCAATATCGTAGAAAGTCTTTTGTCGCATTATTCTATTTCACAATATATTCAGGAAGTCGAAATTCAACACGTTTGAATAAATACGTACGTGTTCCCCCCCCCCCCCCGAATTTTGCATTTTTTCAAGGATTGGAATTTTAATTTTGTTTGCATTATGGTGTTATGTATATTATCTATTGCAGAAATATTATTTAGGAGTTATATTTTAACGATATGTCTATTTCCTGCAAAATATCACTAGATATGGGTAATTTTGTAGCGGTATATGTATATTTTGACCAACTTTACTTAAATATGTGATTGAATGCGCAATGATTTGAAGAATAGTTTCATAAAAATGAATAAAATATACAAATCAAAACATGTTTAATTACGGTGTGTAAAAATTAAAAAAAAAAGCACTATTACACACCGCCGAGCGCTAGCCGGCGCAGCCCGGCTAGTTTCTAATAATAAAGCATGTTTCGTAGTTTGGTCTTCTTGGTGAACGGTTGTTATAACGCTGCACATGTTCATGACGCTATAGAAGAGTTGGAGTGTACTCGACAATGGATTGACAAAACGTCAGCCTTGAAGACCAAACTTCGAGATACTGCCTTTTTGACTACCACGGTAGTATACTGCTGTGCTAATGAAAAGACAATATATCTTAGTGTGTGAGAGAGATATTCAGGTTCCACAATTGGTTAAAATGTCGAATATAAAAGTATGTAAAAACGATATGACCTTTTATACCATCATTCAAAATGCTGTTTTGAACGAAACGTAAACATTAACGTAATTCTTTGTGTTTGCATTAATTTCATTTTATCAAAGTTATAGACCAAGTTACTATTTCTGTGTTTGTTTTCCGGTGTATTCTACTGCTCAATACTCATAATCCTTTTGTTATCCAGAGGTGTATGAAGTCTGTGAACTACTGCAAGGGGAAGTTTCTGTTTTACAAGCCGCACTCACACAAAGAACCGTCGAGACGAGGCACGACACGATAGTGACTGATCTCTCTGCGACGGAGGTAAGCTGGCGCCATCTAGTAGTAGTCATGGAAACTGAGATCACCAGACAACTATTTACTTTTCTACGGTGCACAAAACTTAATTTTAAAACTTTTTCGAGTGCCAAAATTGTTAATCAAATTTATTATTTTCCTAAAAATTGTTTCATTGCATAAAAAGGTTTGAAAAAAGGTTCAAGAAAATGTTATTGAATTTCATTTAAAAAATATCATTTGTCATAATGTTTTACATTGACTGTTTTATTTTTGTGTTTTGTAGGCCAACTACGCAAGAAATGCCTTATGCAAAGCTTTGTATAGTCGCTTATTTTATTGGTTGGTTAATAAAATCAATGATACAATCAGGGTAAGTTTATGAAGCAAGACTTGACTCTTGTATGGAAATCAAAACTACGATTCCATTATTAATGCGCCCTTTATTAGTTGTATGTTTAATAATAAAGTTATATATTTATTAGACTTGTATGATTATTTTCCAGGCAAAACGAATGGGTAAAAGAAAATGTATAGGAATGTTAGACATTTATGGTTTTGAAGTCTTGGAGGTATGTTGAAAATATATTTATTGTGTTTCTCATGATGTCATTCTGAATCATGAATCTGTCAATACTATTTTGAAGTGAATGTTTGATTTTTAAACTATATAATCTACTATAATGTAAGTAATAATTCCCATAATGTTTAATTACTGTTTTTATCATTGTCAATGTTTTTCAGAGTTTTGTCTTAAATGTTTTGCATTATATAGCAACATTTTATTCTTTTTCAGTTCAACTCGTTCGAACAGCTCATCATAAATTATTGTAACGAAAAACTCCAACAAATTTTAATAGAATTAACGTTAAAAGCAGAACAAGAAGAATACATCAAAGAGGTAAGGACAGGGATTTGCTTATTGATTAATAAACAATTTTAAACAAAGTAATGCTCTCAGTTTGCTGAATTGTTTTACGTTTTAAGCACTCGGGTCTCTAGAATTCATTTTTAAGGTAATTTACCCTCAGTAATACAAAAAAGGCTTGAAAACTAATTTACTACTCCTGCAATTGATTTTTTTCGTTTGCGCATTATTTTAAATGTAATAAACAGACATCTGAACATTTTGTGCAAAATATAGCTGCCAATCTTTATATAAAAATGATATTTTTTATTTACAATATATAAACTACTCCCTTTTTCCTGAATAGAAAATACGTTTAAATTATTGTTAGTCCGTAATAAAGACCTACTGTGATTGAAAATGTACCAAAGCTCAATTTATTTTTATGGTGAATTAAAATTTAAAAGTTTATTTTTGTAAAGGGGGGGGGGTAAGAAATAAGAGAGAGAGGGAGAGAGAGAGAGAGAGAGAGTTCATCACAAATGTGTGCTTTTTTTTAAAGCGCAATTAACTATTAGATAAGCCTTTTTTAATCAACCCTCATCTTATTTTCAACATGGCTGCCAAACAACTTAAATGTAGCTTTATTTACTCTACTATTATTGTTGTATCAATAGCTTCATCTATGCTTGCAGGGTATCCAATGGGAACACATTGATTATTTCAACAATGCTGTCATTTGTGACCTTATTGAAAAGGTAAAGGTAAACATTCACGCTTTCTGCTATTATTCCTGAAAGAAGACCGTGTGTCTGTTCACATTTCTTTTACAATTTAGCAATTCAGTTTTATATTGTATGTTTTGCTAATTGCATGCTTTAGTTGTTGTAGTGCTCTCCTAACGCAGATATTAAAAACTTTATTTTAAGATTTTTATTCTCTCAGTTGTGTTGGATTACTTCATACTTTAATTGGAACTCAGTAATTAGTGTTGGTATATATTGCACTTAAGAAGATAACAAGCATGTTTTTTCACAATTTATGCGAGAATTATCAATTGTTTTACGAAACCGCTTCTATGTACTCGTATATTACTGTGTCCAAATACTGGTTCATAATAGAGATAAACAGTTGTTATAACTTATTTCGATGATGTATAAATAAAGAGAACCAATAAAGTTTTTAACATAAAACACATTCTTCTAATTTTGAAAACAAAAACAAATTATTGGATACGCTAGGGCACAAGAAAAATTAAGAAACCAAGGCTCATTTGAATCCTCTTAAATAAAGTGCATTGGTAGGCACTGGAGCATAAACTAATGAGCAGTGACATTCTAGTGGCACAACTTTATAAAATTGTTATGATTGAGTAATTTATTTTTGAGAAAACTTGCGGATCGTAAAACTATGAAAATAACAATTGGGTAAAATGATTGTTTCGCTTATCTTTTCATAAGTAAAAAAAAGTTTAAATGAGAGAGAAGGATTGTTTTAAATTAATTACTTTTTAAGTATACCATCTATGTTAACTGAGTTCTAAACTTTAACACATTTAACCGAAAATACATATTTTTCAGGACTGTGCTTTCACTTCTGCCATTTTGGCTCACCTAATAGGATTTCGGAAATCAGTATAAAGATTCATATTTTCACCAATACCTTTTCTCGGAAACTATGTTTCCGTCATCAAAATTCGTGATAAACAAAATAGAATTATGTCATCCCTAGAATGACCCCTTCTGAAAATAAATGTGACCGCTACCAATGGACAACTACACAAATGCAAAAATGTGGGCAATATTGTTATTTCATGATAAAAGATTAGTTATAGTTAATAATTTGCGACTAAAGTTATTTGTGATAAAATTTATTTTGCTATCATCTAGAAATTAAATTTAACTTTTTTTATTAACTGCTAGAAATTGACATTAACGATTAATTTTATTATTATAAACTGTTTTTATTATTTAGATAATATTTAAATACTTCGTAAATTCAACTTTTTATTTTCATCATATATCCTTATCAATTTGATTTTATTGAACTAAAGTTAATTCCATTTTAAATAAGTCACTGCTATCCCAAAAGCAGTTATCGGCAATGTTAATATTTAAACAATTATTAATATTTACTTATTATTTAAACAACTATCGCAATAACAGCCCATTTCTCATGAACGATGAACAATGGTAGTTGAAACATTTTGTGACGCTCTGTTTCTTTGCAGAACAACCACGGTATTCTGGCTCTGTTGGACGAAGAGTGCCTTCGGCCTGGACCGGTCAGCGACGAAACCTTTCTCTACAAACTGACGCAGGCCTGCCAAGACAACCCTTACTTTGAGAGCCGAGGCTGCAGGAACTTCATCGCAGACAACACCCTCCCACACCACAGCTTCAGGGTCAGGCACTACGCGGGCGCAGTGAGTACACCGCCCCTGCACTTCGCATGGTGGCTCATTTTGCTATAACAAACGTTACGCTCGTTTTCAATGCCGTCGACCACATACAGGACATATTAGTTGATTGAACTTTGCCATTGAGAGGAGTTGCAGATTGGCAGTAGTCACGTAATTACTTTGGCAACTAGTAGTCACGTGATTGCTTTGTCGACTATTAGTCACGTGATTACTTTGTAGACTATTAGTCACGTGTTTATTTTGTCTAGTAGTCACGTGATTACTTTGACGACTTAGTCACGTGATTACTGACGACTAGTAGTCACGTGGTTACTTTGGCGACTATTAGTCACGTGATTACTTTGGTGACTAGTAGTCACGTGATTACTTTGGTGACTAGTAGTCACGTGATTACTTTGGCGACTAGTAGTCACGTGATTACTTTGGCGACTAGTAACGTGATTATTTTGAAAAATTGTCTTGGCAGTCCTATTTCGTACTGTTTGGCGGTATATATTATGACCGGTTGGATGTTCGAATGCAGATTTCGTTTGACGGGTGCTAACAATGGTGAAATCTACTATGTTTTTACAGACCAATCAGAAGATAATTGAATGGATGGACGTCTTTTGCAGTCCAATGGGCCAATTGGATGAGAGACGTTACTTTCCCTCGGGCAGACGAAAGTATTTTAAATGGCACCTTACTGCTAGTTTGAGTCATGATCTTTGGTATATGAAAAGGTTAAGATTGCTCATTCTACTTGTATTATGATTAGGATGGGCAGTACAGGGAGTGGACGTAGCTCTGGATATACCACGCAATAAGTGTTATAATTAGAGCTCGGATCGATGTGCAAAAATGTGACCTGAAGTATGCATTACAAAATCCCAAAATATTAACTAAAACCCAAAATATGCGAAACTACAAACTTTTACTCTCACAAAAAGGGTAGTGAGTAGGATAAAATTAAATTGAGCCCGTGATTCATCGCCCGGCAACTAAACATGTTCTCCGATAGCTTGCGGACTCCGTTTGACTGAGTGTCTCCGTAGCAATTCGATTGCTATAGAACTAAGCAATATGTTTTGCTTCACGCGCTTTCGCTTTCATAATTATTTTTCTGTTTCTCTGTATTTATCTTTATCTATACATTTTTGACTAAACAAGAAAAGATCAGGCTATCCAACCTAAATGCGTTTTGCTTCTGAAAATCTTTCTTCCAAACGGACTAAAAATATTCTTTGAAATAAAATGTAAATTTTTTTTGTAAAAATGTATGAAAGCAAAAAAAAATTTTCCACATATGCACAAAACATGCAAAAAATCCCAAATATAGAAAAAACAAATGTATTCCTAACTCTTACTTTATACCATGTACGTTATGGCAATACACAAATCTCTCGTCACTTCGAAAGTATTGCAGAAACGCACTTTCTATTGATCGAAAATAGGATACCCTAGCCCCTTTTTCAAGGAAGTTTTTTTCGTGCAGTCTTGTTGCATAAAGCCTCTGAAGCTTTTTTGGTTAGTCCCAAATCTCGAGCTGCTCAAATCCCTTACGAATGGTATCAAGATCAATTTAAAAATATATATGAACCTGTCGCTGGTCTCATATGGCGTCATGCACCCGGCACCAGTTGGTGAAGTTTTATGTCAACCAATTGGATAGCAATAGTGCTTCCTAGGATCCACGCTCGATCCCGCGGAAAGAGGTTACATGAAAAAATGGTGTAGTGGTATAGAGAAAAAACTTGACGTGGTAGAAGAAAACTAACTACAGTTTTGAACTCAACATGCCTATTTAACTCTAAAACAGCTGAAAAATCGAAGACAACAAAAAATATGTTCACAATTGTTCCCCTGTGTTATAAATAGCTTTACTTGTAATAAATTCGTGTATGGCCTTCAGAACGTTTAATTCACAAAACATTCTGCGAAAACCTCAACCGTCTTAAACCCTGAAATAAATAGCTATAAATGGAACTGTAACAGAAATAAATGGGCACGGTCTTGAGAACGTTAAATCCACAAAACTAATTTACAAAATCTTTAACCCCCTTAAACATTGTAGTTAATAGCTGTTGCAACAGCAATAAATTCGTTCATGTCTCTTAGACAGTTACAAAACTAATTCTGCAAAATCGCTCATCATTTCCTCTCTTAAAACTGACTCTATTTATTTTTAAATCCCAGTTTTCACTATTCTAGTACTGACATTGTTTTATATTTCAGGTGACCTACTCCGTATTGGGTTTTATTGATAAAAACAACGATATCCTCCACAGGGACCTCTCCCAAGCAATGTACAGAACAGATCAACCTCTACTCAAAACACTCTTTCCCGAAGGCAAGCGCAAATTGATTTTTGGACATTTTTGTTTCTACCACTGCATCCCTAGATTAAGATATTCCAGATAGATGTGTGTTCTTCGAATCATGTTGTCCATATATTCTTACAAACCACGAGCTTCTAAGTTACAGGAACTTGATTTACTAAAGTTTCGCCCTCTATAATTCTAAACGACAAGGACAATATTTTATTTTAAACACTGATAGAACCTTCGAAACTAAAAAGTGTTGTATGGAGATGCTTGATAATGTATTCTGTTAACAGCACCATGTCTATATACCACATATATTAGAGGACATGATTATGTATACTGAGGTTATTATGTATCCTCAGTATATCATTATATATTGAAGAATTTTCTCCTGTATAACCCCTGTATACTGAGGAATTTTACCCTTGTATAGTGATGAAATTTTTCCCTGTTTACCACTGTATACTGAAGGATGCCATTCAGGGAGGGCAGATAAATATTATCTCATGATATGTTAAAAGACACAAAGAATGCAAAGAAACAGGTATATGCTTTATTTAAAGTTTTCTTAAGCAAAATGGTTGAACACAATCCATGACTTACATTTTAAATCAAAACTAAATGCAGTATATACTTAATTATAAATATTATTGAAGATATAATTTGTCTCATTTACGCATTAGACGTACCCAAATGTTATTTATCGTATTTCATTTTTTTTTGGTATCTCCGTTCGGGACTATTTTTTAACTTCCAATTCAGTATAGAATGTGTTTCCTCTAACGATAACATTAATTCAATTTTGAAACAAAGAAACTTTGTGATTTTAATAGCTATTTTCATGAACAGAAAAATAGCACACGTATCAAGTCGAACTATTATACACATTTTTGAAATTCGTACAAGCTCTGTCAAAGTTTGTATTGAGTTATTTGTGTTTGAAAATAATTTTAAACGTTCAATGGTCTTAAATCCTTTTAATAGTCATATTTTAAAGCGTTGTTTCTGACACTGTTAAGCTTTTAAATAAACTTTAAGAACAGGCAATCAATTTCAATACATAATGAAGTTCTACTTCACTAGTTCTCTTTAAAGATAGGTATTTGTAAATTTTTCTGTTACAGAAATGTCCTGTGGGCATAAAACCCTTCATTTTTAATTCATCCAATTTTTAGTATCCCTTAGAACTACTTCATCCAAACATAATCTGGTCAACCTGAATCGACCTGAACCCAGTAGAAACTGGCAACAAAAATTCCGGAAAGCCTCTTCCGTTGTCAATAGCTCTTTCGTCTTACGACCCTTCTCACTACCTGAATCTGGACTGTTCCGTTTCAATGCACCATAATCTACCTTTGTCGGCTTTGACATGTATTCGGATTAATTCACATCTTACCTTATTCTGTTGGTTGGGACGCGGCTTTTAGTATCACATCCTTTTTCGCTATTACTTCCTATTTCCCTCACTTCATTTCAACGTTCTATTTTGAATATTAGTATCTTAATGATAGTTGTCACTTCTACATTATCAAATAATGACCGATTGTGATAAATCTGTACTTCATATACTACCTCAGGCTCTCTTTAGTAACACCTTCTGCACGTAGACATACCATGTAAAACATATATTTCTTGCTTTGACCACTTGATGGTACAAACTGATTGTTCTAACAGGAAGTAGACACATAATTAAATTTTCATAAATCAGCTGAGATATATAGATACTCCTCGCTTAAGGACTTACCCATTTAACGATTGCTTGGACTTACGACATGCTCTCCAGCATGGATAATTCGCTTTCTCAGTCTGAGTATTGTTTGCTAGACAGCTCTCCTGAAATCCTGAAATAGCTCCTGAAATCTCCTCGGGATTTCGTCTTCCAAATTCTACAGTTTTTTCTCAATTTTCGCAGAAACACGTTCAGTCACTTGCTGGTTTTTTCAAAAGAGGGAAATAACAAAAATTGCCCTCCTCAGCTTGCTTTGCAAATAGGCGTAGTTTTGTCTTGAAAGATTTTACGTGCTTCCACATGTCATGAGCAAACAACCCTCACCCCTGCAATGGGACATTAAGTTAATTTAATTTCCCAAATATATCAGCTGCAAACAGCATTTCATATTTCCACTCCTCGCATCCTATTTTTGTAACAAAATCATGAGACCCTTCTTGTCCAGAAATAGGAGAATTTCATTCTGCAATGCCCAAACATTTTTTATCACTCTGCCCAGGCTCAACCACCTTACTCTGTTGTGGTAAATTACGTCTTAATACAGTGCCTCCACATCTTCAAGAAACAATTTAAACGGTCGATGGGCTGATTGTGTTCACCACACTAACAATAGGATCTACCACATGCTTCAAATTCAGTGTAGCTTTACAAAGGCTTTCCTGATGCAAAATGCGATGAAAAGACAAGATGTTACTGTTTCTATTGTGCTCGTAACATATTTTTTAAAAGCTTAACCATATCTACATTTTTTCCAATGAAAGTTCTGTCTCCATATGTTGTAAGGCTTGCCATTTTGTTCCAAACAAGCTATTTTTCTCCACACAATTCACAGCACACTGAAGCAAATCCATACCAGTGTATGTGGTTCTATCTTTCATTGATTCTACACAAAACAATTATTCTGTTAGGACGAAATTTTCTTTAATTCCACGGATAAAGATGAGTAATTGTACAGTGTTTTCGTTATCTGTGCTTTTATCTAGAGCCACAGAAAACCAAATATCTGCTTGCAGTCTTCAGCTGTTGTGTGAGTTCATTGCTAATTGATTCAATTCGCCACGCTATAGTCCTTCTTGACAACGAAATGCTTTCACATTTGTTTTTTATATCACGACACAATACGCTTCCACACTACCATACACTGCTTAATAAACTCGCCATTCGAGAAAGGCTTGTTGCGTTTAGCAAGGTTGTAGGCAACCATAAAACGTGCTTCTGCAGCACTATTTTGAAAAGTTGATTGTTTTGTAAGTAATGTTTGTTGCTTTTTCAGCCTTTTCATACACCCTGCAGCTCTTATTTTGAGTTCTTCCTTGGAAGAATTGAAGCCAAATCCACTACATTTTGTTTCATGGTGTCGTTTCAGATTGTACTCCTTGCGTACGGCAATCGTTTCTTGGCACAATAGACATACTACCTTATTATTCCCTGTATTACAAAATAACTATTTGTTTGTCCATTTTTCATAAAACACTCGACACACCTCACCGACTCTAGTTTTTTTTTTTTTTTGGAGGGTTCATGGTTTTACCAAAGTTGGAAATTTGCTGTTGCAAAGAAAATCAAAGACGTAGACCAGGACCAGAGGAGAGTTTACCCGATGCTCCGAGTAGGGATATAGGTACTATAGACCTTTCTAAGGATAGGGTGCAGCTAGAAGACCAAGAGATCTTAGAACGGTCGCCACTTTGACTAACTCAGGAAGGTCAGAGCAGAGTAAGTAAGCTGGAAGTGTAGCTCGGTTGACCTTGTTTATACGGATGGTGTAAAGCGAAAAGAAAAACGGTCGCCTGGTTGACCCACCGTGGGTGTTGTGCCTAGTATAGCACTGCAGCAACTGCTGTTTATGAAGAGGAAAATATAACGCTTTATTCTTGATTCAAAGAGTGGTTCCAACAGGCAAGTCCTCTGGATATCTTATAAGATGTATACATCAGAAAAACGGGGAAAAAATCAAAAGATGGAGGAAGCGATGAATGTGGGATATAGTCACCTAATGGACCAACGATGCCTGATAGAAAAAATAAAAAGATGTGAGGTTGTGGAACTCATAACTACAGATGGATTTTTCTGACTGTCGTGGCGGGTAACTAAAAGACTCTCCACGGGCCTCTATTTGCCCACCCCTGGTCTAGGGAAAACCCGCCCCTATCTTTGCAAGTGGGATCTTCCCATTAGAGCATTTGCACACACGGTCACAAAATGAGTCGGTGACAGTATGATTAAATCGTTCTTAGCCAAATGGTTTTCACTCACATCATGATCCGTCTGCCGACACTGGCAAATGCAGTCGTTGAGCTCAACAAATCGGAAGCCGGAATGTTTTCATAGAATGTTCAATTGTTGATCGGCGTCCCTTGTATACCCTGTATCTGTTTTGATTCCTCAGCAACACCAAAGTTTTGGATATTCCCCCAAAGCAAAGTTATCGTGTTGAAGTTTACTTTAGACCTTTATTTTCATTCTGAAGAATTAAAAGCTATTAAATCCTCCATTAGAGACAAATCCGCTTAACCATCTTGTCGTAGTATCGGAATATGGTTCTTAAGTAAGGAATACCTGTATTCGAAACTTAATGATGGCTTATGTGTTTAAATTGGTTTGAAGAAATCTAAAAATCCAAAATTATTTTTTATTTAACAAATTGTTTAGTTAAAGAGATAAAAACAGCTATTGAATAAATAGTTTTGGATATAAAAATATAAAATATGTGTTGTACTTATATTCCATATTTTTTTCAGGAAATCCTAAAAGGACGACCCTTAAAAGGCCTACCACAACTGCCACCCAGTTTCGAATCTCAGTTGGTGCATTAATGAAGAGTATCCAAGGAAGGAATGCCCTTTACGTTCGGTGCATCAAGGTAGTGCATTGATGTCGAAGTAGTGAATCCGCTTATATGACTTGTCATTTTTTGATAGGACAAATAATACAACTTACAAACATTCCCAGTTACTTTAGACGACCAACCGGTCTGGTGGTTAGGGTGTTAGCCTCTGGAAAGGAAGGTTCCTGGTTCAAATCCGTGTCCGTACATGGATTTGTAAGCGTATGGTGTAGAGATGGATGATGCACCTTCAATCTGTTGTGGGCCGAAAGTCATCACGTTGGCTTGGTGTGTAAGTTTGGAGAGTGGTGTGTCAGCTCAGATGCTGCCTTGTGGATGATGCCTGCTCAAACCGTGGATCAAAATTACGAAGTGTTGTACTCGGATCCTTCTCTTAGAGGATTGATACAGTACCGTCGTCAATAGCCCGTTGTGTTGCTCTAGTAGGACGTTAATTTAAATTACCTTACCTTACCCAGTTACTATAATAATAGAAATATGAATTCTTAAACTCATTTACAAAATATTCAATTAGATTCAAGATCACGATATCATCTCCAATTGATGTTACTTTTCCATCGCCAAATGGTTTTTATTTTAGAATATGGTAATCTGTTGGTATACTTTCCAAATAGCCGTTTGACGACGAAGATTTTATTCGCCAAATCGGTGACAGAGTTTCATCGCCAAACTGCTATTTTCTTGCAAGTATGACTAGTTAACAAATTAAAGAAGAACCAAGAAGATAACATCCAGCATGTGAAATTTTAAAGCAGAGCTCAATCAGTGCTGAATATAATCTCAACTTTCAAGTACAACAATATTAAAATAAAGATCATAATGCAAAATATAATCATGACATTTTACGTTTATGTCAGGTTAAGTATAAGCATGCTTTGCAAAAGTATACTTATCCTGGAATGACAATAACTAGACTCGTAAAAAGCAGTATGATAAGGGATGCTGTAGTTTTTAAGGGGATCTGGGACTCAAAATTTTAAAATATTCAATTTTAATGTTTTTGTTCAGGAATATTTGTTGTAGGTATACATTGTATTTTGCAATTATAATAACTATTTCATGTTTTCAAAAATTCAAAATTTTTTTATTAACAGAAAAAATTTTTGACGTTGGGCAAAAATGATGTATTGCACTTTAAAATATTTTGCAACAAATCACTTAAATTTTACAATTAATTAACTCTTAAAAGTGCATACTATAAACTATCTTCGTAATTTTTAGTTAAAACAATTAGAAAAATATAAAAAAATATTTTTTTTCAAAAACTATATAAAACACATAGTATACAAAGTTTAAATAAATATATATATATATATATATATATATATATATATATATATATATATATATATATATATATACACTTTTGCACACTTCATGTTAGTTTAAAATTCTCCTGGATAGTATTGTGTATTATTTCTTAGTTTTTCTGCTTCATTCAATTTTATTTTAGCAATTTGGAATTTTTTGATATAACCTCTTAAAAGTATTTATTGACTTCATCGTCGCTTACCTGATTTACCTACAGTCCTTCTTTGTGGAAAGCGTTTTTGAAGTTTTTTCAGGAGTAAATAAAGAAGATTCTAATATTTTTTTACACTGGATGTCAATTCTTTCTTGGAATCCATAATGGCCCTAGCTCTGGCTATAGTTACACGAACCATAGAGGCATTCAAATATTTTGGACAACGATTCCAAATGATGCTATGAATCGATTCATTGCGGTTTTGGGATTCCCTTTAAATCAGATCAGATCACTTCAAATGTGTTCGTAGCGTAGTATGTATGAGTTAGAAATTTATAAAAAAAAGCTGAAACAGCAGAAAGTAGACTACAATACAGTTTGTTTATATTATCTGATGGGTGAGGCTTGTTTGATTTGCAGCTATGTTATAAAAAGCCGAATATTTCCGGTTCTACTGATGGTAGAAACAAAATATAGGTGTCATTTTATACAGAACACCATTTTTTACTTTTTAAGATAATAAAACAAATTTGACTTTGTTTCATATTTGAGTCCCTGGCCCCCTTTACAAGCATTAAAATGTTTTTCCTTTGATTTTTTTTGTTGTTGTAGATTATTCCATCTGCGTTCCTTCCAAATTTAGTGTGTGTATGTTGTAATTTTATCAATTTTTATTTCAGCCGAACGAGCTCAAGCAACCTATGATTTTTGAAATGGCTCTTGTCCAGCATCAAGTGCGTTACCTTGGGTAAGTCCGAATCGATTCTTCTTTCATGAACTAATGCTTCCACCGGAGTAAAAAAATCGAATATGAATTGAAATCGATTTCTTCCGGCAGCTTGCTGGAAAATGTGCGGATGCGGAAGTCAGGGTACGCTCACCGCCAAGACTACGAATCGTTCCTTCAGCGTTACAAGATGCTGTCCATCCACACGTGGCCAGTGTGGTCCGGCCTACCAGTCGAAGGGGTCACCCACCTATTAAGAGACCTTCCCGTCCACACCTCCGAATACTGTTTCGGCAGGACTAAGGTCTTCTTAAAACATAGCAAGACTGTAAGTACATCGAGTCCTTCTTACAGGATGCAATGAAGTATATGCTTCAAATTTGTCCTTTAAGGTTCGTGAAAAACGGGGGGAAGAATTGTGACACGCGACACGGGTTCCGCTTCGTCTTTTCGTCGCAATTTGACTTTTGACCTAGGGGCGCGTTCCGAGTTGTTAGTTCGATTTTATTATCAACCCAGAACGAAATGCGAACTCGGATTGCGCTACTGATACAATGCAATCCAGGTTCTGTATGTCACCTGCCTAGTAGTTGTAGTTAACTAATCAACTTCGCACTGGAGCTACGGCAGGGCTCGAAATACCCGGGTGCACAGGAGTACTGTGCACCTGAAAATAAAATTGTGCACCTAATTTTTTCCCCTCTAGGTGCACGCAGTGCACCTATCGTTAAAAAAAAGCGGGGAAACATACTTTATGTTATTTTGATGTGTGAACAAAATATTAGTATCGACCTCTCTCGCTGTAAAGAAACGTAATTAAAATTCCTAAATACACACTATGAGAGAACTTTAATCCAGAAAATGCTATGTTGCAATGAAGGAAAAATTCAAAAAGAAGAATGGACACTAAACCTTATGGGTAAAGATCTGTCAAAATACGTAAACGTTTCTGATTGCCCATCAATGTCTGATGATGACTAAATACTTGTAAGTAATAATTTCGCAGATAAAAAAAAAGGTTTAAATATTTTTATTTACTATCGACTTTTGTAACGTATCCAAACATACCAATTATAAAGTAGTTTACATTACATGAATGCTCTTATATTACGTTTTTTTTTTTTAATGTGCACCTAAAATAAAATCAGTGCGCCTAATTTAAAAACTTAGGTGCACAAGGTGCACCTGTATTAAAAAATCTATTTCGAGGCCTGAAGTACGGTGATGGGTTATTACAACGGGCCATTGGCGACGGTCGGGAAACAATCCCGAAGGGAAAGATACATCAGGCAATCAATGATTGCAATGCCTCAATGATTGCAATGCCGGCATTGCAAACTTCCACATAACGCCGGCGTGAGACAACGACACATTTGAGACAACGACAGATTTAAAACGCGTCAGTCCCCTGTTTACACAATGAACTTTGGTGGGTAGTCATGCCACCTCCGTGGCATGCTCTATTCATCCAACTACACTTATTTAACCTGGTGCAATGTCCCACGACATTAGGCACGGTAGCGTGAGTTGGTGTTAGTTAGTAGTTAGATGATCTTTGGTTGGATCGAGTTTCGAACTATACACCCACAGGTTGCAAATCAGCTACCATTGCAACTGGACAACCACAGCCCTGTGTTACCTACTTAAAAAAATAAGAGGTTTGGGAGGTGGCACGACTTGTAAATCACGGATGAGTTGCGGATGATCGACCGACTCATGCGATGTGATGAGTAGTTGCACGTCTGGTGACATGATCAGTACAATTGTATTGATCCACCAGTTCATGCGATCCGGGATACGCTGCTTAAGTCCTCCCGTGTGCCACTCACCTAGAGATTTACACTCGAGATTACTTTTAGAGCGAGAACCAAGACTTTTTTTTTCTTTTCGTTACGATTTGGCTTACGACTTGGGTGGTGCGTTTCAAAAGGGTTTCTTCGTTCAGGAAGAATAAAATACCCGGGTTGAGCTTCCTAAGTAGACTCATGTATCACAAAAAAATTATAAATTTGTTTTTGTTTTGTAGTGTACGGACCATATTTGCCAACTGTACCAAAAAACGTCACGTAAACGGACGTACACACAAGCAAAGTTTTACTGATACAGAAGAGAGAAATTGTACCTGATCGGTGATCAAGCAGTAGAGGAATTGAACATACACCACCAGCAAAACTCTGGTTGCTAGAGCAGTTGAAAAACTCCTTGATTCAAGGCAAACCCAATATGTTTATAGATATTTATTACAATTCTTTTTTATTTAAGTTAAAGAGTAAGTATTTATTTTTATTGGAAAATGTTGAAGCATTTCACATGAACTTTAGTAGAAATCATGGCTTTCCATGAAAATAATTTGATTAGAAGGAAGTAAATAATTCTAATCCACACAGATGTGCCATAAAAAGTACCTTCGTTGCGCAAGTTATAAGCATTTGACTGATTTTTTAAAAAAGTAACTTGTTTAAATCATGACAGTGAAAATAATTCCGGTTACTAATAAATTTTACCCAAATTTGTGAAATGTTCGAAGTTATGATAGTATCAAGTTTCCAAGATATTTATAGTTTCCATATCAGATTTTCAGAATAAAAAAAATTACTTTCAGTAAAAGAAAAGATTAAAAAAGAAGTTCCAAGCAAGTAGTAAACAGACTAAAATCTTTAAAGAAAGACTGACAAAGATAAATACAAGATAAAAACTTATATGTAGATTTTTTTTGTTGCACAAAACATGCACCAATAGTACGAAGATAACTAAACAAGAGGAACAAGAGAGAATTTTGCGTTCAACCCCTTCATGGTTTAACTTCTTGTTGAAAACTGCCCTCTAATAGCCAGTAGGGTGGGTCGAAAACACTCAAATTTTTTTTTAAGTCGTAATACCGCCGAAAAGTTGAGGATGTGGGAGACTAAAACGGTGTAAAAAAATCGGTTTATATCTTCCAATTGGCGCATGTGCTCTAAAATTTGGTAAAATTTGGAAAAATTTACATTTTTACGATAATTTTTCAACATTTTTAAATTAGCCCTTTCCCGAATATAATATCTCAAATTCTTATGTATTAGAACCACAGAAAATAATGTTTAAATATTATTTAAATCCATCAACATCTCCGGTCAAGCATTGTCTTCGAAGTTAATGAAATTTTGAAAAGATTTACAAATAAAGGTAAATTACAGTTCAAGGAAAAAAATACTAACAACTTGCATGTTTTTTTTTTGTTTTCTTTATTGAATATAATGCGTTCTACGTATTCAGGAAACATGGACAGGTTATGTTTAACAATTATAAATTTAATAAATAAAAGATCAAAAGGTTTTAAGTTTAGTTACAAAAGAGTTGTAGCAGACACAGCACGGACAAGGTTAAAATGCTAAGTGAAGAGCTGGAACACAACAGTGGATGAGTTCTCTTCAGTTCCACTCTCTGGAGTTGAGTGGTTACTGTCCGCTGCAAATACAAGTTTAAATATTTAAAAACAAATTATTTTAGACCATTAGTAATATTTCAAAACAAATTATTTAAGACCATTAGTAATATTTAAAAACAAATTATTTAAGACCATTAGTAATATTTATAAACAACTTTTTATTAAAAAATTATTTGTGTGTGAAGAGTCTAAAGTCCAAAAAAATCATATTGAACAATTGAACATCTACGTTATCACTCATTCTTAGCTGAAGGTACTTTGAAATCTGTTAGACATGGTTGACCTTAACAACAGAGTCGTTCTGATAAAACTATCCCTAGACTCAGCTCAGAAAACTTTTACTGGGGCTTCTGTCACGAGTTGCACACATCGTTTTACTGCCTGTGTGTGAACTGGGAATATCTTGAATGTTACATCCCAATTAGAAAATGAGTCACTTTTGAATATGTGATTTAATATAATCGTCACTGATATCTTTTATTAATGGGGGAGAAGATAAATCACAGTCCATGCAGTTAATTTTTTACGTGTAGTCTTGAAACCTTGAAATTAAGTTTTAGTGGCATGAATGTTCTGATGTTTCTGACCCGTTGATTTACCGTCTAGGTATTGAGACTCATGCCGGAATGGCAAATCATTGAAATGGAGAAAGCAAACTGCCCCTTGTAACGGCTTCCCTTATTGTATTTCGATTCGGCGAATCATACCTTTTTTCCAACCTGTATTAATACCATTGCCATCACATAGTATGGCAACTAATTTTTCAAGAGAAACACCACGACCAGAAAGATAAGAAAAAAAAGTGACAATATCTTCAGAACTTGCAGAAGTTAGAGTGACATGGCCGATGTAGACTGAACCAGTTTTTTGAATTAGCGAGTCCTCCTTTTTTACTCTACGGAACCTTTTCCAATGAGCTAGATCTACCATTAATGTGTCGTCCTACCTTAGAGAGACCTTGTAGTGGAAGTTTCGTCAGATTTACTATACAATTCAGCCCAAACAATTTGTTTTTCTCTTCTTATTTTGTTTTTGTCTAGAACATGGGAGACGTCAGAATCGGTACTAAATCCAACGTCGTGCAAAACACTTGATGCGATTACAGCCGTAGCGTTATCAGAAACTCTATAACGATCGCTCAGTAATGCATTAGATTTTAACTGAATTTTCATCTGCCAATTATTAGAGGAAACTTTTTTTTTCACTTGAAAATCTGGGTCAGTATCGCTATCTTTACTGAAAGTAAGTTGTAAGTTGTTATTATTATTTTTCCTTGAACTGTGTAATTTAACTTTGTTTGTAATTTTTTTTCAAAATTTCATTAACTTTGAAGGCATTGCGCTACCGGAAGATATTAATGGATTTAAATAATATTTAAATAATATTTTATGTGGTTCTAATACATAAAAATTTGAGCTATTACATTCGGGAAAAGAGTAATTTATAAATCTTAAAAATTATCGTAAAAATGTGAATTTTTCCAAATTTTGACAAACTTTACAGCATATGCGCGACTGGAAGATATAAACCGAATTTATTTCTTTTTTTGCCCCTTTTTTGTCTCCCAAATTTGCAACTTTTCCGTGGTATTACGACTTGAAAAAAAAATTTGTTTTTTCGGTTCACCTTAATGGCCAGTCTTTGGTTCAAAAACTTATTCGAAACTATCGACAGTTATGAGCGAGGGACGATATGGTCTTCCTCTTGGAATAACAGGAAAGTTTCATCTCGACGTATATCTCGTCCTTTTCAAAACTGGTCAACTCTTAGACTAGATATCTCGTTCAAACCTTGGAAGATTAAATCGTTATCCATACACATTTTCTATTATATATTTTCCTCTTGTTGGACCTGTTTGGGCCTGAGGATGATGAACGTTGGTTTAACGAGAACTTATAACTCAGTTAACAAAACTTTGCTAAATTCAATTAAAGATTGAAGGGGTGAGAATGGAAGAAAGGGTTTTGTAACATTTGTTTACATTTTGAAATTATTGCTATTTTGTAGTTTCCTCGGGGGGTGAGGTATGAGTAAAAATACCTATTAAAATACCTCTGCAGATACACCATTAATCTGAAACGCCTTTCAACTGTGCTAGTAAAAGTATTAACGATTTTGAGGCCATATATATTGAAACTACAAAATTGTCACATAACTCTTTCTTCAATTTACAAATAACTTTGTTATTGGTAAATAACAAGTATGAGGAACAATAAATGTCAGAATTATTATATTCATTACCCTTAAAAAGAATTTCTACCAGAACTACGTAACAATTATTATCGGCATGAAAAAGGGTTGTTGTTCAACATGTCCTAGAATCTACTTATTTGGTAGTCTATTGAATAACAAATATATCTATTAAGTAACAAATAGGTAGAAAAAAATTCATGAATGAGCAATAAATGTGATGCATAACAAATATTTGAATAAAGAACAAATATGTTGCGGAGCAAATATTGTTATACATCCGAACGAAATAATTGGGTGCATTTCTCTCTTCTGTGTTAGAAAAACTTTTCTAGTATGTATATTTATTAATTGATGTTTTATGGTCAAATATGGCCTCTATACCCTAAAACCTAAGCACCAACACAAGTATCTTACGTTTAGAGAAGTTTTATACTAAACCAGACAAAATTTATATTTTTTTCAGCTGTACGAACTTGAACAGTTCCGACAAGAGAGCCTACACGAGCTGGCCACACTGATACAGAAGCTGTTTCGAGGCTGGGTTCACAGAAGGATGTTCCTTCAGATGAGAAAGAGCCAGATCATGTTAGCTACCAACTACCAGTCTTGGAAGGTAGGCATCCTTATCCAACCTTTCTACACTTACTTTCACACATTAACCTACTCTAATGATAACTCTAAAGTGTGTATTCCTCAGTAGTAGCTTTTGAACATGTACAACCGTGTACAGGTGTTAGCAATTAGTACCATCCATTTGTGTTAGTTGGGTTGAGATAGCTTTGAATCGATTTTAAGGCATTTATTTTCAAGAATATTACTACTGTCCTTTTTAATTAACAGATTGCAACCACACCTTTCGCGAAGTAAAATCGTAATTTTGGAGCATTATGCAATTGTATTCAATAATATATCGTTATCCCAGGAAAGCAATGATGCAAATGCAATTAATCAATGTGAACATTAGGCGATCCGTTGATGGTAATTATTTATATTAACATGCTAATAATAGCATATTTATGTTTAAATGATGTCACTAATGCAGGTGACTTTGAATACTCACCCTAATTTTTCAGTTGCGTCGTTGTTCTAAAATTTGGAATGAAATATCCAACACAAAGTCACAACATATTTTTATTCAATTCGTTTACATTATTTGACAGCATATTTTATAATAGCATATTTATGTTTAAATGATGTCACTAATGCAGATGTCCTTTGAATACTCACCCTAATTTTTCAGTTGCGTCGTTGTTCTAAAATTTGGAATGAAATATCCAACGCAAAGTCACAACATATTTTTATTCAATTCGTTTACATTATTTGACAGCATATTTTATAATAGCATATTTATGTTTAAATGATGTCACTAATGGAGATGTACTTTGATTACTCACCCTAATTTTTCAGTTGCGTCGTTGTTCTAAAATTTGGAATGAAATATCCAACACAAAGTCACAACATATTTTTATTCAATTCGTTTACATTATTTGAGACACCATATTTTATAATAGCATATTTATGTTTAAATGATGTCACTAATGCAGGTGACTTTGAACACTCACCCTAATTTTTCAGTTGCGTCGTTGTTCTAAATTTTGGAATGAAATATCCAACACAAAGTCACAACACATTTTTATTGAATTTGTTTACATTATTGGACAGCATAATTTTTCATCAATTATTTACATTATGAAACGGAAAAGGAGTTTGAATTAACAATGACACTATACACATTTACGTCGTTAATCCAGTCAAATTTTACTCAACTTCTTTCATAATTATCCTAAACAGCACTTCCATTTGTTGTTGCACCCAAGATCTAACTTTTGGCATCAAAATCTGTGTCACAACTAATATTTGCGTCGTTCTTCTAAAGAATGAAGAGACAGTTGAAATTTAACAATGACGGAATGCTCAGAAGCGCAGTTGATTTTTACTGTATATCTGCCCTTATTTCCTTTCAACGATGAATCTTGTCAAAGGAAATCGACACATTTAACTCAGAATACCCATGTTTTGCTTTTGCATAATTGTTTTTCCGGAACAGCGATAAAAGGAAGTACATGAAATTGCGCTTATTACTTTAAAAGTTGAAAGTGTAGTGAAATGATTAAAAAAATATTTATCGTTGCTTCATTATTGAATTCGTCTGTTTTCAAATATCGGTTCGAGAAGGAAAAAGAATACGAACGAATATATCCGAAGAGTTTATATAAATGTATTTCAATTTAACTTAGACGCATCAATAAGCTGAATCTGTTTTGAAAGTATTTGGTAACAAAATCAGTATCTGCAAAAAGTGCTGGTACAAGCGTATTTGAAATTATTCAAAAATTAGTTTATTTCAGTAATCTTTTTCAAAAACACAAAAATAAAGGTTCCTTGATATTATTCCTCCGGAAATTATAAAGGAAATTAAATATAAAAAATTATTCACCAGCAGTACTTTATGGAATCGATCTAACAACATACATGAAAAATAATTATGTATGCTTTGCTTGTATATGTAGTTGTTGCATGGACGTAGTCATACTAGCCTAACTGTGTCCACCTTCTGCTATTTAGTAGTTTCTGTAATGCATGGAAGTGAAAGATTTTATGAGAAGGCAGCTTTGACGGTGTTTAAGCATTCAACTGTCACTTAAATCGTTTCTAGATACGCTCAAATTACTTTCTTGCTAACTAATATTAAAATGAGTAATGATACTGTATTGTGTGCGCCGCAAAGCAAAAAATGTCACACTTTCGTGATTTCATCTCACATTTGCACACTACGAGTCAATATTATTCACATAAGATTATTCCCATTCAAGGTGGAGGTAAGCTGCTTTATAGCAATCACTCCGGAAGTGATATGTCCTTTTCTTACCTTATCGCACCTTTGAGAAAACAAGTGATTTTCGGTGATGGTCACCTATGGTTATGGGCATCGCAGCAGCTGACACAAGCTCAGTATCGTTCTAGAAGCGGGATGGTATGATGCAGTCTGCATTATAGTCAGCTCTGTTAAAGTGCCAGGGTGAATGCTTAAACATTGTCTCGGAGTGTGCAAGGAGTGTGTGAGTGTCTGTAACTGGCTTCAAAGTGCAATGTGGTGTTTGTTTTACTGTCTTGACCAAAGTTTTCCGTGGAAGTTGAAGAGGGCCGAAGTTCACGCCTGGATCGCAGCGGACCGACCACTCTTTGGGCTTTCTACCTCATCTGGGCCGCCTACCTAGGCTGGAAGGTGAGATCCTACACCCCCAATAACGAACACACTCTCTTTTGCATTCTCTATTCTTCCTCTCTGCTCTCGAAACCATGTTTCGGATGTTTTACTTAATTGATTTTTTTATATCATGCACTGATTCTGCGGTCAGTGTCCAGAATTGGCACGCCTCAGTAGGCAAAATAATTTTAATCATATTTTTTCTATTCATGCATATCTTATTTTCTACCTCATTCTACAATGTATTGCAATTCTATTAATTTGTATAGTGTAATTATTTTACATTGAAGGATAAAAGCTAGTTGCAGAAACTTAGACGACCTGAATATATTTTTAATAACCTTTAAATATTCATCTCAAAGTCACGCTGTCCCCGTTACCATTTTAACAGTCACCGTTCAAAGACAGGATTACTTTTTCTTCGTTTCCGTTCAGAGTATAGATTCCAATATAACTCTAAGCCAATGCGTATCAACACGTACAGAAGACAGAATGCATGCTTGATTAATTTTGTGTTAGGGTTCCACCATAACAGAATTACTAATATAAACTGAAATAAGAAAATACGATGTATTCCTCCATCGAGGCAATACGTATTTCCATAAATACAGTGTAAGGCAGGGATGGGCAAACTACGGCCCGCGGGCCAGCTCCGGCCCCCCAGAAGGTTTTATCCGGCCCGCGGATAGAATTTCGAGATTTTCTTCAGTCCGTGCAATCTGATTACTCTGATGTATTGTATTGCGCGAAAGTAAGGTGGCTTAGTGCAGGATGTGTTTTCGAGCGAGTTTGGCAGCTGAAAGACGACTTTGTGTCGTTCTTCCACGAGAAACAGTGTTCTGCGGTGTGCAAAATGTTAGAAGATACAGAATGGCTTTCGGACTTTGCATTTTTCACAGATCTTCTTTGTCATATGAGCAACTTGAATGTCAAGCTGCAAAGGGAAAATCAATTTATCGACGATTTCTGGGCCCATCTCAAAGCTTTTAAACTAAAACTTTATCTGTTTGCTGGGTAGCTAGCTAAGAACGACCTGTCTCATTTCTCGAGGTTAAATTCAATACCCTCAGTAAATGAAGAGAAACTTAAGAATTATGAAGATGGCTTGAAAAAACTGCATTTTGAGTTCGAACGCAGATTTCAAGATTTCAGTGCCATTCAAACATAATTGGATATTTTTACCATGCCTTTCAACGTAAATTGTGAAGCAGTGAGGTCAGATTTACAGCTTGAATTAATTGAGTTGCAATCTAACAATCCTCTCAAGCAGTTGTTTCTAAATATGCCAAAGTTAGAGTTTTACAAATCATTATCGAAAGTAAGTTTCCCAAATTTAATATCTCACTCCCAGAAAATCAGTTCTATGTTTGCTTCATCTTAAATATGTGAACAAGTGTTTTCAACTATGAACCTTAGAAAGAATTATTTCAGAAGTAGACTGGCAGATGCGCATTTAGAATCGTTCCTTATAATCAGTACATCTCACTTCGAACCTCAATATAAGGAACTTTTAAAAATGAAATCGCGATTTCATTCATCTCATTAACATATTTAAATTGTAATACTTGTATATTGTTTTTAAAATTTAAAAAAAATTTATCTTGGCCCGCCAAACCTTTTTTTTTTTCGATTTTTGGCCCGCGACCGAAAAAGTTTGCCTATCCCTGGTGTAAGGTAACAAGAGAGAGTTCCTGTTCTTATTGCTCCTGTTTCAAAGTAAAGAGGTATATAAATTACAAAAGAAAAACACAAGACAATACTTAATATTGTAGTTCAAACTAAATACTCCATTGGTATTATCCTCTTCTAATACATCTGAATTATACTTTGAAGTTCTTAAAAACACGGCACTGGTCTTAAAGGTCACTGGATGGTCATTAAAAAAACAGATTGTAGTTAATCAGCTGTGCTAAAACATTTGGTTCCCACAGATGTAATGATAAGGGGCAGCACGTATTGACGACAGAAGTAGTGTCAATGAAAAGGCGGACCAATTGTCTAAGGTTGGAGTACATTTGCCCCAACTTCAATCTCCTTTACACATCTACATATTTTGAAGAAGCTTTTATTACCGTCTATAATGACTCTCAACCTACATACAGAAGTCTACAAGAAAGAACTGAATGTTTTATTAATATTTGCCCCAACTTCAATCTGCTTTACATCTACACATTTTGAACAGGCTTATATGACCGTCTATAATTACTCTCAACCTACATAGAGATGTCTTCAGGAAAGAACTGAATTTTTTATTAGGATACTATTATTAAGCTACTATTCCTGGTTCCTTGTCCAAATCTGTAAGCTGTTGCTTTCGTAGTTTTACCGGACCATGACGACCTACAAAGACAATTACAATACATTTGAGTAGAGAGATCAACTTTCTGGTCTTTTTTGCAAACTCGGTGAAATGTCTGTAGACCAAATGTCTGGACCTCAAGGACTTTACACTAAAATTCTTGACGATTGCAGAAACCGTTGATAGTGTTTTTAAACCACATTTGTTCAGTTGGGGAACTCTACTGGACTACTCGTCGTTTGGTGACCGACAGACCAGAGATTAGCATAGGTAAAACCGATAATCAGCAAGTCCAGTATGAAAAAAGTATACATGACCAATCACAGAAAAAAGAAAATGCACACAGCAAAAATCCAGGAACTATCAGAGGTAGAATATATCGAAATAAATGTAACTTCACATAGGCCTTACCATCTATAGAAATCCTGGAACTGTCAGAAGAATCTATTGTACCAAATGAAACTTCATAGACCTTACCACGAGTAGAAATCTAGGAACTGTCAGAGGCAGAATATATCCGACTGAATGTAACTTCTTAGGGCTTAACATCAGTAGAAGTCCAGCGACTGTCCGAGGTAGAATCTACAGTACCAAATTAAACTTCATCGGCTTTACCATCAGTAGAAATCCATATATATTTTCTATTGTAATTACATAAAGGTGTGACATAGGAAAATATAGTTTTTAAATTCATTCGGGTATCCAAGACAAAATAATTTCTCTCATTAACGTAAAGAGTGTGATCACATCAACTGGAAGTTAATACCGTCTTCCAATGTAAGATTAAAGCATCCTAGATAAGGTATAACATTTTGTAAAATGAGACATTTGGTACTCCAAAGAGGAAAAATATTTTAAATCGAAACTTTGGATGTATGTGGAGTATACAGAAGGGTTGATACCCCATAAAGTTAAACTTTTATAACTTTTTCTGCTTTCTTTTAAATATTTTCAACTTTTCTTTTTCGATACACTTTTTAATTTTTATTGATTATGTGCCAAATTTTTTATATTTTTATGAACAAATTTATAAATACTTTTTCGTTTTCGTCTAATTTTGGGAATGCTATAGCTTGTAAGCATTTTGTTTTTAGAGGAATAATCATTTTATACTGTTATGTAACTTCATATATTCTAGTACTTTAATTTCGTTTTTCATCCCTTCCTGAAATGTGCCAATTCTCGACATGAGCTTTATTTGATAGTTCTGTATTTTGTGATGCTTCATAAAATTTAAAACTCTGAATTCTTTTACCAATTTTTTACTATCACTTAATGATTAAAGTGCAACTTGTTTACTTTGTATGACAAATAATGTTCCACTTTCCAGCCTATGTAGTGCATTTTGTGCATGGGATCACTCCTAGAATCAGTTCACATTTTGGTAGAACGATTGCTTAGTACATTTTAAATATTCAATTTCTCATTTGTATCGATTTCATTTTATTGAAAAATGTGTCTCACCTTTCACGTTGTTCTATTTAAGTCATCGTGTTAATTATTATGTATAATTTGGCATGTATATCAATTTTGATGAATTGATTTATAACCATTGAAAAATATTTTGATATGATATGTTAATACTTCTTGCTATCTAAATAATAATACCAGATTTTTTTATATTTCTGAACTATGTAGGAATTGAAATATACTTCCAATTTAAATACTTTATATAACTTAAGTGTAAATAATGTCGTTGGAGCATATGTAACTTTTTAATACAATTTTTTTCGTAACTTAAATATTTTATACCATTGATTTAGTTTACGGGCATTGTCAGATAAAGTGTAGTAAAATGCCTTTATAAAATTCTCGCCTTTATAAAAATCAAAGCAAAATGTTCAATTCCAGCTATTTGTGTGAAAGTTCGTTCTATCTTAGCTGAAAAGCTTCCCTTGCTTCGTCTAGGGTCGAAAAGTGTTTTTAAATTTAAAACTTATGCCAAATATGTTTACTAATATGTGGTAACATTTCAAAACATTCTGAACAGGTAAGGAGCCAAGTAGTGAACATAAAGTAAACTAGCTTATAAAGAGACTTTTAGATCCAATGTGCACCTTTTTGTAATCGTATACGATTAACCATTGCAACAAAACACAATTTAAACACTTTCTGATGCTTGTACTCAATAAACGTCAAGAAAGTACTCAAATATCAGCAACCTGATAGTCATTCATTGAAGCTAAATTAAATTATGATAAACATGATGATAACTGTAACCGCAATTACTTTAGTAACTCTAAGGTGGGTCCAGTAGATTCGTACACTTCAATTTAATTTTTGTGCGACATTCTTAAAGTATAGGACTGATGGCAAGATGGTTACCAATAACATATTTAGGCTGATTACAAAGTTAGGTGTGTACCATGTCTAACTTATAACTTGCCTCTAAAGACATAATATATCTCTAAATCGTCTAATTGACACAAGATTTAAGAATAGTGTATTATAATGTTTTTCTCTACAACACCCATAACGACTACATAACCACATAGATTGGTTGAAAGAATTCTAGGAAACATTCCGTTGATGACAGCAGAAACAGAGACAGCAATGCTCGATGGAGACATGAGCGATGCAAATTATCTGTAAGGCAGTCATGCCCTATTATTCTCTGAAATGCTACTCGTAGCATCTTATGATAAACATTCATGAATTGTTAACTTTTCGAGCATTTCGTATTTGATCTATGTTGAAGATCTAACTGGTATTTGAATAACATTAAGTGTTCAAATTCAGCTGTATTTTCCAAACGGAAGTTTCGACATTTGGATACCGTCTGTAATTCTCCGGAGCCATGAACTGCTGCAGTCCTTAAGACCCTGAAGTAGAAGCTTCACACCATTTGTAAAGTTTTGCAATACCCGTACTCTCGCAATGTATTGTAGTTACTTAGATCTGAATACTTTAGCACTACCTTGCTAGTCGAATGGATATTTCACCACAAACTTTGGTCTTTGTGTTCTCAAGTGTTGTACTATAACGGCATTAGAAACTTATATCGTACGACTCAGATTGTTAGAGCAGACTGATTACACTATTGAGTAAATACTCTAACTGTTCTCAAGTGCTATATCATTAGATACCTATATCAGATGGCTCAAGGTGTTTGTAAATCACAGGCACTGTCATTGCTGGTAAAGTAGCGACGGAAATTCCCAAAACTTTGTTTTAGTTCTACATTTTCCGTAAAAGGGGCTTTCATTGGCTATACATTATTATTTTATCGCACACTCAGACAAATATCTCTATTAACCCCCATACTTCACCATGAGACACGTATAGTTTGAGCATGGAAATTTAAAAAAAAAGCTAAAACCTTTCGAGCATTTCATACTTGTTCTATTTGGATACATTCAGTGTTTAAAATTCAGCTGTATTTTCCAAAAGTAAGTTTGGACATTTGGATACCGTCAGTGATTCTCCAGTGCCATGAACTACTGCAGTCTTTAAGACCCTGAAGTAGTAGCTTCATACCAATAGCAAAGTTTTGCGGTGCCATTACTCTCGCAGTATATTGTAGTCATTTAGATCTGAATATTTTAGCACTCTACCTTGCTACTCAAATGGATATTTCACAAACTGTGGTCTTTAAGGTTCAAAATTGCTAACATTTATCTGAAAACAAAAAATTATCTGACGCCACATGTAGTTCGGAGACAAAGCACAACTGGGCCAACTGTTAAGCGAATGTGCTGTAACTGTTTTCAAGCGTTGTATAACGGCATTACAAACTTATATAAGATGACTCAGAGTATTATAGCACACTGATTTCACTGTTGAGAAAATACTCTAACTGTTCTCAAGTGTTGGACTGCATTATATATTTATATCAGAGGGCTCAAGGAATTTGTAAATTACGTGAACTCTCAGTACTAGTAAAATAGCGAAAGAAATTCCACAAACTATATTTTGGTTCTACATTTTCCATAAAGAGGGCATTGGTTATATATTATTATTTTTATTGCAGACACTCAGGCAAATTCCTCTATTAACTCCCATATTTCACTATGGGACACGTAAACTTTGAGCATAGAATAAAAGGAAAAACTATTAATAAAACGATAAAGGGTCTAACCTTTTCAACACATATTTAGCCTTTCAATAGCGTAAGTAGGCGCCGTCCCTTGATAATACCAAAATTATCAAAGATGGTCACAGTCCATATCAATCACTGGTATATAGCGAGGGCCAATAGGGATATCACAAAAGTCATGAATATTAGATCGTAATAAATTTTGAAAAGTTTCTTTAATGAACTTCCCTTACTTTTGTGTGTTAAGTTCTCAACTACCTTGTCTTTTAATTAAGTTTTGGTATTTTTGAACTGTATCTGCAAGAGATATTTAATGTTGTCAGGTCTGAAGAAAGCGTGTTTCCTATTTCGCGACTTGGTCACACATTTTCAATTCCAAATAACATTGTGACGAGTGATTCTAGAATTTACTCTAATATTACAAGACGGCATTGGAAATATTTTCAAATTCTCTACAATTTAAATGAGTCAAATATATATCTGAAGTAGGGGAGTGGTTCATTTTTAATTTTTAATGGAAGTTATATAAACATTATAACTTATTTTAAATATGTAAATGCAAAGATTGTAAAAAGTACACAATTCTCAGTAACGCTAGATAAAAGCAGAAGCATAGCACTTAATCGACACTTGGTTGTAGAATTATATCTACTATCTAAGTTACTAAATACCGAAACTTGCACAGGTAAAAATCGTTAACTAGAATAGTCTAAACTTAGAAAGTGTCTTCCTGATTATCCCTCTTGTTAAAAATACCCCATGCCTCATAACACTTAAAATCAATACGAGAACGCACTCCGTCCATACTTAGTTGAAGTATTATAACTGTTACCTGGTGTTGTTAAGTACCGATGCTTGTATAAGTTACAAGTAACAATTTTTAACATGAGAACGCACTATTAGATGACGTCTTCTTGATTAGCACGGCAAAGTACAAGAAAGAAATCCACATTGATAGTACATCATTATACCACTTCCACTTATGACTTGAGGACTCAATATGTCCAATCATCTCACACCATCAAAATCTGAATCAGTAAGATGGAAACAGCAACATACATCCAATTCGTTATCTCACCATATATGTATTTCATAACGTGCCTGTTACTGTTCTGTACCTCTTTCGGCGTTTGTGTTTCTACAGAGGCGGAGATATCTATTCTGGTTGGCCCGGCACCTGCCTTCCGAATCACCTCTGTGTCGAGATTGGCCATCTTCCCCTAGATGCCTACAAGAAACCAGTTACTATCTTAGGAAACTATATCACAAGTGGAGGGTAAGTTCCCTTTCGTTGCAGTATAACAATGTTTCCTTCCAGGAGGGCCATCTAAGCAAACATTTTATCAGATATACGGGAGGATTGGTGAAGCAGGATTAACTGTCTTAAACCTCCTGTTGGTTGCCTCCTCGAAGGAAAGTTTCAAGGAATAAGGAATTCAGTAAATTTATGTCAGTGACTACATGTACTTTTTTTCGACCAGAACTGCTCCAGACACAAAGTTTAGGTGGTGACTATAGAGGTCCTTACTGCTATTTTCACCTATTGGTATGAGCCGGATTAGGTTGGTTAGGCGATAGAACAGTAGGGGAGGGGAACTAATTATTCCATACGTCCCCTTTACAATCATGTCTCCTGTAATCTCACAAACGCTTGGGTTGTACGGAAACAAACTTGGGAGGATAGGCTTTTCACATTCATTATGGAGTCATTAACAGGTGCTCCTCTGTGAAAAAATGAACAACTCCGTGGGGGCTTAGAATACGCTTTCATGGAGTATTGGCCTAAGACAGAAAACAATATTTTGCTTAATGCAATAAAAATACAAACTCATATGCTTGCAGACTCTATTATAAAGACTCGCATGTTTAGTTTCTACGACAAGCTTGTACAGACATTGCGTCTGGAGCAGTGTTTATGGTATACAAGAAGTAATTTTGCTTTCGTTTGCAGTGTCATAAATACCGGCTTCGGTTCGATCAAACGGCCCGTAATCGAATGAGGGAGAAGGTTACTGCAAGCTTGATTTTTAAAGATAGGAAAACCTCCTATCCTAAAAGGTGAGTATATTTCATTGTCTAATCCAAACATTTTAGTATTAATGATAAAAACCTAAGCTTAACTTGCAGTCAAATTCTAAAATCTGCACAAAAGGACTGACAAAGAATAAAAGAACATGTTAAAAATGGCTTATAGCTATTTCAATAGAACAAGAATTTTCCCATCATCAGTGTCAAATTAAACAAGAGGAAAATCAGAGTATAAATTTCCCTTTTTTAATAGTGTTGCCACACTAGCTTTTGCAATTCAGAAGCTCCAAGCCCTTTGTAAAGGCAGAATACTAGTATTTAATATTGTGTCTAAGGTAAAAAAAAAATTAATATTTCTCTACTGTTTAGCTGGAGATGAGATATTTGAGGTTTAAGCGCTATTATTGAAACACTATTGCTTGTTTGAAGGGAAATTGGTGAGCCAATTCCCAACAGTGTATTGTGAGGTGGAATATTTGTTGATCTAACAATTGAATACCAATATAGTTTGACCAACGTTACTGTACCACTTGTGATAGGTAATTTATTATTTCCGACCCATTTTTGGTTTGAATGGGATATTTAACTCGTTGAATTTGTATTGGAAACAAATCTACAATCAAAGGGTTTATGGATTTTTGCAGTTCCATAACTTATATATAAGTGTCTGATGAAAGGGATAAAAATTTAATTAGATTCCATTCTTGGTTGAACTTGCCTTCAACAAAGATTGGGATTCCTTCTAAAGACCTTTTATCTTGTCTTTCATCGTTATTAGTCCTTCTTTCAAGCTTTTCTTGGGTTTGAATTTATATTGTTTGTAGAAGGGATGAAAGCGCAAACTTGAATTTGAATTTACATATAGTAATATTAATGGGTATATTGTTTAAAGATAAAAATATTGATTTATTTTATGGCTCTAATGACATGCTATGGCTGTATTGCACGTTTTATTTTTTGGACACGTTGGAAAGCCGCATCTGATATCAATCGCATCTGTCATCCACTTTACAGGCTCTTAAGATCTGGGTATCCAATGGTCCGTGTTCTCTGAACTTAAATGCACTCCAAATCTTTATAGAATCCATTCCTAGACACTTACTTGCTATTATTTGGTCAATAGGAGGTCCAATAATTTACTGTTACCAGGTTTCTAATTCATTGACCAGTCAGTAGAAGTTTATTCCTCCCTCCTAAACATGTAACCCATTTCCTCTAAACGTATATGTTAAGTCTATACAAACTAGAGCAAGACCGTTAATTTATTCACTTCCTAAATGTTCAAGGCAAGCATAAAATTAAATACATAAACTACTTGGACGATCCCAGAAAAGCAAAGTGACCATGAGAAGCTTGTTCCCTATTGCATTTTCAAATGGTTATGTTAATTAATTTATGTTGATTTTAATGTTAACTGACAAGTCTAGAATGACCAGATATGGCAGTCTACTAACCTGTATCACTTTCAAATCGGAGGTCTACTCCCGGATGTTTTAGTTCCAGTTATAGTTAAGAGCAGTTTTACAAGAGCTAATGTTCTGTTTGACATCCTCCGTATGACATGGTTTACAGTTCATTCTGATAACATTAAATTATGTAACGCTGTAAAGTATCATTTTTATTTAAAAAAATAAAAGCATTTAAGGGGTCCAGGACACAAAAATCGTGAAATTTTGGAATTTTGTTTTATTATTTTAAGAAATTCTATGTGTATTTCTGCTTAAAATGACGTCTAAATCATGTTTTTATCTTAATTAGAACTAGAGATGTAATAATTTTTGTGGTGCGTTGTTTTGAAAATCTAACACTCTTAACAGTTGTTGTCATGGCAACAACATTTATCTTTAAAACTTTAAATGCGTTTTTCTCCATGATACATTTTTTCATGATTTCCTGTATTCAAATTGCTATAAGTCGAAAACCGATAAAGTTTAAGGGTTGAAATTTGGAATATATCTTTTTCAAACATTATACTTTAATTTTGATTCAGCAAATTTGAAACAAATATTTACTTTTAAAAATATGACTTTTTAAAAAAAAAGTACCTTAAAATTTTCATTCAAATATTTTTTATTTTTTATTAAATTAATATTTTTTAAATTGCTGAATCTAAATTAAAGTTTATAAATTTGTGAATAATTTACTGCAAGAATTTAGAAAATGGATCAATAATATTTTGAGTTTTAGCAATTTAATATGACCCCACTTTTTTTCAAAAAATTTCAATTTAAAATTTTTAAAAAACTTTTGGAAAAATTTTGTGTTGTGATTTCGTTGATTAGTTAGATGGGTAGTCAGTACCAAAAAATTCGAAATTCTAAATTAATAAATAAAAATTTTTTTTCAATGTGTCCCGGACCCCCTTAACAATGCCTTACCAACCAATAGAAGTCTGAAACATAAGTACTCGTCACAAGCGAATTTGCCAAGATCTCGATGGACAAGATACCTCTTTGGAACCAATTGGATGTTTAAGACAATCATATTATACAAATGTATTTTGCGTGTAAGAAAATACCTTGAATTTCCATGAGGAAATGGATATTGTATATCGCAACTGAATAGGATTATTAACATCATAATAACAAATAAAGAATATCTTTATACGTTTTTAGCGTTAATATAGTTAGAATACTTATATACGAGGACTGTTCGATAAAGAATAATCATAATATTTTTTAAAAGTGATTAAAAAAATAATGAAATATAAAATTGATATTGAATGTGTAGCGAGATAAGTGGATAATAGTTAGCGCAAGTTTAACGGTCATGACGTCATTGTTGAGGCATTGGCAGCCGTCCCAAGAACGCCTAGTTTTACTTTCGCCAACGACAAAATTGGATGCGACACGCGAAGTGCAATACACGGCATTGAAATTTTGTTTTCGCCTTAAGAAATCGTCAGATCTTTCAAAAAACATTGTCATGTGTGTAACTCCATCCTCCATATATTCCTGATGTAACATGCGATTTTCATCTTTTCCCGAATTTGAAGAAACACCTCTGGGAAAAGCGGTTTTCATCATCACAGGCAGTGGTAAAAATTGCGTAGGCGATTTTGAAGAACCTGTCAAAAAATGACTTCCAGCATGTGTTTGAAGACTGGAAAAGAGGTGGTATAAGTGCATTGCATGTAATGGAGCGTATTTTGAGAAAGACCATAAAAATGTGTAGGATTATTACAGGAAATGAGTTGTTATTTATTTATGATCATTCTTTATTGCACAGCCCTCGTACCTAGTTTGATCCCTCTCACGAAGGTTGGTTTTTAAAGGTATTAACAATCCGGAACTTATTTGTTGTAAATGTATCCATCCTAAGTAAAATGTGGGTTTGATCTTCTCTGTTGTAAAGTGTACTTGAAAGCCATTGCGAAATGGACGTGTGACTTTTACTTGTGTGTTTCAGCGTGTCCCATCCTTTCCGCGGCGACTATGTCCGTCTGCGTCACAATGTGAAGTGGAAGAAGATAGCGGCGGAGACGGGTGACCAGTACGTCGTTTTTGCAGACATCATCAACAAAATCGCTCGGGCGAGCGGAAAGGTATCTTACTCCATTCACACACTAAATTCATTCAAATGTGTGCATCGTACATTGACACACCTTTTCATTAACGGTTTTAGTCCTTCTGTAATCAGAATGATCCAAATCTGCAGTTGATTTTTCACACCGTTCTTTAAATGTTAAGGGCTCTGTAGGTTTCCCCAAGGAGGACATTACAGTGAGTAATGGTAACCTTTTAATGTGTACATGATCAAGTCACCAAAACTACTAGTAAAGTGATCCTTAGACTGCTTTTGTCTACTGAGTTGAACCTAGCATTCATCATCTGATAGGTCCACGGTACGGTAGAAGACGCCCATCCATTCAATGATCATCTGATTGGTCCACTTATCAATTATATGTTAGTAGTAGACTGGCGATTTCGCCACTTTTGTCACCACCTTATTTAAATGCGGAATCACACACCTACTCTGTGATAACGTTCGATCGCCAAATGAAGCAATAAGGTACAAATTCTGAAAAACAAATAAATTCTTAACCATTTCAGTATGGCTAGAGATATTACAAGCGCGATTCTTTCTAAGCGCGATGCGATTATTTTAGCTTTCAAGATATGTGCTGTAACGCCTGTAGTCTAAATTATTTCTAGGAGTGATTCTTATAACGTTCAAGGAACAACTGATGTACTGGCCGATGTCTAAATTCTTTCTTGGCGCTATCCTGGTACAACTGATATTCCAGCCGCAATCTCAAGGTTAATAAACATTAATAACAATAATTAACTCGTTTATTTAGATACGTAAACGAATTAGTCAAATATATTAAAGTACAATACTGCGAAGGAATCTAAATACTCTCATCTTTGTTAGTTTTTGGCACACAAATTCGAACAAGGAAACAAGTTCGAACTTTAACGTTCCTACTGCTTGTCTTGAAGAGGTGTCTTAACATTAGCAAAAACTTACACTATCGTGACCTCACTATGAAAAGGCGGCAGTATCTTATTGACGCGATATCTCACCATCCTCAAAATTGTTCAGATCCTGATAAACGAGATATCTCGTTGAAAACACGGATGGTTGAAAGGATCACAATTACTAACACCAACAGACCGCTAGGGGTTAGTGTTTAAAAGGAGTAAACAAATCAACGAATGTTCCCAATTGTGAGCTAACAAGGACCCCACTCTGTAATACAACGTTTTGGACTTTCATCATGGAACTATAATTATTTAAGTGAACAAGTTCCACAAACCAGGTGAATATACACTCTATAAAAAAAATCAACGCAACAACAAGGAATCATTCGATTGCTTTGAAATTTCGCATGCAAAAACTTGTTGACCAAATATGCAACTGATTAAAATTTGGTGTCCAATGAATGAATAGTGCGATCTCCAGCACATCGGAACTGCGCATCCAGCAGATGTATATAAGGAATTGTTCTTGAACTGTTGTTAAAAAATTATGCTGCATTGCGATTTAAGATACCTTTCAACGACTGAAAAAATGCCTCGTCGCAGGATTCGAGCTCATTACGAGCAACTTTCAGAGTTTGAAAGAGGTCGTATCATTGGATTGAAAGAGGCACGTTGGGCAAATCGGAGAATCGCTCGTCATGTGAGTCGAAGCGATGCGACGACTAGAAGATGCTGGCAAGAGTGGGTGGACTATGGCTGATTTCAGCATCATGATGGTAGCGGTCGACGTATTGCCGATCGCGAGGACAGAGTGATTGTCAGATCAGCTGTCACAGCGCCTGATTCATCGCTATCAACCATCAGTCGTGCGACCCACACACGAGTGTCCACCATGACCATTCACAGACGGCTGAGAGAGCGAAATCTACGCTCGTACCGACCGTTACGCCACCTGCCACTCACGCCTGCACACTGTCGAGCCAGATTACAGTGGTGCTTGGATCGATCAGGCTGGAATGATGCTGACTGGGGACGTATAGTCTTTAGCGACGAATCCCGCTTCCAACTGTGTCCTGACGATCATCGAAAACGTGTCGTGGAGACGCCCAGGGCAGCGTGCAGATCCTGCTTTCACTATTGCACGCCTCACGGACCCTCAACAAGGAGTTATGGTCTGGAGTGCCATTTCCCTTGATAGCCGGACCCCTTTGGTCGTCATTAGAGGTACACTTATTGCACAGCGGTACGTTGACGACATTCTGAGACCTGTTTTGCTACCGTTCCTTTCGCAGTACATTGGGCTTATTTTTCAGCAAGACAATGCCAGACCACATACGGCACGTGTTGCTATGAACTGTCTTCAAGCTTGTCAAACACTTCCTTGGCCAGCCAGATCGCCAGATCTCTCTCCCATCGAGCAAGTCTGGGATATGATAGGAAGGCGACTGCATCCGGTAGGGAATGTTGATGACGCAGTCCGACAATTGGAACAAATTTGGCAAGAAATACCGCAGGAGACCATCCGGGAGCTTTATCGGTCTATGCCACGCTGGTGGCAGCTTGCATCCAGGCTAGAGGCGGGTCAACACCTTATTGAAATCGTTACTGTAACTCTGAAATAAATCATTCAATTGTTCTAAAATTTTAATCATTTTCTATTCGGTACATAATTTTCCTATCCACCAATTTTTATCTTCATCGAACAAGTTCTTCTTGGTGCATCGATGTTTTTTGTTATAGAGTATAATTATAGTCTGGGATTATTGAATTTCTTAAACGGTTAATAATCAGTTATTTTCTTCGCAGTGCCTCCAAACCTTGTTTGTTGTGAGCACGAGCGCTATGTTGGTGATGGACCAGAGAACACTCCAAATCAAGTATCGGATACCGGCCACGGACATCATCCGTATATCGCTCAGTCCTTTCATGGACGACCTGGCCGTCTTCCATGTCAGATCGGTGAGTATTGCATCAATAACCTATTTTCATAGAGTAAAGGTTCAAGCGTGAAAGGACCCGCAGTGCACATCTCCTTGAAGTGTGTGCGGGTTATACGAACCTGGTTTACTCTGTTGACCTTTTCTTTCCCGTTGGGTTAACTACTTTGAATCAACATGGGATTGAGTCACCCTTCCGGTATACTCAAGCGTTATTTTTTTTGCTTTCATACCTCTACTCCTATTCCCCCAATACTTCTCTTTTTCCGAGTGGTTGGAAGAGTTGGAGGTTAGGAACCTGAAGATAGGAAGTTCGAAACTATATCCTTCGAAAGACCATCGTTGACGTCAGTGCTCGTAGACGTTAATTATGCCGGGGCCTCAAATATTCTCACTTTAGCATGGTTTGGAAGCTTGGTGAGTGGGATGTCAGCTCAAGTGATCGTCCAAGTTCCGATCGTCTTCTGACCATGGTTCAAAAAAACATGGAATTGTCCTAGGATCTTTTGTGGTTCAAAAGTACGCGGTATTTTCCTCGGTTCTTTACCGTTGGGATTTATCCCGGACCGTCGTCAATATCCCGTTGTGTTGCTCCAGTGCGACGTTAATTAAAATACCTACCTACCTCGAAAGTTTTTCATTCGGGATTGATCTCGGGCCTTTGTCAACATCCCGTTGTGTTGCTCTAATACGACGTTATTTAAAATTACCATCACCATTAATTTCCCCCGTAACCCTCTTATTTCCAGTTCAAAGACACAGTTTACATTGTGTTTTACGACATTGGACTGGAAAAACGTGGATCCGTAAATTATAAAATCAACGAAAATACAAGAAGATAGTCGAAATTAAGCCATTGTATTTTTTATTTGTTTCGCTGTGATGTAACTGAAATACTATGCATAAATAATAGTAATAGTAATAAAATGAAGTTCAGTTTTTTAAGGTTGATAACTTGAGTGAGTACTCAATTGCTACCATGGAAATTGTTCTAGTCTTAACGTCAACGTCTGTAAGCTGCCACAGTAACGAGGATGCGTCTATTTCTGTAAAGGATGTGTGAAAAAATTAGTTCAAGTTCATTCATTCAATTCATCAAGTGTCCCATTACCACATTTAATGACAATTTGGAAACATTCATAAAAAATTTTGGTTTTCGCCTATAATCTTTTTTTAGTAAACCTCCCTCTTTCCACTTCCAACACTTGCGAGAAGCAAAATGAAATAACACCATCCTCGAGAGTCACCCCTACTCACAATGGACGAGCCTTGTTACTATAGTAACCATCACCACACAGACGGAGTCGTAAGCAGTTTTCGTAGTAGACAGTAAACTTGACAGTGAAAACTGTCAGGTAAGGTAAGGTAATTTCAGTTAACGTCGTACTAGAGCAACACAACGGGCTATTGACGACGGTCCGAAATCAGTCCCTGTGAAAACTGTCGGAGAAAAGGTTTGCAATAAAAAAATTTTTATGGCAATTCCCAAGTAAAACATATTTGTTTCGCCTCAACTCGTAATGTCTGATAGTTTAAGGACTCTGACTGTGAACGAGAAACGCTAATGACGCAAATTGTGGATGGTAGGTATATACATATTTTAATTAAGGACGTCAAACTGGAGCAATATAATGGACTATTGGCGACGGTCCAGGATCAAACCCGAAGATAACGCCAGGTGATATTGAACCGCTGTCAGATGACAAGGTCACACCTGATCTGGCTCTCCAATCTACAAACTTCCCCACGTTTCCAGTGTAAGGACATTTGGGGCCTCGACCGATATAACCAGAACAGGTTACCAGACCCCTTTGTACACGACGGTCATTGGTTGGATTTGAACTCTCAAGCAACAGGTTGCTATCCGTTACTCTTACAACCAGGCTACAGCGGTACCGCCAATTGTAGAAACTCATTCATTTCGTATAACATTATGAAGGGCTTTAAGCTGAAAAAAAGGTTTTCTGTAAAACATTTATTTGGTCAAAAACGTAACACTTCATATGAATGAGCTAGCTCAAAACAGCGAGTTAAGCGATGGTGTGCCTCCATATGTCTTATAGATGTAGATTCTTATATCCAATGAGATCATGATATAAAATCGGACTGACACATCTTATCCAATTAGAACCTTATATCCAATCAGATCGTTATACCCAATTGGATATAATCCCTGTTGTCAATAAATCTTTCATGTCCATTAGGATGTAATTATTCTCTTAATTCAAAAATCTATGTCCAATGGGACATAATATTTATATCCAATCACATTCTGTGAATGAGTTTCTGAGGTCAGAAAATACATGCCTGTGCTGTTGCCTCCTTTCGTTTAATTATTTGGTGTTCTTCAAATACCTTCAAAAATAATTATGTTAGTTTTGCACGCCAGTGTATGCCAGCTGATTGGTCAATGCTATTTGGATATTTATCAAACGAGGGCAAAATGATGATAAATAACCCCGATATGTAAATAAAGGAGGGCATTTGGAGTGTAAAAGTAAAAGCTTCCCTATTCATCTAGTTTGTTTACACTGAAAAGGTACTTCCTATAATGCATTCCAATGTTCTATTTCAGTCTGAAGCGACGCGGAAGAAGGGCGATTTCCTGTTCGAGACGGGTCACGTGATCGAAATCGTGACGAAGCTCTTCCTCGTCATCCAAAACGCCACTGGAAAAGCACCCGAAATCAACGTAGCCACAGAGTAAGCATGCGGTGTTTTTAAAAATCTCAATCCTATTTGATAAACATACACCCCCCCACCGTAATTGTTTTAATACTTGCAATTATACAGGGTGGCCATACCACAATTCCCTCTCTCTGAAGGCATCAGTAGCTAAATCAAATAAACGGAATGAAATCAGATTAAGTGTTGAGACTTGTGAAGACATGCGAAGATTAATCCCACAAAAAAAATTACTATCACCAATGGGGGGGGGAGGGGATTGCGCTGTTGGAAACGAAAAACAGTCAAACATACGCATGAAACACATAAATAATGGATTGCATATACAAAGACTTGATTGCGTGAACAACAACCAAGCAGCTAATTCCGCTGGATATGTGATGCATTGGAATTGAACAGAAATGTCAATAGACAGCCCAAATTTATAAACAGATTTACTCATGGCAAACAATCTTTTATTTTCCATTTTAGTTAAATGAATCAAAGACAATCCATCACTGTAGTGAGTATCGGTAAGGTCAAATAAAAGAGTGTTTACTTAACCCTCCAAATCTTTCAACGAGATATCTCGTCTAAAATATGGTCAATTTTGCGGAAAGACGAGATTTCACGTCCAGACAAAACAGCCTAGTTTCTGCAAGAAGAATGAAGACCCAAGTAGAGAAAACAAATTTCCCTAGTCCTGAACTGGTAAGAGGCTTAGCATAGGATTTTGCACCAGATGCTACAAGGCAGTTTTCGACGCAAAGATAAGCAACTAAGAGAATTAAAACATTTTTTCGAGACAATGTTTTAGCAATCTTTGCCCACATTTGTTCCACAATGCCCTACCATGTTCCCTGTGTCCGGCATTTCCCCCAAAGATTCTCTCATCGCCCACAGAAAGCGGTAGCACGTACTTCAGAAAACTATGATCTTCCTTGAAATTCAACTGTTATTACTCTGTTTCAGATTCGAAGCCAACTTTGGTAAGGAAAACGTCGTCTTAGCATTTAAATGTGCCGGACTACCTGAAGTCCAACCCGGCCAGGTGAAGATCTGTAGGCGAGGGAACCGGATGGAAGTGGTATTATGAGAAGAGGTCCTTCCTTAACCAATCCCCTCAACCGGTATTCCAAGTATGATGCGAAGGGTTCCGTTTCGCAGCATTCTTCAATTCCCCTAAAGCATTCTTCAATTCCCCGTCTTTCTCCAGATGGGAAGGATGGTCCTTCGGAAACCGGTGCTACTTCAAACCGGCTGTGAACCGAGTTCCCCGTATCTTGAAAAGAACCGGGCACGATGTGAACCGATGGTGGACCAGTGGACTTGTTTCTTTCCTTCAATCAAAATGTTCATCACGGAAAAGCGACCCCTGGTGGCAGAAGAGTGAACGAACTAGTGAGGCGTATTCAAAACCACCGTGATTGAATTTAGCAATTTTTAGGAAATAATTAAATAATTATTATAAAATATTAAGAAAAAATATATAGCGATTGAATTTTTGGTGCTCAGAAGTTTCGCAGTTAGCTCTGGAGGATGTAAAACAAAAAGTTTAATACACACTGTACATAATAATCTGAGATTTTAATACAATGTTTAGGCAGTTATATATGAATTGACTGTTGCATGTTAACTCTGAAAACATTTATACGTTGGAACACATTGAAACACATACATTTTGCGTTTTCTAACCTCATGACCACATTGTTGAAACGGTATCCTTTAACGTGGACACAATATTTGTTTCTGTTTGATAAAGGCAGAAGAGTTTAGTTGTTACACGAATGTTGTTTACTAAAAGCTATTCTCATGGAGCAAGTCATGTAATCATTATGATTACTTGTTATAAACTAGCCCATATATTTTTCATTTATTCTTTCTAAAAATAACGTATTTGACATTTATTTAATTAATAAGGAAATGATTATTTAATAGAAGCTGAGAACATCGAAGAATTGTAAGCTATTTTCTTAAATTACTTTCTCTATACATTATACTCATTCATTTGAAACAGCTGTTTTCTTTGCGAGTTTGCTTTACCAGCTTTTATACTAATTTTAAATATTCATAAAGTTTTTCTGTGTAAGTTTACTTTTCATAATTTTGATTGTGACGTTTTAGAAATATAAACGTCTATAAAATATCCATCTCAAAGGATTCTGTGTTTTCCTATAAGTTACTTCATTCATAATTACTAAGTACATTAAAACTATAATCGGTATTTAGTTCATTAATTCCGTCAAATTGATAATACAAGAGGAATATTTTACGGTCAAAGGTAATATTTAAAATAAGAAATAATAATTCTCTGTTGGAAAATTAAAATAATAATAAAAGTATTTTATTATTTTCCTAATTTGCTGTCCTGTAAAATATTTGGTAAAATGCTAAAATTTCGTTTAGTTTTGTAAATGTCCTAGAATATTATTCGAATTCATTTTAAAGAAAGTTTTTCCGCAACTTCAAACTTTTTCAGATAAATCCTTTTTATATTTATTTGCAGTCTTTCTGTTTAGAGTACACTATTAATTAATGTAATTACTTTATTTGAGTAATTTTACTTTTCATGTATGTAAACCTAAATGTATATGCATTTTTAGCAACATTGTTTTGAACACATAAAGCTGTTGTACAGCATGTTCCTTCTTACATAGCAATTTAAAATATTTTAATTGCTGCTATTCTCTTAGAATTTGTATTATTTATATAGAAATATTTCTGTACTACATTTTAATGCTGCAGTTTTTAACGTGCCAATGTTAAGCCATTGCTGGTAAATGAATGTTCTTCATTAACAAAATAAGGTTCTTGGAAGTTTCAAAAGTTCTTAAAATGTTCTTAGAAAGTACTTTTTATGTATGTATTTCTCTCAATTATAAGGTTGATTTTATTGATGAATATGTCTGCATCTATTATACCTTCTACATCAACCCTTCAGTATCTAGGTCGAAATGCTCTTGATGAGAACATTTTATGTATGTGTTTCTCTCAAATGCTAGGTTGATTTTATTTATGAATACATTTGCATTCATTATATACCTCCTATGTTAACCCTTCGGTAGGCGATATCAAAAATAGATATATAGACATGGCTTAAGCCCTTGATAGGTCTCTATAAATCATTAAACTAACAAATTATTCAAAAATTGAAATAGAAATCAGACATAGTAACCATACTCGCGGAAATTGAATTCGTGTGTTAATTCATGCATTTTGTTAATCCAATCACCATTTATTAAAATTATGATTATCCCGTCTGTAAAAATGTAAAGGCGTACATATCTGACAAATAAAAAAACAATGGGAAGAAAATTTATTTAATTTTTGAAGCACTCAGAAAACTATTATTATGATATAAATGATTGCTTTGAACGAAAATTACAAAAGTTTAGGAGAAATAATAAACATTTAAACCGGTTTATATAAAGCATTGGTAAAAAGTGCCATATAACATTGCAACAGTTTAAAACACCAAAGTCAACTCAAGATTCATTCCACTGAACAAACAATGGTGGAATTTAGGTACATGATGAAGCTTAAATCGTGCCAATACTGCATGTGTGTTGAAATAGTAACTCTAAATTTGATTTTTTTTTTTTAGTTTCAACCTGTGTATGACTCCTGACTTAATAGCATTAAATAACCTAATGGCATGGCAGAGTACTTCTGTATTTGGCCTTTTCGACTTTATAGTGGCATGCTGCGTATATAAGGGCTAATACTTAACAGCATCATAATTAAACACGTATAATTAAACACTGTACACGCTGGTGCAGCTTGTCCGTTTTTGGACCTTTCGCCATAAAACCCAAATATCCAAATCTACTACACAAAATAAACTTTAAACATGCGATAAACACCAAAACACACTATACACACTAAACTATAAGCACTAAGAGAATCTATAAAACAACTAATGATCAAATGCGCTACAGCAGTTTCATAGCTTTATGAAACATCATATCTGTAACATTTTGGAAACCGTTAATTCTTCACAAGCATGTAATTATCTCAAAATTTGGACTTTCGAGTTTTCGTTTTCATGTTTCATATGAGGCTAAGAGCAAGAGTGGCCTAACCCACAAAAATACGAAAAGTTTACTATCACCTTCTATTTTTTTAATTGAAGTTCAAGTGTTCTAAATTATTAAAATAACTTAGTGTTGACCACTGAAAAGCAAATTTTCAGAATATTAAACCATCTTCTGTATAAATAAATAACTAAATAACCAGGCGTTTTTATGGCTCGGGTTTCAAATAGGACCGCGTCAGCTAAAATATGAACGCTACATTTCCCCGTCTTAACTAAAATACACAAACCCTGTAAACGTGTTTCCTACCGCGACAACTAAAATATGACCGCGATATTTCCCTGTGTTAACTCAAATACACAAACCGTGTAGAACGTGTTTCCTTGTTCATGTGCATTTATTGCAGAAAAATAAACTTTATATTTTAAAATAGGGGCTTTGAAGGGCACTTTTAAGATTAATTATGTGCCAATTTTCATGGCTACAGATTGGTCTGAAGACAGGAAAGAACTAGTCTATATTTTCCGCAGTATTAGATACACAAACCCTATAAACGTGTTTCCTACCGCGACAGCTAAAATATGACCACGATATTTCCCTGTGTTAACTCAAATACACAAACCGTGTAGAACGTGTTTCCTTGTTCATGTGCATTTATTGCAGAAAAATAAACTTTATATTTTAAAATAGGGGCTTTGAAGGGCACTTTTAAGATTAATTATGTGCCAATTTTCATGGCTACAGATTGGTCTGAAGACAGGAAAGAACTAGTCTATATTTTCCGCAGTATTAGATACACAAACCCTATAAACGTGTTTCCTACCGCGACAGCTAAAATATGACCACGATATTTCCCTGTGTTAACTCAAATACACAAACCGTGTAGAACGTGTTTCCTTGTTCATGTGCATTTATTGCAGAAAAATAAACTTTATATTTTAAAATAGGGGCTTTGAAGGGCACTTTTAAGATTAATTATGTGCCAATTTTCATGGCTACAGATTGGTCTGAAGACAGGAAAGAACTAGTCTATATTTTCCGCAGTATTAGATACACAAACCCTATAAACGTGTTTCCTACCGCGACAGCTAAAATATGACCACGATATTTCCCTGTGTTAACTCAAATACACAAACCGTGTAGAACGTGTTTCCTTGTTCATGTGCATTTATTGCAGAAAAATAAACTTTATAATTTAAAATAGGGGCTTCGAAGGGCACTTTTAAGATTAATTGTGTGCCAATTTTCATGGCTACAGATTGGTCTGAAGACAGGAAAAAACAAGTCTATATTTTCCGCAGTTAGATACACAAACCCTGTAAACGTGTGTCCTACCGCGACAACTAAAATATGACCGCGATATTTCCCTGTGTAACCTCAAATACACAAACCGTGTAGAACGTGTTTCCTTGTTCATGTGCATTTATTGCAGAAAAATAAACTTTATATTTTAAAATGGGGACTTCGAGGGGCACTTTTAGGACTAATTGTGAGCCAATTTTCATGGCTACAGATTGGTCTGAAGACAAGAAAGAACTAGTCTATATTTTTCGCAGTGTTCTTAAAGTGTATAAAATTGTTAGCAAGAAAATCGCACATTTATCTCCATTGAGTATGCTGGTGGTTAGGCTACTTTTGCTTTGATAACCTCTTATATAAATGCAGATACCCAACAATGCGTAGAATAACTATAATTACACAACCGATGATTGAGTGGTATACATCAGTATCATAGCATTATGGAATACCAGGTACAGTTATTGAATGGGTAGCATTAAATAACCTATAATTCTGAAAGCCAGTAATTTAACCTACGGCTGTCTGTTATCAATTCCACGAGAAGCGTAATGTATGTCTGAAGGGATTGAATATGATATTCTAAAGACCAAATTTGGAGATATTATCTTCTGGGTGATCCTGATCTCACTGTCAATCAACTCTTGATTAAGAGTTGAAAAGGTATCTGACAACGTTTTCACGTACCGAAGGGTTAAAAAAACTGTTAACAGAGGGAATTTGGCTCATAATATTGTTTTCACGTCAAATGGATATTGGTACCATCCTTATATCATTAGAAGGGTAAGCTCTTTTTGTTCAGTAGGACTAGTTTAACGCGTGCTGCATATGAAAAGCGACACAATGCATTATTTCAATTTCTTTGCATAGTTATTGAAACCAATCCATAGATTGCTACTTGTATCCCATCTTACCATCTTGAAGAGTACACGATTTCTACCCCTTTGAAATTAGCGGACTCAAATGGTAAAAAAGAACCCCGTACTATAAATGCATATATTATATATTCTTCATATGTATAAATGATATATATCACTGCCATAAAGTATTAAATGTAAGTAAATTTTACAAGAGAAGCATTTTTAAATGACAGTTGTTGAATGAGAGGTGTTATGATACGTGCGCAGAAGAGGAGATAATGCAATCTATGACGCATTTTCCATCCTTACCAAAGTGTTAAATGCTGTTATTTTTAAGGCTGGACTTAAATTGTGTGGCAAGTTGTGATGCGAAAGAGGATGTGTGTAAGTCGGACTAACTGCTCAACTATTTATGTTTGGGAATTTATAGTGCAGAGTTCTATTGAATGACAACGGACATGGCGGATACTTCTAGAAAACAAATAGCTTTCAGGAAAGTAAAGTTTCATAATTTTAAAAATTAGAATTAGATTTTCGTCGAAACGTTTCAATTAGGTCTTACAAATGGCTTACCGAAGAGACGTCTTAAGAAAGATGCATATAGAAGAGATTCTATGTGGATGCAAACACGATAAAAAGGCAAGAATTGTATTCGAATTTTAATATGGATGCATATGCCCCATTTCATTTTTAATCTCCAATCTGATTAAATAACTTATTTTTTTTTAACTTTTAGTCTGGTTCAGTAGTCCCCAACGCTAGTCCAATGGGTGTTCTGTCACCTACCAAAGTCTATAACGAGCCGGATAGACAGGCCGTTTTAACATATTTGGTAGCTGTCTAGACAAAAGCATCTCGTCATGAACAAAACTGACCAGATCATACTGAACGCGACATACCTCGTCATTAGAAAAAACTAACTCCATATTGATCTCATCATCAAGAGTTCGTGAATATCTTGCTGACGAGATACATCGTCATTTGCAAAATTGACCAGATCTTGATGAACGAGATATCTCGTCAAAACCACTTGGAAGAATAAAGAAATTGTCACTACTTGCTAGTCAAGTAGGCAATATGTCCAAGTTCAGTCTTTAGGGTTATCGACTACTGGAACTGTGTGTACAAAAGTATCTGATGTCTCAAAACGCTGGAAAACAGTTCGAGTACAATTTTAGATCTGGAGACTTATACGCAGCATGTAGTAATCGTAACCTCGCAAAGAAAAAACTTTGAGGCATTGTCTTTTTGAATATATTTTCAGTATAGAATGGCTGTGGTGAAATGCAACAAGAATGTAACAGCGTTTTCATTTGTCTAAATATTGTTTAAGTGCAAAAAAATGGCTGAAGGAATAATTAGATACGAACATGAAAATAATTTGTAATTATTATATATCCCTTTTTATTTTGTAAAGAGGTAGTCAGAATCGGCCACACAATATTCATCACACGCTAGTCATTGTTAAAAAGGGCTGGGTTAGCCTGGAAGAGTAGCATACTCGCAACCGGACGGTTGCGATTTTAGAGATAGGTACTAACAACAAAATGTCGTGAACGCGGATGCTGGTGCGCCTTAAATTTGTTGAGGCCTAAAATGTCGTATTAAAGTTCAAAAAGTGGTTTGTCAGCTCATTTGTAGACCACGTTATTTTACCGTAGTTCAATATTAAGTACTGTCTTCAGATCATTCTCTTCAAAAGTGATCCCGGACAGACGTCAATATATCGTTGTGTTGCTTCAGTGTGACGTTAGCTAACTGCTTGCTTATCTATCTTAACGATAAAATATCAGACTATCAATACGGCTTCGTGTAGTTACCAGTATCTGAAAATCAAGCCAAACGTACGAAATTAAAGCTCCATGTGGATGTAAATCGGAAATTGCAGTGTAACTATCTTGTGTGGGTCCGCTTGTGTAAAGTGTCACTTCGAATTGAAAAACTGACAAATGCCCATGTTGATTTTTGACAAGGAATATGATTACTGCGCGGCCGATTCTTATCACCCTATACAATTGCTGAATTTTCATTAAAACGAAAGAAATTCAGCCAGTATCAAATTATCTAGATCATACTAATATTGATGGTTATTCAACCTAGGGACAAATTTCACCGTAATAGTCTCAGTTGCAAAAATGAATTTAATTTTTTCTCGAGACTACTTTGGCAGTGTGAATCACAGAGGAAATATGAAAGTTGACTGTGCAATGCTAACTTTATTATGTGTCCATAATCATGTTGTCAAAACAAGTACTAACTGGACCCTTAGATTATTTTCGTTAGCTGGGTGGAATCCAACATTCATAATATGAATGGTCCACTAAATGGGAGAAGACGGCCTTTCATTGGTTTATCGTCGTATCTAGTTTATCGCAAGACGTAATAGTAGACATTGGCTATTTTACACATTTCGTCGCCATTCTACAGAAATATGAATTTAAAAACCTACACTATCATCTGATGTTACATCGCTGAACTATAAGCGATAAGGTTAGAAATCGGTCAACCAAGTCGCTTTCCCGGAGCAGTCACATGACTACTAGCTAACATGTTAATCACACGTTTTGATGCTCCTCTCGATAGCTATGATCAGTCAACTTACATCTCAAGTCCATGGTTTAAATTCGCCTGTCGACATCTAACGTTGGGGATCACTGTATTACCAGATATTGGATAAGTGTTTGCTTTTGTTATATCAAGTCGTAAGAGAAAAAATATTATTATTCTCTACTTAAATCAAAGGTTATAATTATTTTGGAAATAAAGCATCATGAAATGCAGGAACATTTTTTTGGGGGTAGAGGGGGTATAGGATGAGTAATCCTAAACACATATTAGAAAAGTCTTGTACATCATATCGATGTTTACAAATCTGAGAAACAATATTAGTTTAATAACGATTTCCTTTTAAAAATTAAAGCGTAGTTTTGTATCAAAGGAACAATTTTCTGTGGGTAAGAATATAAACTAAGATTTAAATTCATGTGAATCATTGGAAAACTTGCCTCAGAAAGCAAATATTCTAAAATGCATGCTAATATAATTATTGTATAATATTGCAAACACAATACGTTTAGATTAAGCATGCATATTAAGGATTCCGTAAGAATCACATCGGATCCGAAAGCAGCAAAAATATAAAAAGAACAAAATATAATAATTTTGAATGCTTATAAGATAAGAAAGGTTCGTAATTTTTAGCTGAATAGATACTTGATTTGCATTTTTACGTGAGAATTTTTCATGAGACATGTTTGTATCTTTATAGCATGGAAATACTCTAATGAACATATCTCTCATTATTAAATTAACAAAACTATTAGGCCTTCCAAACGTTGAAATGTATTGTAATGCATGGCAAACGATTTCAGGAATCTCAAGTATTAAAAATTCTTCCAATTTGTATTTTAGATCGGTTTTCTTATTGTATGTAATAATCAGAAAGTAGATACTTTTTACAAGTGTTCCTTTCAAAACGTTTTGAAGAGGACATAAGCTACAGGGTGCCATATTCTCCACGTTTTGTGCAATTTCTGTACATTTGGACCTAATACCACATAAACGCAACCCATTACAACCGTCATGATCCCGAGATTTAAATAAAAATATATCAGACAGGATTTTCTAAAAGGAAAAGTATTGAAAAAAAAATTATCCTGCCTGTACCTGCCTGCGGTGCTTAAGATACGTTTAATGTTATTTTAGTACCTATAGTAATTTACTGTGAGACGAAGTTAAGAATTAGATGTACTCATGAGAATGTTCACAAATGTGAATCAGTGATTAGCATAAAAAATGTTGCCCTTAGATTTCAAGAGGTATACTAAAGGTTTACATATGTGAACCTCAGAAAGAAAAACAAAAGAAAAGATGGACTTGTTGTCACGCTGTTACTGAATGTCAGGTATAATATATTTGAAAACTTTTGAATACTTTGGTATATGTTAGTTATTTTTATCAATCTCCGTTCACAGCTATATAATTTTTCAAATAATTCCAAAAATATATTACTTATCATATAAATGTATAAGACCTGATTTACTTATCATACTTGACCAAATCGTACACCTAATATATCTGGCGATTGAAGATTGAACCAAAATTCCTGAGTAAATTGTCATCAATACAATACATCCATTAACGGTGATTGAAGAGAGCTTTTGAACTCCTTAGTAAGAATCTCTCCCCAATCACACATTCCAGTTTTAGGCGGAGCAGGTTTGAATCCTGCCAGGTATATTCCTCCCTAGGTGTATTTATATCTTCTGTATCTAAAGTTTCAACGCATGAGTGTGAATTACTCTATAATGTAAGTCTCTTGTTTCAATTACTTGATGTTTTGACTATCGCAGCATGGTCAAATATTGCCCTTGGACCATAAAACCCCAAACTACAATCCTCAATAATCAAGCAGATCTTAATCCTAAATCAACAGACGTATTTACCGTCTGATGATTTAAGATTAAATCAAAACTCCAGATGAATCTGCCCCAGTTAAGTAACAGACTTGCAACAGATCAACCAAAATCAAAAATCACCAAACATGAACTGCCGAAAAGATTGAACTCGATCATGAAAACAAATGTCCACAGTACTTTCAATTTGGTAATCAAACATAGCACTTTAAGTGAGTTTTTTTAAAGTAAGCAAAAAAAAAAAGTCCGCGTCCACTTCAGGTACAGAAGAAGGTCATGTAATTTAAGTTTCCATTATTACTAACTCCTGTGTTTCCCCAATTTACAGCCTTTGGAACTAGTTTCAAGATCATTATTTGCAGCCCCCGAAGTGTAAGGATGATTAACTCTCTGAGCATCACGACTTTTCCTAGTATTGTATAGCATTGCCTTTCACCCTACCATACATTTTATAACCAAGTAATCATATCTATTGGCTGAAAAATTGCTAAAAGAAATTCTATTGGTCGAAAACGTTAGAACTGGTTTGAAGTCATGATGGGAAGAATGCATATTGCAGAACAGAAATATTCGTGTGAGACGCTATGTTAAACAACAGAGGGTTAATTGACAGCAAAGTTATTGACCAAAACATTTTTAAAGCTGTCTGTATATAATTGCGTTTATATATAAATAAATCTCAATTACAACCAAAATCAAATTTAATTTCTATTCGGGTTCATCTATTCGTACTATCATGTCTAAATCTACAATTACTATTCATGGCACCCTGTACTTTGTTACTGTATTTAAATAAAGTACTTAGGTTAAGCACGATAAACATAAACATATTTATTTAGAAATTCGGTAAGCCTTAGGTTCTCAAAAGAAATGCATTCCATATAAAAATGAAGTTTTTCAGAAAAAGTACTTAGTATATTCTGTCGTGCTAGTCAACAAGGCAGTATCTTTAAGTTTTGTTTGTAAGGTTTATAGTTGTTAATATGCTGCTAAGAAAGGCGTTTTCTTTGAAGCTAAATATAAATGGCGTTAAGTGTTTTGGCGGATGTACTTGTTACCGTTATCTATTGTGAACGTTATGTTAGTTGACTTGTTTGTTAAATACGATTTCAGAAATTCACTAATAAGAACTAAAGAATAAATTCTGAAATTATGTATGATTAGCAGATTGTTCAACTCTAATTAGTTTTGACGCCAGATGTTGGCATATATATATATATATATATATATATATATATATATATATATATATATATATATATATATATATATATATATATATATATATATATATATATATATATATATATATATATACACATATATATATATATATATATATATATATATATATATACACAATTTTTACTCAGTGTATGTTGAACATCAGATTCTAATATGATCAGCATGGAACAACGATCAACCAGAAAAGACCAAACTTTTGATACAGCCTTATCTAGCACATCAGCATATTATTTCGAATCTTGATTTGTTCTGATAGTCTTACTGTCATAACGATTTCTTCACTTCAGCATGTCTGAATAGTTGGAAATAAAGAAGAACGGTTACACTATATATCAAAGTGCTGCATCAGAATAAAGTATGGAGTATCCAATATGGCAACTAATTTTTCTTTGTGGTCTGTCATAGAGACTGCAATTTCGAGCAAGAAACGATGCATTTATTCATGTTATAGACTAAACCTTGTAGTAGACTACATCTAGAGCAATGTTGCCAGCTATTTAAATATTTAATGTAATATATAGTTTATACTCATGAACTTAAGATATAGTTTATTTAAATTGACTATATATATGGACATCTTTTGCTAACGACTGTTTCCTTTGTTGTATTGTGTGTAATATGGCGATGGATGTAGAAAGCAGAGATAAAATGCCTCGTTTTGTTGTTACCATTTATTCGCGAACTGACCATAGTAAAAATACTCAAATGCTCCATTCGGCAGATATTTGCGCTCTAGTTAAAGTCAGATGCATATAATTTATATTGATATTGCTTTTGTATCAATCACCAAAGTGTTTCAGAAAAATACAAAAGTACTTATTAATTAAGTTCGTCCCTAATATTTCTCTAATTGCAAGATAATAAATATTAAGGATATGTATATGTGTATATATATATATATATATATATATATATATATATATATATATATAATTTCAAGAACACAAGAATTTCCAAAAAAAAATGTAACAAAAGTCTTAAAAAATAATGAAAAATGAAGAAATGTTGGTGGATCAGGGCGTCATCAGGAAGGAGCCTCACCCAAACAACATAAAATGGTGTTTTCTACATATGAGCAGCATTAGGCTGAAAAAAATTGCTCATACACTCCCCCAAACACCACCAAAAAGCAAGTAAAACAAAAAACAAACATATATATATATATATATATATTTATATATATATATATATATATATATATATATATATCCTTAAAAGTCATCTCAGATCTGCTGATGGCAAGATACGACCATTACACATACAGAAGCTTAATTATTACAATATTTATTACCTTACAATTACATACATTCAAGAAACTTGAATCGGATATGCTTAAAAATATTAACATTACTTTGGAAAAATCTAATCACTAACTAGCTATTTAACTCTTATGGCTGACTAGTCTTCTAATTGTATTGAACCTTTTAAAAATAATTTTTAGATCAATTCTTTTTTTTTTTAATCTTATCAAAATAAATTAATTTAAAAAATAAAATATAAAAGACACAGTTTTATCAACAAAAGTATAATGATTTGGTATGTACTATTTGGTATAAATCAAAATACTACATTTAAGGACATAGAAGGTGACATGTTCTACACCCATGTTCCAAGATATCCTGAAATAAAGCTGTCATGTAGTTTACTTAATAAATTTTGAAACTTCCTTTTTAAAACCGCAGAATATACAATATATCTTAACAGTGCTTTAAGCTGTATTATACTCAGAAAATTTAATAACAAAAATCGTTTTTCTTTTAATTCCTTGATTTTCAGTACCAATGATGTAATGTAGTTAACTTACTTTTACTTTCCAACACTTAAGTTTTATGTGTTACGAATCCAAGGCAATATACAATGGCAGTGCAGTAACAATCTCTTTAGTACTTTGAAAATTTTTATCTCTGCTTTCTTCGCTCTTTTTGTAAGTATGGCATCATACTGTACAATTGTAATTTTTGCTAAGTGATTCGAGAAGAAAACTAATCAACATGCATAGAAGTGTGGAGGCAAAGATTTCCTAATCATCTTCAGTTTTGCGTTCTGAATCATTGATGAATAATGATATTTAAAAGAAAAATGTCTTGTTGGTTTTTGTACAGTTCAGTAGTGTATCGCACCAAATGTACAGTTTATCCTCCTTAAATAAGTAATTTATATGAAGAAGTTTTCATATTAATTTTTTAATAAAAATTTATAAGGAATTGAAGATTTTGTTTCTTTATCTTTCAGTCACACTTTACACTACAAGGATAAAAAATGTTTAAATTGAAGTCTTGGGTTACGACCGTAAAGTCTACAATGAGTGTCACAGTTCGTATATACTTTTGTAGATAGCCAGAATGTTTAATACAATAAAGGTGATGTATATTTTCATGAGTATATAAGGAAATGTGGTGTTAGTTGTAAGGAAAGTTTATAACCCCAGAGATTACTTTATGCTGTGGTGAATTTAGTTTAGTTAGAGCAACAAAAATTAATTTACGGTACATTATTACAACCCGATACCTCCATGAAGTGCTTTTAGGTTGACGAAGCTACATAGTCTTTTACATGTCTTGCTACACTGGTGTGTAAAATTATCTTTACATGCATGGAATCACGGATTTCTCTGAAACTGAACTATCATTTTATGAAATTAACTGGAATGAGACATAACATCATAAGACATAAATGCAAAGAAAAAAAAATTAATATTACTGCATATGATATAAAAATGTAGCAAGAAACAATAAAAATGGCAATGCAATGTGACAAGGAGAGTTTATGAAAAAAGAATAACTCAGAAAAAAATTAAAGCTTTTGATTCAATATAGAATTTGATAGCCCCTGACTTGCATACGCATATCACAACATGATTTCATACATTCAATAATGTTGTTAATCACAGCTTGGGGAATTAAGTTCCCTTTCATTTTATGCGGTCCTCAGGGCAATTATATCTCTAGGAGGATGATGTCTCCGTGCAACTACTTTTCCAATACAGTCCCATAAGTTCTTTATCGGGTTTAAATCAGGAGAATTTGCTGACCCCGGTATTCGATCAAACACTTCATTTTCTAGGAATTCGTCAACGAGGCTTGTGCTCTATGTGGACAAGTATTATCGTTCGTAAATAATTAAAATAAAAATATCAGATCAATATGCAACTCTGAAAAGTTTTGTGTGACATTCTAAGACCTCATCCCGATATATCTGGCCCGTCTTAGATACTAGGTTGAAAATGTGTAGGAGCGTACGTTCATCGATCACTATTCCTCCCCCACTCCTGCATTACCCAAACGGTCACATTCCATAATGTTCGAAGGAAGATTTTACAATCCTCACTCCCTTCATATGTAAAAACGTTTAGAATGATATGTAGTATATGCTACGTTATAACTTTTGGGCTCTTTATTGCCAAATATGGTACCCGTTGTTTTTATACAGTTTTACTCATTTTTATGGCAACCTTAAAGATTTTCCTAAGTATAATAAACACTTCTTATGATTCGTTAAGGAATAAAATACGCTTTTACTTGTTTATTTAAAACGTAGAACTAACGGGTAATTTTATTTGGAATTCTTTTACCGCTATTTTCTTCTTGATTTCTTGATTTGTATTGGAAATTATGAACCATGGAATTTTTCTCACTGGATTGATTTTTATTTTGCAATTGGAAATTTTAAGTTACAATTTTTTCATTTCGCTTCCTGAATTTAATTTGGTTTTTCTTTGAAAGTGCAGTTGATATGCAACGCTATTTTTCTCCATGGATTAAATTTGATTCTTTATATTGCAGATTGTAAGTTACGATTTTTCCCCTTTTGTTGCTGACTTCCCTTTAATTGATTTGTCATGGCAGTGAACAGAGTGTTGTTTTTTTAATGTGTTTATTTTTTGCAAGCATGTATCGGGATTTTTCAGCGAATCCCGAGTTTTGTGTCATAAAGATGTGGGTAACCGAGTGAAAGTGTAGAAAAATTGGACACACGCGAACTAAATCTGTGCAAAAGGGAACATGGTTTGAAAGTAGCAAATTACACACATCGGTCACTCCTTTCAACTGCTTCATATCTCCAAAACATGATGTTTCAGGAGAGTGATTTTAAAGTTTAAAAGTAGATTGAAATATATAAAAAATAAATAGTACTTATACTCTCTAGAGGCTAAGTATTGAGCGGTGAGGTATGACGATCTTGCAGGGATATACTACTCTTTCACAGTTTTCTAAAAACAGGCATAACTAAAAATCGTTGATTTTTGAGATATGACGCTGTTGAAAGGAGTGAGCGATATGTAAGATTCTGATGATTACATGGTATTTTGTGAATGATATTCCAATTACTTGTGTTATGAATCAAATGGATGTGGCGTCCCATACAATGACTGATTGGTTTAATTTTTGTAGGGAAATTTGTTTGGCTTGTTTGGAATTTAATGGAATGATTGGAGGACCAGGAAAGACTGTTGAAATTGATGAGAGCAAGTTTGGTAAAAGGAAGTATAATAAGGGTAGACGAGTGGAAGGTAAATGTGTGTTTGGAGAAGACTTGAAAGAGGGACGGATAAATGTTTTATGGTTGTGGTGAAAGAAAGCAGCAAGAAAATTTAGCTGAGGTTATAAGGAACAGAATTTTGCCTGGAACTATAATAATATCTGAATGTTTGAAGTATTATGCTGGTATCGATAACCAGAAGAACAAAGAGTTCAAGGGCTATCAATTCGAGCATCTGACGGTCAACCATAGTCCTGAATGTTTGAAGTATTATGCTGGTATCGATAACCAGAAGAACAAAGAGTTCAAGGGTTATCAATTCGAGCATCTGACGGTCAACCATAGTCCTGAATGTTTGAAGTATTATGCTGGTATCGATAACCTGAAGAACAAAGAGTTCAAGGGTTATCAATTCGAGCATCTGACGGTCGACCATAGTCCTGAATGTTTGAAGTATTATGCTGGTATCGATTACCAGAAGAACAAAGAGTTCAAGGGTTATCAATTCGAGCATCTGACGGTCAACCATAGTCCTGAATGTTTGAAGTATTATGCTGGTATCGATAACCAGAAGAACAAAGAGTTCAAGGGTTATCAATTCGAGCATCTGACGGTCAACCATAGTCCTGAATGTTTGAAGTATTATGCTGGTATCGATAACCAGAAGAACAAAGAGTTCAAGGGTTATCAATTCGAGCATCTGACGGTCAACCATAGTCCTGAATGTTTGAAGTATTATGCTGGTATCGATAACCAGAAGAACAAAGAGTTCAAGGGCTATCAATTCGAGCATCTGACGGTCAACCATAGTCCTGAATGTTTGAAGTATTATGCTGGTATCGATAACCAGAAGAACAAAGAGTTCAAGGGTTATCAATTCGAGCATCTGACGGTCAACCATAGTCCTGAATGTTTGAAGTATTATGCTGGTATCGATAACCTGAAGAACAAAGAGTTCAAGGGTTATCAATTCGAGCATCTGACGGTCGACCATAGTCCTGAATGTTTGAAGTATTATGCTGGTATCGATAACCAGAAGAACAAAGAGTTCAAGGGCTATCAATTCGAGCATCTGACGGTCAACCATAGTCCTGAATGTTTGAAGTATTATGCTGGTATCGATAACCAGAAGAACAAAGAGTTCAAGGGTTATCAATTCGAGCATCTGACGGTCAACCATAGTCCTGAATGTTTGAAGTATTATGCTGGTATCGATAACCTGAAGAACAAAGAGTTCAAGGGTTATCAATTCGAGCATCTGACGGTCGACCATAGTCAAAATTTTACGGACCCGGCAACAGAAGCCCATACCAACTCTTTTGAGGGGACATGGGTTGACGTCAAGCGATGCCTTAAGGAAACAAATGCCTTTAACGGACAGTTTGACGATTACCTTGCTGCATACATCCGGCGGCGGCAGCATTTGGGAACTGAGGTAAAGCGCAAATTTTAAGCTTTCCTCGAACAAGTTGTGAAGATTTATAATATAGTAGAGGAATAAGATTGAGGGTAAGTTTCTTTTTTCTATTTATTTTTGTTACATTAAAACCACTGGACCATACCCGGGTGGGCATCCAATACAGTGGTTTATACTCATGGAAGCCAACGGTAATTCAGTCTCGCCGGCACTCTGGGGCTGGCTAAGAAGTCGGCAGGCAGTGAACTTATCTACAAGAAACATTCCTGGTTTTAGAATGGTTTATACGCATTGAAACCTTGTGCTCTTTTCGCTGTGACTTATCTACAAAATAATTTTCTATGGTACAGTGGTTACAAAATAATTCCTCATTTTGAATTGCATATCTTCCTCTCTGAACAGGAATATCCTGATATCCATATATATCTCTGAACAGGAAATTTACTCAGATATTCATTGAGTTGCCATCATAATGCTATTTACTAGAATAATTATACAATGATATGCCATCTTATACTGGTATATAGGAGAACAAACCTACTTTGTTTTTTTCTCTCATCGAAGAATATCTGATGGATTATCAGGATCCCAGAAAAGGACGGACATATTTACCAAAATATTCCGAATTTTCAATTCCATAAGTCTCAAATCCGGAATTGTTAAAAATCCGGACGTTTTTCTAACCAGGGTTTTTTTTTTTTGTTACATCTCTCCGACAGGTTTTTTTTAAATAAGGAGTTATTGGTGATTTTGTGATTCGTTTAAATCATTCCTTCATGAGGTTGCGTAATTTTCAATTTAAATATTCACGAACGGAGGTGTAGAAGTAAAGGCAATTGTTTATTCTGTCAAGATCAAGCAGCACAAGGCACTCTCGATCACGTTGTAATAAAAAAAAATTAATGTTTCACATCATACAGTTTTTTTTTACACTTTCATATAAAAATTCAATTAATAAAATACTGTATCAAATAACTATCGGTACAATGAAAAACATTTCTTCAGGCTATTTACTTGAGTTAAAATTAACCACAAAATAATCTGATACTTAATTCTATTTTTAATACAATTTACAACTGTGTTTGCTATTGATAAGACTGCTTAAATCAACAACACGCTGTATAAACCTTGGAATCGTGCTGCCATCTAGTTTTAAGATGGATGATTTCTTGTCCCTACAGAGTTAAATCTAGACCTTCTTGATGAAACAATGCAAAATAACGGACATGTTCCGAGACTAAACCACGCAGGAAAATTAGAAGATTTGTAATTAAAATTTATTACATTGTATTAAAAGGTTTTATTTCCTTCTTTAAAAATTATTCCTATTTATTTGTATTTACACTAGGGGTATTGCAATATAGCGGTCAGATTGGCCACCATTTTGATTTGGCAATAAAAATTGCTTTGGCGACTAACGTAGAATATACTACATCTCCACCAATTTCGACTCTTCAGTAAACAGAACATGGGTCCATAGATATTGACTCCAGTTCTGAATTTCTTTGGACCAATTAAAGTAATCCCTCTTGTCTTGTGAAGACAGGGAAACACATACCCTTGGCTTTCTGGCATAACAGTCTTTTTCGTTAAGCTTTCTGTATACAGTTTGCCGTGATACAACATACCCGGTGGCTCTGCAAGCTCTGAACTTAAAAGCTGAGCAGTAGACTTCCTGTTACGACGGGCAGTTACTGGCATATATAGATATTGAGAAACAGTTGTTATACATGTACGTCCTTGGCCAGGCCTCCTTTCAACAGTTCCAGAGTTCTGAATTTGTTTCCATAGCATATACTCCCGGTGCTTCCATGAATATCTGCCCTGCTAATAAAGGACCGATAATCCGACACTTCACAGTCTTCCAAATGATATTTTGGAGCCATAACAAAACGTTTCCGAGTCCTTACACACTGAAATCAAATACTGTATTGCAGAAATTTACTCAGATATTCAATTTGCTCAAAGCGCTTGATTCACCGTCGGTTGACTTAAAATTCCTTAATTTGCATATCAAAAACCGTTTGATCACTTTTGTTTGAATAATGCTAATAAGGCTAATTGTATTTCACATATTCCCTGAAAAATGGATTACTTTAATTTGGTATTTCATGGAATACAATTATGTTTGGGGGTATGTAAAGATAATTTTGGACATGAGTGTATATTGATGACTAATAGACCTGATGAAAACACGCACGTTTTAAAAAGAAACTAGAGGGCGCTTCTGATGTATTCTTGAAGGCACTCATCTCTTTATAGTTTGGTGGATGTAAAAAGTGATGAGACTACCCACACTTCCAAAAACAAACTAAATGGCATTCTGCTAGATTCAGACAAATTCCAGATGGCACAACTCATTCAACAGATATTTGGATGGATGGTCCACAATGAATAGTCGAATTTTCAATGCGATGGATATAAATTCCAACAACTTTTCGAAACCTGCTATAAGAGACACGGCTCATTCTCATCTCGCAGCTTCATTATTTATTGCTGCACAGTTTTTTTGAACATACGACCGACTGCATTCACACTTAGTTGCTATAGGTTAAACAGGTCAATTAAATTGTCGTAATATTTCATTGTAGTACCACTCAGATCGAAGTACACCTGCGATCTTAATGCTGCTTTCACACATCTGACAACATATCACCTAGAAGTAGCCAATATGGAATTTCATTATTTATTGCTGCACTGTTTTTTTGAACATACGACCGACTGCATTCACACTTAGTTGCTATAGGCTAAACAGGTCAAATAAATTGTCGTAATATTTCATTGTAGGACCACTCAGATCGAAGTACACCTACGATCTTAATGCTGCTTTCACTCATCTGACAACATATCACCTAGAAGCAGCCAATATGGAAACAACTACTTCTAAATTCTAGAGAGGAGTATTGAGATGAACTTAAGCACCACTACAAAATTAACATACAATAGAATAATACAGGGATTGGAGAAAAATATGGAAATATCTAAGAAAATAGGTAACCTTTCCTAATATGGTATAGGAAAATTGTTGGCATTCAAAAAATTTGCAGTCTTCTCGGATTGTATAAATACAGCTTATACATGCTTTCCAAGGAAATCTTGCACCATTTTTCCTGAAAACGGTGGCAAGTTCAGATAACGACGATGGCGGTGGATAGCGATCAAACACTTTCATTCCTCTCCAATGTAGACCACAAAGATTCAATAATATTGAGGTCTGGTAACGGTGGAGGCCAGGGGAGATGTTACAAATAATCCTCGAGCTCAGAAAACCAGTCCTGGACGATGTGAGCTGTATGAACAGGGGCTTTGTTGTCGTGGAAAACACTATCAACATTGGGGAACAATGTTTGTAACATGGAATGGACTTGATCGGCCAAAATGTTTGCATAGTCATTGTCCTTAATGTGAATTTGCAGAGTAATCCTGGGCCCACAGAAAATATATCAAGTTCACATAACGTTGATGACGGTAGATAGCGATCGCACACTTTCCTCTCCAATATAGACCAGAAATATTCAATAATATTGAAATATGGTGATGGTGGAGGCCAGGGGAGATGTGACAAATCACCCTCGTGCACACAAAACCAGTTCTGTATGATGTGAGCTGTGTGAACAAGGGCTTTGTCGCCTTGGAAAACATCATCACCATTAGGGAACAAAATTTGTACCATGGAATGGACTTGATCAGGCAAAATGTTCATATAATCCTTGGCCTTAATGTGCCCTTCCAGAGTCTTCATGGGGAAAATGAAAATTACGATATGGCTGCCCAAAACAACACAGAACCCCCGCCAAGTTTCACTCTCTGCAACAAGCAGTCTATATAATAAGGGTGAGATAGCGCTCACCAAACGTAAACTCGGCCAGAAGTAGAAAACAGTGTGGAACAAGACTCATCCGACCAAATTATCTTCCATTGCTCCATAGTCCAGGCTTTATGACTTAAATACCACTTTTTGCTATTACAGAAATCAGCATCACTGATGAATGATTTTTGAATTAAAGCTCAAATATAAAGATCCTGCTTATAAAGTTCCCTTCCTATTCTTTTAGTACTCGCATGGTTTGTGAGCACAGTATTCATTTCGGAACTAACTTTTGCAGCTGTAGTCTTCTTATTTTTAGTCACAATCCTTCTTAATGATCGTCTGTCACGATCACTCATCATACACTTCCGTCCGCGCTGTGATTTGGCGGATGATGTTTCACCGCTTTTCTAATATGCAGAATAGGTGTTAGATACAGTACCTCGAAACAATAAACACTTTGGCTACTTTGCTTACGGAAGCACCTACCAGACGAGCTCCAACAATTTGTCCACGTTCAAAGCTACGTTCGAGCTCTGACATGATGCAATTACAGCAATTTTTTTACCCCTTTATCTCCCGACATATGTCAAGTTGAAGGTTGATAAGATCGCCCACTGATAGGTGAGGACTGCAAGCACTCTTGATTTACAGCATTGTGGAGACCCTCATTGGGGGGCCCTAGTAAACACAATTGACGCAGTGGTCTTCGGGGACTGGAGGAACCTGGGCCGTAGACCCATTAATCCTTAGTTAAAATCCCGTTGGTAGAAATAGATAAATACAAAAAACTTCACCCCCATTGCGCTCTTGTGTCCGTGTTATTCCGATCCCGTTTGCCTTGACTAACTTGGCCTCAACTAGATCGTTCCCTTCTCTCCCCGCGTTACGCAACATGAAAACACAACTAGAGAATAGTTCATGAGCTTATATAAGAGAAATCACAATCTTTAACACACTATAATATGTCCCGAGCCGGGTTCCGCAACACTTAGTCTTTTCAATATAAAAATCTGGCATCTGTGTGTCTCATTGTATTTACGTCACCCCAGGGACTTAGTTTACCTAAGAGGAATCTAATCTAGACACCTTGGGGTCCGTAGGAGGAACACTTTACAGAAAGGAGTCCCTTAACGATGCGATATTTTGCTCTATATTCGTCTCAGAGCCCTCACAACTGTTCATAACTACTGGATGTTGATAAGATCGATAAACTCCGTTAGGAACTTCATGATTTTCATTAGTTTGTATTGTGCGACATGGTTTTGCGATGCGTTAATAGCCCAAGCTGCAAAGTAATTTTGAGCTGGTTCCTTGACGTGACTGCACACCATGAGTGGGCATCGGAAAGAATAGTGTTCTAGAGTACCAATTTCCCCACAGAGGCAGTCCCCATTTTCCGTGATGTTAAATCTGTGGAGGTAACTTGGGAACAGGCCATGTCCTGTGTAATATACTGTAAGATATGGCCCACTTGATTGTTTAACTTCATTAACTTTCGGGAAGAACTTAAAGGTCTTCCTTCCCTGGTCGCCCCTCTCCCAGTCCTTCTGCCAAGTTTTGTACGTTAGCTCCTTGAGGCGATTTTTAAGGAAGCTTTTAGGCTGTTTCAGCATAAGTTGAATGTTGGCTTGATTTGGGTTATTCGCCGCGGCCTTTGCCAATTGGTCCGCTCTTTCATTGCCCTCTATACTGACGTGGGCTTTGACCCATTGAATTTTTGTGTTGAAGTTGTTGTTTCTCAGTTTCTGTCTTATGCTGGAGGCCAGTGGGTCTTTGTTTTGAAATTTTTGCAGAAGTTTGATGGTTGATAAACTATTTGTGTGTATTTTGCACGATTTCTTCTTTCGGATCGCTATCCAGCTTATGGCGAATAATATTGCCGCTTTTTCCGCCTAGTTTACACTGTTATTTTCGTGAAGTGAGGCTGTCTAGTTATAGATCTCGTTCCCTTTGGCATTCGCCACCAATGCCGCCCCCACTCCATTTTCGGTATTCGAGCCGTCCGTGTAGACCTCCAGTTCTGCTTGGGTGGATGTTGTCTCACCTACTTGGGAGTAATTTGCCTCCCATGTCTTCTCTTCCCAGATTGAGACCTCGCTCTCGTAATATGCGGTTTTGATGTTAGTTCCCAATATATAACATTTGACCTGAGTTTAGTAACATGGGATACCGCTCCCTCTCGTCGTACCACTAGATGTAAGGGTTGGAGACGACATTGCACCAGCAGGGCTCTGTTGGGCGCAGTCCTATATGTCCTACTAATCCTGAGAGCGAAGAATCTCTGTAGCGTTTCGCATTTTTTCACAAACCTGACGCTAGGGTCCCTAGCCCAGATACTGGCTCCGTAGCAGACTTGCCTTTGTGCCACTGCCCTGTACCAGATCTTGAGGAATCTGAGTTTGATCCCCCAGTCTCTTTCTGTCATCATGGCCATTCTGTTGCTCAGTATTGTTGCTTTTGTCCTAAGTCTTCAAGGTGTGGGATGAATGTAAGATTTTCATCTTGGGTTAGCCCAAGCAGTTTCATAGTACGGACAACCTATTCCTTGTAGTCTCCGCTGCGGATTACGGATTTCCTTGGAAGTCTACGTGATTGCCTTGGTTTTGTGCTTTGACAGCTCGAATTTTTCTTTTGCGAACCATTTAACAACCCTGTCCAGAGCTTCGGAGGCTTTTACGTAACTATCGCCACCGTCAGTATGATGTCGTCTGCGAAAGCCTGCACCCTGCACTTCGGGCCCCAATTAAGTTCCAGCAGTGAGTTCACCACTGTTAGCCAAAGAAACGGCCCAAGGCACGAACCCTGGGAGCAACCCTTCTTCACGGTGCGGAAAGCCACTGTATTACCCTGTCGAATTTCAACTACTCTATCATTTAAATAACTACCCAGTATTGTAACTAGATTAGGTGGAAAACCATACTCATTCAACTTGTTCATAAGGGATGGCCACCACAGGGAGACAAAGGAGTATGTCCAGTGAAATGATACACGTGTGTAAGACTTGGCTCCTATTTGTTTTGATGTTGTTCATTAGGTCGTTGAGAGCGTGTTCTGTCGAGATCCCTGATCTGAAACCAAACTGGTTGGATTTGAATACTTTGCATTCGTGGGCGTATTTATGGAGTCTAAGTAGCAGCAGCTTTTCCTGAGTTTTCCCCATCATTGGTGGAAGCATTATTGGTCGATATGACGCTGTTTTTGCCGGATCGTTTCCCTCTTTTGGGAAGAGTTTCACCTCCCCCCTTTCAATCCTTTAAATCCGGAGGCAGCCGAAAGCTTGGTACAGTTGTATCCTGGGGTTTGTTTACTTATGAGTCTGTGAAATGGACTGGCCCGTTTACACCACTTCCATGGGTGGTCCTTAAAGCATCAATGGGCTATAGTGGATCGAGTGTCAATTTAAGCCTCTCCACCCCTAAGCAAGGGGGAAACATAGAGGAGGAGGAAGTTGCAAGCTAGGGCGAAAGAAACGAAAGGGGGCATAGTGCGTCTGTTTGGGCTGTTCTTTCCCTCCGATATTTCGTCAGTTACGTTTCAGTTGACTACCTGAAGTTCTGTTCTTTGTTATTGTAATAACTGCTTATTAAGGAATAGTTACAACACTTTTACTTACCACTTGCGTTTGATACTTTTGAATTGTTTGCACTAGTTTCAATCGTCTTACTTTCAGTCGGTCTTCGTGATATAAAAAATTATCGTACAGAGACGAATCAAAGTAGTAGACTTACAGTGATATATATTGAGTAGTGGTTTACAGATATTAAATCCGCTTATTGTTTGCAATATTATATCTAATAATTATTGACCTAAATAGTAGGTTTCAACCGTTTCCATAAAATTAGACTTTCATTTTAACTAGACTTTAGACTTTTACATGTAATAATTGTTGATAATCGCTATTCGATGCAAATGTTTCCAATAACTTTTAATATTTTACTATAAAAATTACAAATTTTGTATTGGCTGATTTTTATCTGATTTACTTAAGAGAATCTATCAAAGATTGAGAAATATTTTATTTTCTAAGTATATTGAACATTAAAATTGCAGCATTTAAGTTTCTTTAATCTAAATGAAGCCTTAACTCTTCACTGTCAAAACAAAATGGTAGAATGGAACGATGTTTTATTTATATGTAATTAGTCTAAAATTATGCGTGAGAAATATTCCAATAATTTATTTTTACAAGCTTGATTTTAACAATGTTTCAATAATAGATTTAGACAGATGAGTGAATTTTTTATGTTCTTGGGCCAAAAGTTCTTTATCCTTAGATAGGCAAGTTTTAAGTTCAGAATACGATAAGGTCAACAGAAAAACCCTTAACGGTAAAAGGTATAACAAAGTCGGGCGTCAGGTGATGAAGGGGTATGCAGTAAAAGTTGACGCTGTCAGAGAAAAACCTACAAAAGCCATACACAAGCCTATCAATTCAGTAAGATCCTAGAAAATACCAGAGTTCAAAATAACAGTGACTACGGAGTTTAAAAACGTACAAGAATTAAAAAGTTAGAGGGTTTTTTAATTGCATGGCTTTCCAAACATGAATTAAGAAAGGACACATTTTAAAACATTATAGATTAGTTATCAAAGATATATATTTAAATTATTATTTACAGTTTTAGCACGTTAAGAATAGTTGTTGGTCTGTTTTTATTACTGGTCATATCTGGGGATTTGCGCTACAGCTGAAATTTTAATGCGATGGAGGTAGCAAGAAACGTTTTACTTCTAGTTTTCAATCATCGTTCGAAGCATGACCAATGACATTATAAATGTTTATGGGGGTAATTATTCATATAGAAATTTATTATTTACAGTAATCAAAAATGATTTTCTAAAATAAAATGGGAACTTCACTTCAATGCGAATACTAAAAGTAGGTACAAAAAATATTAGGGACTAGCGATATTAACCTCACTTGATAAAAAAAATACGATGGTTAGTTAATATCTTCCTCTTATCTATTATAGAATCTTAAAACTATGATTTTTAAAGTGAATTAAAATATTGTCAGCAAGAAAAAGAACAACCTATATAACAAATAATTTCCCTACAAGATTAATTTCCAATATATTGCGTAAGGATTGAAGGAGTTTTATTTAGTTCAAAATATTTTGAAAGCGGAGTAATTAAGATTTTTCATAATGTATTGAGCCTATTAAATTGTGTCGGTAAAGCAAATATTCATTTCTCACAAAGAATGTTAAACAAAAGTACATAAACTGTTATATTTGCTGAAATCTGAGTTGAATGCTGATAAATATTCAGGACATATTCTTACTACAAAAAAATTATTTCGGATATTAGGAGTTACGTAAAATTATACCGTTTTCAGAAATACGTTCTAGAAAACACGTATTTTCCGAAAATTTATACTATAAATGTTGGTCTTTTAATTTTTTAATCATTCTTACTTGTGAAAAAATCCACCAATTTGAAAATAGAAGTACGAAATAATTTTTTTCAGAATCGGTACTTCCACACTTTGAATGACTTCTCCAAATGCAAAAGGCACCGCAGCTCTTTGTAGATATCGGCTATTAAAACTATCCCCAAGCAACTTCACTACATCCCTGTCAAGTGGCAATGGATTACCTTTGACCTCGTAATGCTCCCCGAAGGAACTGATAGTGATCCCTCGCCTAACTACCTGCTTCCCTACTGTGAAAGAAAAACAACCCAAAAGCGCCCGAGCTGGACTCAGTCGAAGAATCTCTTTGAGGCACTTCAGGATTCAGAAGGTTAAAGGCTGTTAGGAAATGACCCGTTCTTGAGCAGGCATTCATTATTTTAAGAAGCCTCTCAGGGATGTAATCGAGAACCAGTCGTAGCGTTGTTCCATCCATCCCTTCCAGGGATTATATTACCCTCTGTTGTAAAGGGGTGTATTCTAGTGTGGAGTGAGGGATTGTTAAGTTGAATCGTTTGTTTGTGGCTATTTTGAAGGTTGAACCATACGTGTTAATTGTGTCCGAGCAGCAGATTTTCCAGGCTTTAATTTTTGCTTGGTTTGTCATTTTTTTAACTTATCCTTTTCTCCATTGTATTTCGTTCGCCCACATTCCCTGGCTGCTTGTTTCGTTTCGCACTGAAACCTTCTTCTCAGAGCTCTGACCAGTTTCCTTTGAATATTGAGTTCTTGTGTCCACCATGGAATTTTATTTGTCTTTTGGCTGCTTTTCTCTTGAATGCTTGTTCCATTGTTTTCTGTATGCGGTGAAATATGTGCTGCTATACGACGCGGCATGGAGTGAAACAGATGTTGAATGTCTGATTGTGGAAGATAACTCCATGTTCTTTGTATGCGCACCCAAAGTTCGTCTTTTGAAGCTGTAGGACACGGATCACGAGCAGGACGCCAACCTACCAAATCCCACAGTTGTTCAATAGGCGACATATCCGGCGAATAAGCAGGCCAAGAAAGAAGTTGCATGTGTTGGGCTGAAAAGAAGTCTCGAACATTCCTTGCAACGCGTGGGCGTGCATTATCCTGTTGAAAGATAGCTCCAGGGATGCCTTAAAGAAAGGGAACGATTTCGGGCTCTAGCACTTCACGGACAAACTTCTTGCTATTCAGATTACCTTCAATTTGTAGCAGCTGAGATCGTCCATGATGCGAAATCACACCTCAGACCATAACTCTGGGTGTTCGGTCACTATGACGTTTTATAACGCACTCTGGAAGGCAGAGTTCACCGGCATAGCGTCTAAAACGAATACGGCCATCTTGGTTCTATCAAATTAAAGCGGGATTCGTCAGAAAAGACAACTTGTTACCAATCAGCCTGCCAGGCTCTGTGCTCATGAGCCCATTGCAGAAGCAGCCGTTGATGGGTTTAGCGTGAGGGGGACCCTATATAAAGGAATCCTTGCACCAAGTCCACGTTGCCAGCAGATGTCGGCGAATTGACGAAGCCGACATTAGTACAACTGTAGCAGTACACCAGAGTGCTGCAAACTGCCTGGAGGAAGCTGTACGGTCATTCGCCGCCATGTGGATCAGATGTCTATCATCGCGAGCTTCCGTCACCTTCCGTCGTCCACTCCAAGTTTTTTAAGTTGTCCGGTGCTCGTCGGTCCACTGCTTCCAAACTCGCATCACTATGGAACTGTTCCGCTGCACACGAGCTGCTATTGCGCGATAGGAGAATCATCATTCACGAAGGCCGACGATTCTCCCCCGTTCAAACTCCGTAAGTTGTAGAAATTTCACCCTATTTCGTCGTGAAGGCATACTTAGGTCTCACTACACGTTCGCCACTAAAAAATAACCATGCACTATTTTCAACGTCCCGCTACAGCCCTCTATTTATACGCTTTTAGAAACAGTTCAGAGGGCGCTGCTAGTACTACGCATGCGCGGTGGCTCTGAAACTTTACTAATTTGCATAACATCCTATTATTGACATTTGCTGCAAATTTCATTTTATTCGGATGACTCCTTCATGATGTTGCATTTTTTACAAACAGCAGTGTATTTCTTGTTTATTGGTGATGCAGAGAGGGTGGCTATTATTTATCTGTTTTCGCAATATTTCTCTAAATTTTCTGTGGCTTCTGTTTATAGTTTTGAATCTGGTTTCAGTGCTTGGGTACATTGGGCCACAATCTCGAAGAGGATTGAGAGGTGATCGCTCTCGACTCTCAGATACTTGACTTCCCAGTTAGATAGATATGTGTCCGCTGATTGGGCCCGCTGTTAGCGTTAGGTCCCGCCATCCCCATGCTTCATCTCTCCTGAAGGTTGGCTTGGCTCCCTGGGAATTGCATACTAGGCCGTTTCCAGCCATGAAATCTAGGATTTGGCGCACCCTCACATCTTCGTCGTTGTGTCCCCATATTCTGCTATGAGCATTTAAATCTCCACCGAGTATTTGATTGGTTGTCGCGCTGTAATGCTCCAATAATTCATTAAGATTATCCTCGGTATTCAGATTAAGGGAGGAGTAGGTCGTTGATGTAACCACTTCCGATTCTCTCCAGATTTTGGCACTTATAACAATGGTGTTTTCCTTATTTGCCAGAATGGTCGGCATTATGTTTTGATTTCTGACAAATATAGCGGCTCACCCCGTCCCAGAAAGGATCTTATGCCAGTGGGATACAAAGCCTGGCAGTATTTTGTTATAGGTATATGGTTCCTGCAGGAGGGCCACATCTATGTCTTCCGTTTCTAGAATGCGGGAGGTTAGATTTGTTGCCGCCCTATAATTTTGCAGGTTTTGCTGTAGGAACTTCATAATTCTGCAGTTCAGAGCTCTTAAGATGAGAACGATAAGAAAATATTTTAAATGAAAAAGAAAAAAAAAGAAAGACGAATAGATCTAGTGTAGTAAGACTAGTTAAAAGAGTGAGTCTATTGAATAAAGTCTTATTCAATTAGATGTGCTAAAATAACTTCCTGGGTGGTATGGCTTGTGTTTGATAGCTCTATTGGCTTGGATCTCGTTCCGAGTTATTCTGATCCGCTGATGTTATTTATTGTCGCTCTCACGTAACTTGGGCACCCACTGTCTGACGCGCTGTGGTTTGTGAGTAGTTAAGTTTCGTATGTATGGTTATTCATGGTGCAATTAATGCAAACCTTGATAGTGTTTGCACACTCCCTTGTTGAGTGCTTTTGGGCACAGTTTCCGCACAATGTTTCCTCCTTGCACACATGTGCAGTATGACCGAAGCCCTGACAGTTAAAACATTTTATTGTTGATTTTTACACTTTAATCGAGCAGTGCTCCGAAGGCAAATACTAAATTTTTAGCAGTCAGGAGTTTGTTCGCTGTTGCCATTTCTAGGTAGTGAATACTGCTTGCGTCCCCTCCTTTTTGTCAGTAAAGATACGCGTGACTTCTGCCTGTTTTTGGACGTTGACTTTGTCACAGAGAGCCAGTACTAGTTTACCTGGGTTTGTTCCCTTTGGTATCCCATGTGCAAAGATGGGTTTCTTTCTGGTGTTTAGAATTCGAACAGTAAGTGTTATCAGCCTCTATTATAGATTTAATGTCTTCACTATCCTTCTGTGAGGATGATTTGATGATTAAGTTATTATTTTTGCCCACGTCTATTGTTACGTTATACGTTATTATTTTTGTCTTTTAATTTGTAATTTTGTGTGTTATCTCCCAGAGACTTTTTAATTTTGTCCCTGAGTTGTTGTCCGGTCTGTTGGCATTTTGATTTAATAATAACCGCCTTGAGGTTTCCCCCTCGTTACTGGTCCCTTATATTCGGTTTCCCGTCTAACTGCTCCCGCATACGAATTTGTTTGTTCGTTTTGAATGATGATTTTTTTTGTCATAAGGGTTGTGAACTCACTTTAAATCGTTTCACCTAGGTATTTCGTTATGGAGTCGCTCATTTTCTTTATAGGGTCTTTGTCTTTGATCTTCCCTTCAAGGTATGCAATTTTTTCCATTTCCTTAATATATGTGATCCCGAATATCCCAAATTTTTTTCAGAAAGCGTAGTATACTTGCCTTTACTGTGTTTACCGCTTTCCATGATTTCTTGAATGTCTTTTGTAAACGCTAGGAGTGCTGTGAAGTTGGAGAGCCTTCCATCTTATGTGGCCATTTTTAGACAGTTTGTTTACCTTGTTAGCAATTTGTAATTGAGTGGCAAAAAATCTTAGTTTTGAAATTTTTTAGGCTAACAAATCTTTGAACAGTACCAAGCAGTTATGGATAGTTTGCCTCTGCTTGTACCCCTAAATTGTCAAACTGCTAACTCAACACAATACAAAAAGATATAAAACACTATAAAAAAGCTATACACTATATAAAAAGCATTAAAAGAATATAAAGAATTACAGTTGCTTGTCCCCTTGTCTAAAAAAATATAAACAAGTGATTTATGTGTGCACACACACCCTGTGTGGTAGCGACAACCTATCAACTGTTTACGCGTATCTTATTTGATTGGAGAAATAAGGAGGAAAAAAGGAAATAGAAAAAAAGAAAGAAAAAAATAAAAAAAACTAGATATTAATAAAAAAATTTTAAAATAAACCCCACAATTGATCCACTGTTGTCTACATTCATCCCATCATACCGTGCTAATGCTGCATCGTTGTTTTGAACTCAACTTATGCAATAAAAATGGCCCAGCAAGAGGCCAGAGACTTATTTAGAGGAGGCGTGTCTAAGGTGACTTGCATCCAAACAACATGAATGCTGAGTGGTTTGTGCCCCCATTTGTCGAATGCTCTATTCCCTAGTGGACTTTGAATGGTCAGTAAGAAATCCAATAAGTGGCAATTAAATAAGAAACGACAGCTTAGAAAAGCAACTCGAAATCCCGCAATTGGAGAGAAAGGGTTGGAAATTGAATATAACTCGCTGCAAATCGATGGGAATTGGATAGAATGAGCCACCTCTAAGTCTACCTCATTGCTTTCATTAATTAAACATGTACACAAAGTTAGAGAACTGTATCTTTAAAAAAATGGCATGGTTTTTCTGTTCGCATCGATGACCAAAGAGTAACCAGTCTGGTTCTAAATGTTTCTTATCTACATTGGTTGGTGACTAAATTTGGAAGGAGTTTTCACCCGTTCCGGTGCGATAACTCTCTTATAACTAAAAGCAAAACAAGATCAAAAGGACAGCTCCCCTCCCCAATTATGTCTGTGAGTCCCTCAAAAAGCAGAATTGAATCTTACGGCCGTATTCACAAGTCCGAGTTAACTCGAGGATCAACGATAATCCGCGAGTTATCGAAAAAACCGTATTCACAAATTGTGATCCGTGGTTTAAACTGCCGGTTCGGTGTTACATTTTCATCCTCCGAAATCGGCGAGTTAAATCGCGACTAAGAGTTACGCATGCGCAGTACTACCTTTTTGCGAAGGAAATTCAGCGAAACAAAATGGATGACACATTTCATACTATGTTAAATTACAGTATTCTTGCGACGACTGGATTGCACGTATCATTACGGAGCACCTTCTCCATAGCAGCTCGTGTTCTCATCATAATATTGCTTGAATGGAAAATTTAAAACATAATTTTATTGAAATTCAAAAGAAAAATGAAAATAAAGGTAGCTGCGTAATCTTAAACAAGCAGCTTGTCCGAATGATAATGGCGGCAACTTCGTCGACTAATCCGGAGAGAACGAACTGTAGAATACGACCATGGCAGATACAAATTCGTCGTAGAATAAAAATTATTCTGTTGATTTATTACGAATGAAAGAAAATTGACAGTGCAAGTTACTTTTTACACCACCAACACACACCCATACTGACAAATACAAAGATAATCGGATTACATACATCTGTCAAGACATTGTGTACAATTCTTTCTTGCCAAATTTAGGTTTCAATAAAAATCCGATTTGGAATTAAATACCTTTGCATTTCTTTTCCCAAACCCATATTAAAATGCTGTATGAGTCCTATTCATTCACAATTTGGTATCAATTCTACGGTAAGTACGTGCGTGATCAGTATGAATGCAGATTCGGGCATCTTTACCAATGTAAACAATATCACGTGATCGTGAGGAGACAGTAGTAGCCAATCACAGCGAGCGTCTCATTTTAATCCCTGGATCACTGAACATGCCGTTTGAGAATACCGTTCTTGATAAACCTCGAGTTAACTCTTACTCGCGGATCAACTGATCCTCGAATTAACTCGAGACTTGTGAATATGGCCGTTAGCATCACATCCTGTGGGCCACTAGGGTTGACCAATGGGAGGTCTCGTAGGATAGTGTGGGTAGCGTCCCCGTTTCTAAAATCCGGGATCGTTTAACATTAAACGGTGTTGGCGACCTTTAATTAGCTAAAACATCCTGCAATTTCAATGGCTATTAGTTGCCAACTGTGTTTTAAACCACCGTAAAGGGAAATCCACTTTATTTTTTAGTGGTAATGAAGTGCAGAGTCTACATTCACACGAACACTTCAATTACTTAAACGGAGACACCCACCGTATACAAAAACACAATATAAACAACGCATATATACAAGAAAAATTGGTATTTGCAATTAAGTATTGTTTGATCCAGTAATGGGCCCAAACTGGCCAGTTTGGCATATAAATGATTGGCACATTCAGCAATAAAGCATGAGTATATTAATCTCATCTTTATAAATAAGAATGGAGTGTTTGTTTGTACATTTTTTTAATATTATATAAAATTTGACCCATTTCAAGTTTTCTAATCGTTTTGGACCCTTCTGATGCCAAATCCGCCTCTTTCGCGCTTGGTGTCTGTCTGTCTGTCTGTATGTCTGTGCCCAATACAAGTCCACACGGTTTAATATATTTTCATGGAAATTTGCATACAGTGAGTACTTAACTTCATTTAGTGAGTGAAATTGTTTGCGAAAGTTTGTCTGTCCGTCTTTCTGTTCTATGTTCGATTTTATGTTTGTGTGTTTGTACACGCATCACATGAATTTTATTCCAGATATTTTATTGCAATGTGTTTTACTTTATACATTATCTACTATGTTAGTGAATACAATATTAAACATTTATTTATTGTTATATTTAGATGAGTTTCATGCTAAAACACCTAAGTAAATACACTTAAATCGGCCACAATTTGGTAGTTTTCGAAAAATTGGAATGTATTTTGAGTATTACGATTACTTTGATTTGCTTTACCAGTACTGCTGAAAAACCAACTATCTTTCAAAAAACAATTTTATGGTGAAATTTAAGATCTGATATTTTATTTATTTCGATTCTTATTTTGGTCTTTGCGCAATGTAAACGATTTCCGAACATTTGGAACAGACGATATTTTTCAACGAACGGGAATAAAACGGAAACTCGTGTTTCTTTCGCTCTGAATTAATTTCGCATTTCTAAATTTTATGCACTTTTTAGTTGTAAATTGTGGAAACTGCCAGATCAAGAGATAAAAAGTAATCACAAATAAATATCTTTAGAAACAACTTTTACCCGACATCTTTATTTTGTTTTATTTCGCTGTTTCCTGTTTTAAATATTTATTATTTTAATAGGTTGTGCTTCTTTTTTATCACACGCAACACCACCACAAAGTATTCGACTAAAGTCGTAGGTAAGTCAGAATAAAGCAACTTTAAGTGTATTTATGCCATTATTGAAATAGTAATGCCTTTATTGAAAGTATACTGCCGTTATTGTAAGAATAATGATGTTTACAAAATCCGAACTAGAATTTTTCAAGCTTTATAAAATTGTCGCATGCCGGATGTAAGAGTGTCACACGTAAAAATATATTGTTTTGTTGACTATGAGAGCGAGAGCACTCAACGTAAATCGTCATGTTTATTGAGTTGAACAATGAAAAGAACTTAAGAAATGGAATTCCAGATCTCCCTCGAAATCGTCTCTAGTAGTAGTAACCTTTGTGTCACCTTTAGTCATTTTGTAGCTGTGTTATAGAGCAAGAGTGCGATGTATTTGAAATGTATTACATGAATGGAAATACATGTGTAGGATTTGTGTCCAAAGCAAGTTGTGGAAATAATAAAGATGGTAAAAGGTGTTAAATATTATTTTATTCTACGAAAAACGTAAATCATTATAAACAGTCCAGTCACATTAATGTGACCACCACCTACTTTCGACGTAAACGTGAAATAACCAATCACAAAAGGCAAGTGGCAGCACATTGCAGTGGTGTATATAAAGGATGTTCTAGGCCATCGGAAAGCATTTCAATTGTTGGCGTAATGCAGAAACGTAGCAATTTATCCGACGTCTAAAAGGGCATGATTATTGGTTTTCGGGCCAATCGTGGAAGCATTTCGGAAACGGCTAATTTTGTGAACTGTTCGCGTGCCGCCGTTGTAAAAGTATACCGTGCATGGCGAAATGGCACTATCCAAAATCAGCGGCGTGGCACATGTGGTGCACATCGGGCTAGAGATGACAGAGGCGACCTAAGGCTACGGAGATGCGCAACTGTAGAGAAACTGTCAGCCCAGATGAACCAAGGGGCTACCAAGAGTGTATCTTCAACAACGGTTCAGCGAATGTTGCTGCGCATGGGCCTCCGCAGCAGACGTCTGGTTAATGCACCTATGCTGACTGCTGTTCATCGGTGACGAAGGCTGGAATTTGCACGCCAGTACCATAACTGGACATCCACAGAGTAGCGACAGGTGGCTTTTTCCGATGAATCACGTTTTATGCTCCATCGGACAGATGGACGTTGGCATATACGGCGTGAAACGTCTGAAAGCAAACATCCTGCAACAATTGCCGGAAGTATCCAGGCTGGAGGAGGGAGCGTTATGGTTTCGGGAATGTTTTCCTGGCATTCACAATTTGCACTCATCATTGTGGAAGGCACGATGGATCAGCAAAAGTACGCATCTGTCCTAGCGGATCCTAGGGGATGTCCACCCCTGCATGCGAATTATTTTTCCTAAGAATGATGGTATCTACCAGCAGGACGATGCGAGGTGTCATACAGCTCGCTGTGTATGTGCGTGGTTCGAAGAGCACCAGGATGAGTTTACCGTACTTCCCTGGCCAGCAAACTTACCGGATTTAAACCCAATCGAGAATCTGTGGGACAACCTCCATCGGGTTGTTTGCGCCATGGATCCTCAACCGCGTAATCTAGAGCAGCTGGCCACGGCACTGGAGTCTGCATGGCTCAACATTCCAGTGGACACCTTCAGAAACCTAACTGACTCTCTTCCTGCACGTCTCGCAACGGTCCGCTCTGCCAAAGGTGGTTATTCTGGGTTTTGACAGGTGCTCACATTAGTGTGACAGGACTGTTTATATTTCATCATGTCTTCAAACTAGATAAACAAATTCAAACCGAATAAGGTCGGGTATTTTGCCAGTTAGAAATAAATGGATCATACAATAAACAGGACTGTCCATACTTGACAAACAGAACAGCACATTGAAATAAAAAGAAACATTGCACTAATGTGCATCTAAAAACGTAAGTCTAAAATACTTGGATATATATTAACACAAACAAGAGAGGGTTGATATCAGGGTGTGTGCACTAAACATTAGACGATGCAAAACGGGAACTATTCCTTTCCATACTGAATGGATTTAACAAGGAAGAAATCCAGAAAAACAGAGTACGACATAATTAAATTCACCTAATGTTTGACTTAGGGGTACTCTCCGGGACCTACTTTTGGAGGTCTTTAGCTTACCATAATGTAAAATATGAATCCAAGATGTAACCTTTCGAACGATTACACACTTTCACTCGTGATTAAAATCGCGTTCCACTAAAAACCTGTAGTTGGTATATTTACCAATGAGATTCGGGCAATGCCGATCAGTAATTAAGACACTTGGCACTATTATCCGTGTCGATAGCTATGAATTTAAACTCAATAATCCCTGTTGCATATCTTGGTACGAGATGGATGATTTTGTGGGCCTGATTCCCCTATTTTCAAGTCTAACTCCGATGTCAGGCTTGATTCAATGCGGGTGGTCAGTGCACTACGGTTGCCGGTTGAATTGTCGTGGTATTGCGGACACGGGAGCAACCCTCAGACTCGACTAATCTGCAATTACAATTTCACAGAACAGTGTCCCTACAACTACTGACATGCGCACAGGATTTACGATGTTGTATAGGTAGCGTCAGAAGTCAAAAACACCACCTCCACCTAAAAATTTCACTAGAATAAACATTTCGTTTAAAGCATGCATTTCACGGGGTGTTTCCATATTTTTGTCCAACCCCTTTATAGTTAGCAGTGTAACTTAATTCGACTATGAAGTATTTTTTCTAAGCAAAATTGTACTGACTTTGACGTTTTGAAAAAGTACAATGGATATCATCCACCTAGAAAAAGACTTTTTATGTGTTTGCCGTTCTAGAACAGAATCCTAAAAATTGGTTGTTAGAATTTTAAATTCTGCCTCTCTTGTCTCGTGTTACTAAAAACTTGTACGTCAACAATTCTTTGAAGATCATACTATTGTATACCATAGATAATGTGATACGCAACATGTAACTATGGTCAACGTGAGAGTATAAAACTGAAATATTGCCTTCTTGCCTAGCACCGTAGTATAGTCCTGATATTGCTTGTGCCAAGCGCTTAAATATTCAACAACAAAAAAAGCGTTTAAATATTACATGCTGGGCCACTCATCGTACTATTTACTTTATTCAACAAATTTGTGCAATTAACAACGATAGAGAAACCACCGTCCCAAAATCAAGACTGAAAACAGATAGTTTAAAAGCTACGAAAATTAACATTGATAGAACCACAAAGCCTGCTGACAATGTAAAATATGGCTAATCATATATTCACTTGCCCTGTAATAGAAACATCTATCAAACCATCGGTTACCTTCCTGAAGAACACCTTTAAAACGGGAAAATAATCGCCATCGCTAAAGCTGTTCCAAATACACACTGAAAAATACGTACAAAATACATATGGCTCAGAAGTGGACATAACAGCCCCTAAGAGTCATACTTTTTTTTAACTGTTTGAAATGAAGATGTGTTTGAAGTTTAGTTCTCTCTATCTCTCTCTCGAACTTTCCCTTCGACACGACTATCACAGATCGTTAAATACAAATGAAAATAGCGATCTGCTATTTACACAAGAAAAAACGCCTAAAATACTGTGAACTTGGATGTTTTTTTTTATTATAGCAGACAAAACATCATACGTACTGAATATACATAAAATTGGTAAAAAGTATGGCATAAGAAATGTTAGAAGCTACCCATTAATCTAACCTTCCAGTATCAGCCACTGAGGAAGAGAGCGTTTTACAAATTTATAGGTGGCGGTCGATATACTTTATTGAACACAAAAATACTGCTTTGACATCCCAATGAAACATTACCCAAGGAACAATAAAAAAACTCTCAAGTTGTTACTGTAAAGAATGTTCAAAATTTACTTTACATTTTGATTTTGTGTGAACCTTGGCTTATTAATCATATATGCATATCAAGAGCTCCGAGAGCAGAAACTGTATCAATAACCTGATTGATCACGATTGCTTAGGTAAACATCCATACCTGTCGCAAAATTCTACAGTTCACCTGTGTGTACCTATCCCTGTACTAAATCCCAAAATATGCACCAGTCTCACAACACTGCTTTAAAAAGGATTAAAAACACGAATCTTAAAATTTTGACTTAATGTTTTACTTGTAATCCGACAAAATGTGATAAATCAGTTTTTATGTGTTGCAAGGAGAAATAAGTACTATATTACTTTCAAATCTCGTGGCTCAACGAGGATAAAAACGTTTTGGTAGAAAGTGTGGTTCCAGACTGATGAAGTTACAAAAATACAAAATTCCTGTGTCAGTCAATATTCTGAGATTAGTAACCGGTAACAATTGTACGCGATGATCATGTTATTGTTTAGCATAATGTTGCGTTTACATATTTATACATATACGCAATGATCTAAGTAACAAACCTCTTTCTACAAAAATACGGTTTTGAGAACATTCAAGTAACGTTCAAATATGCATATTGTTTATTAATTTCATTTAAAAAAACTTTTTACTCAGTCCTTTTACTTCGTAAAAGAAGAGTTTGAGCTAGTATTTTTTTAAATTCTAGAAACATAATAAATATTATATTTGTTTAAAAAATTAAAAATACACATATAATAAAAACTTAGGTATTTCATTCATTCCTAATACTTCTGCACTAACATTAACATGAAATTTATCTGAGCAAGTGGAATGGTTTTCCAATAGCAATCTTCTAAAACTAATCTAAGATTTGATCAAAATCTAAGATTGATTACAGACATAATAAACTTTATCTTCTACGCGTACTTATGTCTCAATTATGTCACATAAAAATGCTGTGGCATACAAAAAAAAGGCAATCTGTTGTGATTGTCGTCACTTAAGCTCTCTATAAAGTGTGCACTTCAACAACGGCATATGTCTTACTGTACTTAATATTGTGATGATTGGATGAAAATATAGATGTAACTATCTATTTTTCCACTGTTATCAGTAATATTATTACTATCTATTGAAAATCCTTTCTGAGCGTATGCATATTTCGTTAACGAAATTAGATCAATCGTTACATTCTATTTGCTATTAATTTTACTACGAGTGCTTTCACTACAATATTGTGTACTCACTCATGGCGAACAAAATTACGTCATTTGACCTTGAACACTATTTCGGTAGATTTAGGAACTTCTCTTCAAAACAGTTAATTTTTTGGTAGATTTTGTAGTTCTCATCGTATTGAAGTAAGCCTGGTGCTCACTTATTTAGGCATACTTGCTTACTAACCGAAGACCCAGTTTTGCAACGAAAAGATGGACAGATATTACGTCAAAATATTGACAACTCGTGAATGCCTTAGGGTTTTACACAAGCGCGATTCAGTTCAAAAACTATTTCTACTAAACTAGAGTAACGTTTCTAGTGAATTTAAAATTGACAGTGATGGAAAACATATTACTGGTACAGTCAATGGTTGAAGGCTATGCTGTTAGACATATTCCTTACTCAACATTGGACATTTGTTTATGTGGCAAAGTAGATGTTTATCTTCACAATATACTAGGATGTGGCTTACGACGCACCTCCTACAGGAATTTTGAAAATTAACATCTCATGGGTTAAAGCACACGCTGGCATCGAGGGAAATGAACAAGCAGACCTACTTGCGAAATCTGCAGCAAATGGGATCTCTCACCAAACAACCAGTCTAAAGTGGCCTAGGTGCAAATTATCAAGTTCTATTGATGCACTGATCTCGAATCAATGGCAAGCAGAATGGGATACTTCTACCAAATGAAGATACACCTATCAATTCTTCCCTAAGATCTCAACACACCTAAAATACCAGAACCCAAAGCTGGTACAATTCTTCGCAGGTCATGGACCATTTCCGGCATATCTAGAGCGTTTTCATCTTCGATCTAGTGCGCTGTGTATATGCGGCCGAGAAGGTGATCCCATCCACTACCTTTTTGACTGTGATCTCACAAGTCAGTGGCATTTGTTGAAACCTTCTCTTCAACACTACTCTCATTGGTGCCAAAATACTGCCAAGAACATACGCTGCCAACACAAAATCATTAAAGTGATGGAATTTCTCAGCTCCAACATTGATTATATCTGTGAGAGCTGAGAAGTTTAAGTCGAAAGTTCTCAAAATAACTTTGCTTTCCTTTCGAAACTTTTTTAGGTCATTTCGGCTGTCTGACATCTGTATTTTACGTTCTGACTTTTGTATATTTTAATATTGTTATTATTATTATTATTTTTTCCCTTCTGGAAATGATTTTTTGTTTTTTGTTCTTTTCGCATTTTGTTCTGTGTTAATTTTTCAAACATTGTCATCCTCTTCTTTTGTCATTTGGTATTTTTGTGCCTTCATGTTTTACCCTTCAATTGACTTTCCCCTTCTGTGTACTTAAATGTGTATGTATATATTGTGGATTGCTTAGCTCTCCCTTATCCCAGAATCTCTTCCGTAAGGCGGACTATACAGATGAAAGCCGCACAGGTGAAACAGTGTCCGCCTACGGCGTCCAATTCAATCCAAGGCCACCTACTTCCAGCAAAATATCAGTACTAGGATCGGTCAACAAGCGATGTCTGAGTTCCATTTCCATAGCACAGTTAGTAACACAATGAGTTTGGCATAGGTCTCGGAAGTAACTTGTCGAGGCCTATAAAGAAATTTCCTCGGGTCGTTTCTATATAAGAAGTGATGTCAGTCGAAACGGGAATACCCAAATATTGTGGAATTGTGCGTAGAATAGCTAAAAATAAATTTTGGCCTTCCTCCACGTCTTGATGTAGAATTTATCTAGCACCTTTGGATGAGCACCAACCAGCAGTCCATGCTAATATCGCCTTTCTCTCTCTCTATTGGGACAATATTCCTGTATAAAGTACATGTATGTTCGAATGTTAAGGGCAATGCTGAATTGGTATAAGCAAGGTCAGTTGATGTCAATCCAATGAAGGCTGGTAAAATATGTTGTTCAAGGGAGGGTTTTCTCAGAGCATAGTAGTTACTGAAGCTTTTTACAAAACCGTTTAATGTATTTAAAGAGTTAGTTGTTTACATTATATTTAACGTTATTTAATGTTTCAGGGATACAGAGAATAAAAGGTTTTCTAGATGAAAACAGTTTTCCGGAACCCAAGTTTGAATACAATCCACTCTCAGATCAACTAAGCCTCTTCATCCTGTGAGCCACTCCATCTTCCAGGCTTGTACCACATGATAAGCTCTTGACGTGGGAGGACGTTCACGTCAACGGGACCTGTAACATAGTGCATGCAAATTACCGAAATGTAACAATGAATACAAAATTAACTCTTCGGTTGGTTTGGAATATAACTGACGTAACCGTTTTTTTTTTCAATTAAACACACAAAAGTATTGACGAATTACTGCAAAATCAAAATCTATTCACCACATAGATACTTGTTTGTATTTTAAAGATTGAATTAGGATTTTGAAAAATCGAGAACTATGAAACGGTATAACTTTACCCTTTCCTTAACTTTGAATCTAAAAATTGTGGACCCGCTTGATTTAATGTATGTGGAGATAGGTTGGCATGGAATGAATAGGTAACCCAAAACCCCCTTATGGATAAGATTGTCGATGTAATAATGAAATATAAGGCAAATAATTATGCAGTCTAAAAATCTGATGGTCAGACACACCAACCTATTCTGAATCACATGAAGAAGTTACGCAGTGATGTATTTTGTTTCTGATGAGATATTCAAAACCTTAGTAAAGTTTATTTTTAACCTTCAGTATATGTAGAAAAATTCGTGATGCCCACTTTGTGAAACTATTTTACAATGCATATAGATAATGATCTAGTGATGAGATACAGAGCGTGTACATACTTTGTTCAATAAGCTTGGGCATCTCTGGTAAGAGCAGTGATCGGATGTAGGTAAACCAGTACACTCCCAGCTCTGGGTCGTCCTCTTTGCCGTACAGGCTGGAGACGTAGGGTTTGCTATCTATGACGTTGTATGTGACACTGAAATGTGAGAAAAAATGACAGTTGAGAAATAAAACGTACTGGAGTACGAAGGGACACCCATTGTTTTAAATTAAAACAATAAAATAAGACGAGTGAGTCCATGGTTTTTTTTTATAACAAAAGATGTCATGCAGAAATCAAGTATATATTAAAATATTTTAATCGTGATTTCAAAGATTTTAAGATAGGAATGGGTGTATTACCACAAGATTCCTTTCGCAACCTTATTCTCTGCATCCAAACACGGAATGAAACCTGTATCAGTGTTCGGATTGTCTTACATCAAGTACCGAGGTCTTACAGTGTATAGAATACAACCTCCTCCCCAGGGTCAGTAAGAGAAAAATTTATAGCAGATGCAAGATGATGGTTTGGCACTCCCCCCCCCCTGATTTCAAAGATTCACCGTATCGTTTGGGTGGGAGAAGAGGGGGCTCGGAGCAAGTAATTGCTATCGATATCACTCTCTAAGACACTTTAAATTTATATTTAAAAGAAAATAAAAATATTTTTTTTGTCTATGGTGGGCGCCAGTGCTGTATATAGGGTTCTGGCGCCCTTGCCAAAGGTAGAACTTGGCGCCCCCTGTCAAAATGTACCGTCAGAACTAGGACTAAGAATAAAAGTGTATAACTGGATATACTATTTCATTTATAATAAAAAAAATCATGAAATGAACTTCATGGAAAATTATAAAACTTTTAGCCTCCAACTTAATTTTTTTTTGCTTTTCGCAAAGGAAAATTCTGTGATTACGTCGTAAATGTCGATATTCTGCCACCTTTTGTAAAATGTGTGAAATAACAAAGTTTGAAAAACGGTTGTTGCCCCATGCTGGACCGGTGGTAGTTTTTAATGTTTTCCAACTTACTAAAACTGCGCTCTTATTGAATTTACAAATAATTCTGTAATCAGAATTACAATCTGCCATAAGAAAAGTGCTCTATCTATTCCAGTGATTCTCAACTTTAGGAGGGCGCGCCCCCCTAAGGGGGCGCGAGCACACTAGAAGGGGGCGCGAGAATTTCCAAGAGATAAATATTATTTAAAAAAATTGATTAACTGACTAAAAGGAAAGCACAAATACACATAAAAAACAAAATACATTTCGACATATTTAATAATCAACTTATTAAAGTGATACAACTTCTAAATCATAACTTACATTATCAAAACATACCAAATTAAACACAAATTTAATAATTATTAGTGATTTCCTTGGGCCTGTCTTGCCGAGCAAAGTTTTTCGAAGGAAGGCTTAGTATTAGAAATAGCCACTCTCAGTTCTGTTTCTATATTTAGCCGAGATCTATATTTTGTCTTCAAAGAAGCCACAGCAGAAAATCCAGTTTCACAAAGGTAGGATGTTGAAAATGGTAATATAATGCAAAATGCCCTTGTTTTTAGTTCAGAAAAATAATCCTCTACTCCTGACCAAAATTCAAATAGTGATTTATTACTAAATTGTCTTTTGGTTTCGCCACTTGTGAAATCTATGAAATTTTCTTCCTCATCAATTGAGAGTCCTTCGGGAATCTTATGAAATGGATCCCTAACCCACTCGTAACTTGCTATCAGTTTGTTGTCAGCAAGAAAATACTTTTTTAAATTCTTTGCCAGCATGGCTAAATGATTTTCAATGGTTTTTAACAAAAACAACTTTTACATGTTCTTCTTCAGCCTTGTAAGTTTTAGTAGAATCAATAACATTTACAGGATTTTTTGCTTTAAATTTCTGCTACACAGTTCCAATTTTCTACAAAAAGCATTAACTTTATCACTCGTATCCAAGATATGTATATTTGCTCCTTGGAGTTGAAGATTCAAGTTATTTAATTTTTCGAATATGTCGACCAAGTAGCTCAATTTCGTCACAAATAAACCATCACGAAAATTCTTGGCTTCCGGTCTGTTTTCTTCTTCTAGGAAAATTGCGATTTCTTCTCTTAATTCATAAACACGTTGCAAGAATTTCCCACTTGATAACCATCTTGCCTCGCAATAAAATAGTAAAGCTGAATGCATTACACCCATGTCTTTACAAAGTGCGGAAAGTATTCTTGATTTCAGAGGTCTCATTTTGATATAATTTACTACGGTTACAACTGTAGTTAACATAATATTCAGACCAGGACTCATTTCTTTGGAAACCAAAGCTTCTCTGTGGATCATGCAATGTGTCCAGACGCACTGACGCGATTTTTGTTTTACAAGTGCTTGTATACTTTGGAATCTTCCGGACATTGACGGTGCATATTCCGACGCAATTTTACCATTCAATGTTTGCCTCGTTCATAAAATCATTTAAAATAACAAATAATGCGAGCGCTGTTTCTTTGAGTTCTATCGGTTTACAGAAAATTAGTTCTTCTACTACTGACATATTATCACAAAATCGAACATAGGCAATGAAATGAGCATCTTTATTACTATCTATTGCTTCATCAAGCTGTATTGAAAACAATTTGTCACGCAACTTCGAGAAAAGCTGACACTGTACATCTTCAGCTATATCACCAATTCGACGAGAAACAGAATCATTTGAAAGAGGCATGGACTGCAATTGTTTCGAAAAATTATCTCCAAACATAGTTTCTACAATCTCAATTGCCGCTGGCAAAATAAGCTCTTCACCAACGGTGTGAGGTTTTTACATCTGGCTATTTTATATGAAACTTTGTAGGATGCAATTAAAGCTTCTTTATTCACAGACAAAGTTTCTTTAAAAAAAAGATTTTTGCTTTTCATATGATTTTAATTTTAATTCGAAGAATTATCTGGGTTTGTTCACGTACTCACTATGAAGCGTTTCCAAAGGTCGTTTAAGTTTATTAGGTTTCATGCTGCCTGCGGCCAACATTTTTGAGCAAATGATACACAGGGGACTTTTTTCTTCATTTACTTTAGTACTGGTAACCCCAAATTTAAGTATTCTTGAGAATATTTTCTTGATTTTATTTCGGAACCACGCTTGTCTGTGTACTTGTTGATGCTTGACTATCGTCTAATGCTCCTTTACGCCCGCTTAAAAAATTATCCATGGGTCTGCATAAATCTGATGCCGTGAATATTTAATACGGTGATTGCAATTAACACGAAAACATATATAACATACGATAGATTTAATAGCGATCGACTCGAATGAGAGTTGAAACTTGCGTTATCGAACATTTTCCTTCTTCCTATGAGAAAACATTTGCTCTGCGCATGCTCGAGACGGCTTCCACAAACCATATTACTTATTTTTTCTCTTTTCTTTAGTCATGCTTCTGTTTTATTTATTTTATTATTCCAAAAAAAGTATTCCCAGTTTCTAAATTTAGCTCACCCCGTCTAGGTTAACTTTCATTAACGAATTTTTGTACTTTCATATTCTTTTAACGTTATCTCCCTGTTTGGCTTTCATTTCAAATATAATATTTAAATTTTCCCCGCTTCCATTCGCTTCATCTGTTCATCGCCCGCTTGGCAAAATGCCAGATGTGATTTCTCGCCAACGTTGGCTTGCTTTTACTCTTGTTATGGCAGTTAGTTAAAAATAATTTAAAAACAAAAATCAAACTACTCAATATATTTTATTGTATGCAGGGGGGGGGGGCGATGAAAATTATGATTGAAAACTGGGCCGCGAATAATGAAAGGTTGAGAAACGATGCTCTATTCAGTTCTACAGAAAAGCCCACTCAGAGGACCGGAAAGGAAGTGTTGTTTCATTTATATTTAGGTCATATTAACCCTCCAGATGGTTTGACGAGATATCACGTCCGGAATATGGTCAATTGTTCTGAGAACGAGATATCTCGTAGATATAAATTTGCCTTTTTACAACAAGGGGAATGAAGATCCAAACAGGAAAAACGAATTGTTCTTTTGATACAACGTGTGACAGTTTGTTACACATTTTTGCATCAGAGGGTGTCCTCTAAAAGACACATTGGACGCAAGGATAAAGCACCCAGGAAGATTAAGCTGATTACATCATACTTTGAGTGCGGCGTACAATAGTATATAACTTACTTGTGCTTTGAATCCAGTTTGCTCACAGTTTCAATGACGTCATAGAAAGAGATATTTCGGGATGATTGCATTCTAACTCTCCACGTTCTTCCCAGGTCTACGTCATTACCAATCCATACCGAATACTGAACCACGAATTTGTCACCTCTCGCATCCTGGAGTTTCTGCAGCGATTCTTCCTCTGAAAATAGGCAGAATATTTAACTTTTTAAGCATATTTAACTTTAGTAAGCATATCTCACTTTTTTTTTAGAGAATACAGAGACGCAAGAAGTTTGTGTGATATGTAGGTTGAAAACGTTTATACAAATTATCATTAATGCTAAATGTGAAAATCATTTTCGTGTGTGAATACTTTAACGCCTCTTTGATATTTTATAATTACTAAAATTGACTTGAACCCTCTAAATAAAAATGCATCTACAATATCCGTTTTTGATGCATAGCACCCTTGGTAAAGGACAGAACAGCAAACCGTGTTAAATAGTAAACCTCTTCGTATTTGTCTAAACGAGGATAAAGTCGTTAGCACACCTGACTAGATTTTTGTGGCCCAGATATTTGATCACTGGAAGAAAGCCGACCACATCTTGATTTCGTCATCCCAAAAGCAATGTCTATGACGAGAAATTTTGAGTTGCAAAATTGATCCGATTTTGATGAATATGGTACCTTATCGACTATTACATAATATAATTGTTTCTGTTTCATGATAAATGCTTGTTTCAGGGATTCAATAATTAATTATTCCAACATTATTAACGCACTAACGCTGGTTAGTCAGAAAATTTTCCATTCAATGTTTTATTTTTTTTGGCAATATATGTCGGCAGTGGTTCTACTCGGTGTTTTTTTAGTTTCTAAGAATCAACCTAAGTGCTGCACTAGTTGTGCATTTACCAGATAGCTTTGTGGGTGCAAACGTGGTTCAAAGCTAAAATTTCTTATGAGCGTGTAATATCTCGTCCGTCATCGCTAAAGAGGCAAAAAAAAATACTTTTATTACTGTTTTTTATATATTTTTTGTGTTTTATTGTAATGACATGAACCCATTGTTTATATAAAGGGGTCCATACCCAAAATCTTAAAAAAAATGTAATTTTTTTTCATTACATTAAAAAAATACTTCCGATAGTTTTGAAGAAAAAAATATATATTTCTCTCTTTTAAAGGGCCTGTGAAAATTTAAATTTAGTATTTTGACATCTGCGCATAGGACTAGCCCATACAGAAGTGATTCATGGTGTTTTTACAATCGCGCCATTTTTAACAAAACATATCCAGAATCGCAAAAAGTGGGTATTAAAACTCCTTTGACATCTGCCATCATTGTTAAAATTATGCCAATATTTCAAAGACTTCCTTCAGATTCTTTGTTGGAAAGATGTAGCAAAATTGAAACTCAAGATCGAAACGAATCACTTCATATCATGGTTTGGAGCCGTTGTCCAAAAAACTTAAATGCTTCGAAAGTTCGAGTCCAGATTGCTGCAGCCAGATCCATTATCTACTTCAACAAGGGACTAACGTCTAACATAAAAGGTGCGCTGAAATGTGTACGTGTCTTGTAACTAAGAAAACTTCTCTAATCTGCCCAAACGAAAGGACTGTAGACGATTCAGGAAAGTTGCAAGGAAGTCAGCTATTGCCTACAAAACCTAGAGAAAAAAAGTTCAACTTGCCATAATTAAATTAAATGAAGCAGTAAATGTAGGAAGCAAGGCAAAATATCTTCCAGGGAAATTTTAAATAAAATTTAATTACGTAAAAGTGTTTATTACCAATTTAAAACTTTAACGACGTTTTTCTCACTGATGCTTTTTTCGCAATTTTCTTACTTTAAATTGATATATATATATATATATATATATATATCTTTAATTTGTCATCGGAAATTATGGATACGTGTATTTTTCATACTTCTATAATTTTTCAAATGTTTTATGTTGTATTTTTTTTTTGTACTTTTAAGGTTAAATATTTTTTTTGAAAATTTATTCAATTTTTAAAAATTCCTATAAGACAATTTTTAATATGTATTGTTATAAGTAATTTAAATTAAAAACAACGTAATTTGACACACAAAATTTAAAAATATATCAATTTTTAACGTAACCCAATTTTTCCATTAAAAAAATTTTAATTAATAAGTAATTTTTTAATACATAAATTTGTTAGTTCAATTATACAATATAATGTTGATAAACAAAAAAAAATCAAGGCAATTCCTAAAAAATTAAAGATTTATAATTTAGGATACCGGATCCCCTTAATAGACTAAACAATCCAAAGAAACCCATTTTATAGACGTTTGGTAGACTTATTTTTGATTGGCAATTAATCTTACCAATCATAGGATGTTTGAAGTTCGGTACTATCGGTAGTTAATTATTACTTTAAAGGTTCCAATACGGATTGGATTATTTATTTTTATTCGAAAGCTTAAACAGGGTTAAAATTTAATTGCAATCTGAAAGTAAAATATCTTAGGTGAATATTTATTTTTTTAAACAAAATAATTAGTTCCCTCCCTTTTTTTTTCAGTCTAACGCTAAATGAAGCTTTAGATATGTTCCTTACTCTCGACTGTGATTCTGAGTCATATAGTGGCCATAAAATTGACAAACATATTAATGTGGTTATCCAGCCCCCTATTGAGAGAGAGATGATGGTGATGCAGAGACTGCCAAAGATTCTGACACAAATGATGACGAGTTGCAAAGAAATCTCAATCACTTGCCGCTGAGAATACTCTCCACCACATGTGAAATAAGTAGTCAATTAGACAATGAAGATACATCACAAATGATGCATCACTACCAAGCACTTCTGTTACTCGAAAGAGGCTAAAGAGATTAAAATCTGAAAGTAGAAGACCTAATAAACCAAAGAAAACTGAACGAAGCTGGAAAAAAAATCTAGAATTTTACTCCCATTTACAAACCAACTGTCATCCATGGATTTGTGTCACGAAAGTATAAAATTCCCACTACAGAGTCTGCAGCATTTTCTTACCGATGAACAAATTGACCACATTTTGACACAATCACTACTTTACCCACCTCAAAAATTTATATTGTAGGAAGTATTGAGAAGATTTGGAACACCTCTCATCGGTCCAGGAAGATCTTTAGTGCTGCAGAAGAATGCATCCGACCAATAAAGATATGATAGACGGGAACAACATTGGCTTTACAAGTCAGACCAACAGTTTGGACGATGCAAAAACTGTGGTGGAAGGTAAGTCTACAGAAGCCCGAAATGTCAGGTTCCTCTACATCCCGAATGTCACATGCATATCTCGCAGCAAAATCTAAACCAAGAGTGCAGCAAATGTTTGAACTTTAGAGGTGATGTTCGCTCTCAGAAAAATGGGATTGCTTTATATACTAGTTATTAAATATGAATATTGAATTGCTTTTTAGATTATATACTTGAATAAACTGTTCATTTGAATTTCTTCTTAAAAACTAAATTTCATAACATGAGAAAAAAAATCAGGCATATATATATATATATATATATATATATATATATATATATATATATATATATATATATATATATATTGTATAGTACAAAACAAATACATTTATGCAATTTTGTTCAAAATATTAAGGGAGGTTTAAGGGGGATCCCTATACAGTTTACGGAAAGATACTCACATGCATTAAGTAAAAGGATTGAGGTTTACATTGAATGACTCACTTATATATATATAAAGTCGTGCGCATCGACAGAACCCCGTTGCACCCGGTTTCTATTCTCCGGCTCGAGTGAGCCCGGTACATGCAGCGTTCTTACTTCTGTGGGTGCGAAGTTTGGCAGGAGCAAAGGGGGAACCCTCATTGGAGGAGAGGGCAATTGGATCTCATCGCATTGACTTCGGATGTTATGGGTGATCTCAAAAGGGGAGACTAGTAAGGGGCTTGTATTAAATGCTTTGTTTTAAGATCTAATAGACATGTGGTGAGGGTAGCTTCAGCACATATCCCACCTATGTGGATCAATAATTGGTCAATATTCCTTCATATTGTTCGCATTAATGTGTTATATAAATTTATCTTTGTTGTTTTTAAGAATTGCTTGTGTCTTACTATATACAATGAAGAGAAAAAACATTATGGCCACCTACTCAATAACGCGTTGCGCCTCCTTTGGCCTGCAAAACAGCTGCAACTCACCTGGGCATAGATGCCATAAGTTCTTGACTGGAGACAGGTTGTACCAAATGTCTAAGCAGCGTTCAAAATCGAGATATTCATATATGGTGGTGTCTTAGCTCTGAACTGCCGCTCCATGACACCCCAAATGTGCTCTATCGCATTAAGATCCGGCGAGTTAGGAGTCCAGGACATTAAGTGGAATTCATCACTATGCTCCTCGAACTACTCCAACACATTCCGAACCTTGTGACATGGGGCGTTGTCCTGCTGGAAGATTCCATTTCCCGTTGGGAAGATAGACGCCATGAAAGGGTGCAACTGATCCGAAATGATGTTCAGATAGTTCGCAGCGTTCATGGTCTGTTCTACCGCAACTAAGGGTCCCAGAGTCGCCCATGAGAACGTCCCCCAAAGCATAGTACCACCACCACAGCCTGTGTCCAACTCTCTTCCATTCATCCATGGTGCAGTCTCGATGTTTCCGGGCCAACTGTAGGCGTAGTTGACGATGACACTTGGTCAACAGAGGCACACGAGTGGGACGTCTGCTGGACAGTCCCATGTCCATTAGTGTCCGCTGAACTGTGTGTTCCGAAACACTTGTGCTTGGACTTGTATTGTATTGTATTGGGCTGTCAGCTGAGCCACTGTCTTGCACCGATTTTGCTTTACCAAGCCGGAGAGTATCCAACGTCTTTTTTCTTCGATGACACGTGAACGACCAACACCTTGGCGTCTACTGCTGATGTCACCGTCATTTATCCACTTTGCATGAATACTAACAACGGTATATAGTGACCAACCTACCAGTCATGCAGTTTCGGTGATACTCGTTCCGAGTCTTCGGGCCATTACAATCTTCGCTCTATCAAATTCGCTTAGATCAGCAGCCTTTCCTATCACTCGCAAAAGTAAGTGCAAGAATGATTACTTACCTTCTCCAGCAGCAGTTAAATAACATTCTCACTTAATTATACATATATATATATATATATATATATATATATATATATATATATATACACACACTCGGACCAATCACATAATGAATGAAGGAATGTATAGTTTTCTTGCCCCGTCCCGTGGTAGTGCAAGTATGATTACTTACCTTCTCCAGCAGCAGTTAAATAACATTATCATTTAATTATATATATATATATATATATATATATATATATATATATATATATATATATATGTACTATTATAAAATGAAGTTTCTGTATGTGAGTGTACGGGGTGCCCTAACGAATTTATTCACACTAATGAAATTTGGCAGGCACACATGTGGAACAAATTTTTTGCAATTTTTTAAACCAGCCCGATTTTAAAAATTTAATCTTGAAAATTTTAAAATTAATTTAATGCGATGTTCACTTATTATTTTCTTTCTTCCGAATGGCAACAGTCATGAATCGGTATTGAATGAATCCGTATTTACTGCGCGTATGTATCCGCTGCCGTGTAGCGGCCCGATTACTGGATATCCTTTCAAAAATCTATTGCCTTTTTGAAAGCATATTAACTTTACTAGCATATTAACTTTAGCGTTGACTTTTAATCTTTTATATAAGTATATTTTTATTGTACTTACTTCATTTTTGGAACTGGATAACGGTTGTGCAATCGTTTGTTATTGTTTCTTTTTTAGACTACGATAGTTTGGATTTGGATTTTTTAAAAGCATGTTAACTTTTAGTTTGGATTATTTTGAAATCTTTTTCAAAGTTTAGCGACATTTAATTTTGATCTTTTGTGCAATTTCTGGTTTGTTTCATTTATGTAATCTTTTGTTTGTTTCTGTATAGTACTTTGGTTTTCGTATAGTTAATTTTTATCACTTTTGTTGTACATAAGACTTAATCAGATGACTCAATAGTGGAACAGTATGCACATTTGACGCATCTGATTCAGATGCGTTGATGAACGATGGAAATATTGCTGTACGAAAAATGAAGTACACAGAAATCGCTAAACTTCCAAAAAGATATCAAAACCAAAAGTAACAGGTGATGCTTTTGTAAATTTTTATGTTGCATAAATTATCAAAATTAAATATTGCTATTCTTTCCAAAAGACACTCAAACACAGAAACAAACAAAAAATTACATTAAATAATAACAAAATTATGGCATTTCGCTATAACGGCCTCTTTTCACGTACGCCCCACAATGTTTTGTTATATAACTAAATAAATGCTGTTTTTGTGCTTTTGTTTAGTTACAGGTTCTCCCTTTAGATTACACTGCTGCATTTTGCCTCACAAAAATATCAGTAATGTTTGCATAACATTGTCGTCATTTTACTGCGTTGTCGCTTTAGTATAGTTAGACCAACACCGACTTTATACAAAGCCCACGTCGCAACTCTAAATCCTATCGCGAGGCTACTTTTACGCGCTACGATACGAACTGAAGTCAGTTCATACTAATAGGTGTAGTTAAACATAAGTAACTTTTTCATATTCGTCTTATAATACACTCACTACCCAAAGTTAAGCATGGAGAGTAAAATGTTAATTTCCAGAAGCCAATCTGAATTTGAGAGACTGCAATGTTCTGCACAGAAAGAAGGAAGTATTAAAATGCGTTAGGTAACGGCCAATCACGGTTTCGTTTTGAGAAATATGCTAAAAATGCAGTCTTGGATTTAAACATTATTTTGTTAATGACACCAATGCTCCGACCCTGCACAATGCTGACTTCTTATACGACTGCCTTTTTTGCATATTGAGGGCTGAAAATTAAAAAAATACTGTTATTACGAAATGATGTTATTTTGTTGATCTTTTATGCTATTTTTTGTTTATGTCTGTGTATCTTTTCGGAAGTTTACCGATTTCTGTGTATTTGAGCTTACGTATAGAAACATTTTCATCGTTCATCAAAGCATCTCTCAAATATGCATAATGTTACACTCTCAGAGTCCTCTGATTCAACAATATCCAAACAAAAGTTTATGCTTTTGTAAAATTATGTTGCATATATTATCAAAATTAAATATTGCTATGCTTTCTAAAATTCACCCAAACACAGAAACAAACAAACAAAATTGCATAAAAGAACAACAAAACTATGGCATTTCGCTATAACTGCCTTTTTTTTACAGCCCACAATGTTTCGTTGCATGGCCAAAAAAAAATGCTGTTTTTATGTTTGTGTTTACTTTTAGCTTCTCTCTTTATGCTGCGGCACTGCTACATTTTGTCTCACGAAAATATGAGGAATGTTTGCAGAACATTGTCATCATTTTACTGCGTTGTCGCTTTAGTGTAGTTAGACCAACACTGACTTTATACAAAGGTCACATCGCAACTAAAAATCCTATCGCAAGGCTACTTTTATGCGTTATGATACGAACTGCAGGCAGTTCAGACTAATAGGTGTACTTAAACATAGGTAATTTTTTCATATTCGTCTTATAATACATTCACTACCAAAAGTTAAGCACGGAGAGGAAAATGTTAATTTCCAGAAGCCAATATCAATTTCATAGACTGCAATTTGTTGCACAGGAAGTTGGAAGCATTGAAATGTGTTAGGTAACAGCCAATCAAGTTTCGTTTTGAGAAATGTTAATGACACCAATGCTCTAATCCTTCACAATGCTGGCTTCTTATACGACTGCTTTTTTTGCATATTGGGGGCTGTAAATTTAAAAAAAACTGTTATTGCGAAATGCTGTTATTTTGTTGATATTTTATGCTATTTTTTGTTTGTTTCTGTGCTTGGGTGTCTTTTTTTAAGCATAGCAATACTTAATTTTGATAATTTAAGCAACGTATAAATTTATAAATGCATAAACTTTAACTTTTTTTTTAATATCGTTTTGGAAGTTTAGTCATTTCTGTGTACTTCAGTTTTTGTATCGCAGCATTTCCACCGTTCATCAATGCATCTCTCAAATGTGCATACTGTTCCACTCTGATTCAGTCTTAAATACAACACCCTTTCCGATTCAATCTTGGAATACATTTCGACAATAAATTGATGAAACAGGTCTTTGCTTTTTTAAAATATATCCAAATAATCCAAACTAAAAGTTAATATGCTTTGAAAATGATAATCCAAACTATCGTACTCTAAAACAGAAACAATAACAAATATCATATTGCACAACTGTGTTCCAGTTCAAAAAATGGAGGAAGAACAATAAAAATATACTTATAATATACATTATGATAATCCAAACTACAAGTTAACTCTAACTAAAAGTTAATATGCTTTTAAAAAAAGCAATACATTTTTATAAAGGATATCCAGTAATTGGCCGGCTACATACGCATAGTAAATACGGATTTAGTCAACACTTGCCATTCGGAGGAAATCAATAATAATTAAATATCTCATTTCATTACTTTTAAAATGTTCTAGATTATATTTTAAAATTCGGGGTGGACTATAAAATTGTAAAATATTCAGACTACCAATGTGCCAAATTTCATTATAGTAAGTACCACAGATTCGTCAGAACACGCCGAACACACAACACACGTACTTCTTTTTATAATAGTCTACACTCGCTGCCAAAAGTTAAGCACAGTGTGGAAAATGTTAATTTCTGGAAGCTAATCTAAATTTTAGGGGCTGCAATTTGCTGAAGAGTTAGATGGAAATATGCAAATGTGTTATGTAACAGCCAATCATGGTTTCGTGTCGAGAAATATAAAAAAAGGCAGTCGTATAAGAAGCCAGCATTGTGAAGGGTTAGTTTAGAACTTTCGTAGGATTAGTTTTCAACACCGACATGTTTCTGTAACTTCCACAACACGAATAGCAAATAGTGAGCGCTGCCGTTCTGTGGGATGCCTTGAAGAAGGGCAATTAATCACTGATGTTGCTCTTTTCATTGGTGTTCGTTCCGTTATTTCTCAATAATAGAAACAATTCCAAACAAGCCAAACTGTTGTCCAAAGTCCTGTGGCCCGCTCCCCAAAGCTTACATCCCCTGCAGTTGATCTATATATTGCTGTTGTAGCAAAGCACTGATCATGCATGGCTGTGCCAAAGGGAAAATCTTTCACAAAAAAATAAAGATGTCAATGTCATCAAAAAGCAACTCTTGCGAGAATTGCCCCGTAGTTTTAAAATTTACAAATCTATATACATTAAACGTCACACAGATCAGGCCTTAAAACACCTTACACAGTTTTTTAACACATTGCAACCATCTGGAGTACTCTCGCACATATTGGAGCACCGATTATGCTTCTCACAAATCTGAATCCACCTTCACTGTGCAATGGCATTAGACTCTGTCAAGAAACTCATGCCAAATATTATTGAATCCACCATCGTGACTAGACATGCTGCAAGTCAAAACATATTCATTCGTATCATACCAATCATCACTTCTCATATCCCTTTCCAATTTAAAAAACTTCAGTTCCCAGTTCGTTTAAGTTTCACTGTTAGCATCAAGAAGGCACAATCGCTGAAAGTCATAGGACTCGGTCTCATTAAACCGCGTTTCTCCCACGGTCAAGTGTTCGAGAGAATTGGATACCTTTTTACTTTTTATAAATAGATATCACTTTAATTTCTTGCCAGATGTGGTTATTGTAATAAGTGTAGAGGTATGCTCTCTCGGAAAGAGATCAATCAAGTATAAAATGCTCATTTTTTAAATTTGTTTTGCTCTCACACATGGTACAGACTTATTTCATTCAATTTAATTGTTTCTAAAGTTACATTTCAAATCTACAAAGATAGCTAATTTAAAAAAAATCACATAAAAAGTCAAATAATTTCAATTGTGCTCAACAAAATTTCTAAAAATAAATTTTTGGTCTATTGATCTATTTTATTTAAAATTCAAAATTACCTCAACTTACAAAAATATTTCTAATTTTTCTGTCTCCCTTTTATCAGAGTAATTTGGGGTTAAAAAATACTGCGTTGCCCAAACCAACACATTTCATTGTTGTGTTAAAAAAAATATACACATTTAAATTGTAAAATTAAAAAATAACACTAATGTTTTTCTGTTTTTAGTAAAAAAAAGCTTGTTTTCTCACTCTTTTCACCATTTAATTTTCTCAACTGCCTTTTTATAAAACTTAAAACTTTTAATTCTTATAAAATACAATTGTTTGGCATTGCAGTAAAATGTGTCAAATATGCATGTGTATACGATGGATTATAAAAACAATACAACAATCAACACAAATTCTACAAGTTTTTATTAAAAATTTCAATGAATTTGAAATCTGAGGAAATTTGTAATTTTAATTAACATCTCACAAGAGCAACACAATGGGCTATTGACGAGGGTCTGGGATTAATTCCCTAATTGAGAGATCATAGTTAAATTTTAACTATCGTACTGTAGCAACTCAACGTGCTACTGGTGACGGTCCGGAATCAATTCCATAAGCAAAATATCCAAGGTAATTTTTAACGTCGTATTTTTTGTCGTACTATAGCAACTCTACGAGCTATTTACTACTGTTCAGGATCAATCCCCTAAGAAAAGTATCCGTGAAAATTGGGTAATTTTTAATTAACGGTTCTCAAGCAACACAACTACCTAGTAACTAGGGTCGTAGTTAAATCCAATAAGGAAAATATACGTTTACAATATCGAGTAATTTTAAACCACTGTCAAATAATAACAACACCTGAGCTGGCACCCCACCCTCTAATAGATTGTTACGTAACAACGATTGCATCTCTTTGGAATTCCAATTTCGTCGCATTTTACAATGACGAGGCCACCACGGCGTTGTCCGTGGTGTACTTTACTACTATATGTATATATATATATATATATATATATATATATATATATATATATATATATATATATATACACTCGGACCAATCACATAATGAATGAAGGAGTGTATAGTTTTCTTGCCCAGTCCCGTGGACCTATCAGATGATGAGTGTTACATTCCACCCAACAGTTGAAAATAGTCACGTTACTTCTAGTTTTATTCATATGTGTTTGGACACATGAAAATGCTAGAATTGTTCACTCAACTTTTATATGTCCTCTATGATTGGATATATGTTCAGAAACATAATTTTTTTTCAAGTAAGTAACTAAAATAAGATTATATGAAGAGGAGATATGAAGAGAAGAGGCTGTGTGAGAAACTACATTCACCATTTTCTTCGATTACTTCTAGTTATAGTTCTATAATACTTTGCATGCATAAAAAAACTACCATTGCTCAAACTACTTCAATATTTCCTCTAGGATAAAAAATATGTTGGGAAATGTACGATTCTTTTCAAGTAAGTATATTACTCCTCGCGAAACGAATACATATTATGTTCGTAATACTATACACTCACCACTTTCTTTGACCTGAGCACAGTGCTTTGAGCTGATGTCGAGAAGACTCTTGAAATAGAGTGCTGGGAGGATATAGTAAGAATTTCGGATAGAACCCCAAGATCCGTCATTCTTTTGATTCAATAGTAGATCATCTATCGCTGATGATATATTAAAATACTCTTTGTAGCTGTTTTTGCTAAGCAAAGCCTGTAAAATATGAACACGTTAATAATAATAACAATACAAGCACGACAAAGGCAAGAGCACATATATATATATATAGAGAGAGAGACAAGTCATGAATAGTTAGTACATACATATAACATAAAATACATAAAACACAAAAAAATAACAAAAGTAGAATCAAACAGCCTGGGTGCATTAAACCAGAAACCCAAACTCGAAGCTATAAATTGCAAGTGTGCTGAAGCTGCAGACTACGTACTATCACTACGTTAATAGACTACGTCAATTAAGGGATGTTATGTATACAGGTATTAAATTTAGGCCTATTTATAACTTTAAAAGAAATATTATACTTAAAAGCTTTCTGAAAGACATTGATAACTTCTGTTTTATGACCTCTTCTAAATTTAAAGTCCCTATGTATTTGTTTATAGAATGGAAATGAAAATTATACGGTACATTTAAAGCTTTTATTAATAACTAGCCATTGCGTGGCTAGCACTGCGTTACCCGTGCTGTACTTTGTGGGGTTAGGTGTGTCTATTGGGAACGTTTGTCAACTACCGGTGTTTGCTACGCATTCCCATTTGCTTCGCAAACCAACACCACTGACAACGCCGTGATGGCCTCGTCATTGCAAAATGCGGCAAAATTGGAATTGCAAGGAGATCCAATCTTTGTGACGTCATAATCTGTTGGAGGGTGAAGTGCCAGCTCAGGTGTTATCATCTGACCGTGGTTCAAAATTACGCGATGTTGTCCACATATCTTTCCCTTATTGGATTTAACTCCGACCCTAGTAAAAAGGTAGTTGTGTTGCTTGAGAGCGTTAATTAAAAATTACCCAATTTTCTCGCATACTTTCCTTAGGGGATTGATCCCGTACCGTAGTTAATAGCCCGTTGAGTTGGTACAGTACGACGATATTTAAAAATTACCTCGGATCTCTCAATTACGGAATTGATCCCAGACTCTCGGCTATAGCCCATTGTGTTGCTCTTGTGTGATGTTATTTAAAAATTTCCTCAGATTTAAAATTCGTTGAAATTTTTAATAAAAAGTTGTAGAATTTGTGTTGATTGATGTATTATTTTTAAAATCCATCTGATACAAATGCATATTTTACACATTTTACTGCAATGCCAAACAATTATATTTTCTAAGAATTAAGAGATTTAAGTTTTTGAAAAAGGTAGTTGAGAAAATTAAATGGTGAAAGGAGTGAGAAAACATGCTTTTTTACTCAAAACAAAAAAATGGAATATATTATTATTTTTTTTTAATTTTACAACTTAAATGTGTATTTTATTTTTAACATAACAATGAAATGTGTTGGCTTGAGCAACGCAGTATCTTTAAACCCCAAATTACTGAGATAATAGGGAGACAAAAAAATTAGAAATATTTTTGTAAGTTGAGGTAATTTTGTATCTATCTATATAAATAAGAATGGAGTGTTTGTTTGTACATTCAATATTTTTGACCCATTTCAAGTTTTCTATCCGTTTTGGACCCTTCTGATGCCGAATCCGCCTTTTTTTCGTTTGGTGTCTGTCCGTCTGTATGTCTATCTGTCTGTATGTTGTGCCCTATACACGTCCACGCGGTTTAAGATATTTTCATGAAAATTTGCATACAGTGAGTACTTATCTTCATTTAGTGAGTGGCATTGGTTGCGAAAGTCTGTCTGTCCGTCTTTCTGTTTTATGCTTGATTTTGTGTTTGTGTAGACATCACATGAATTCTATTCCAGATATTTGATTGAATTTAATTTTATTTTATACTTTATCTAATAGTTTAATGAATGCAATATTAAACATTTCTTTATTGTTATATTTAGTTGAGTTTCATGCTAAAACACCTGAGTAAGTATACTTAAATCAACCATAATTTGATAGTTTTGGAAAAATTGGAATGTCTATTAAATATTACGATTACTTCGATTACTTTACCAGTACTGCTAAAACAGTAATTATTATTCAAAAATATTTTTTATTTTTTTTTTTGGAATTTCATCTCTGATACTTCATTTATTTCGAGTCTTATTTTTATTCTTTGCGCAATGAAAACGATTTCCGAATATTTGGGACAGACGATATTTTTCAATGAAACGAGAATGAACAAGATCGCGCGAGCAGTGATATTTTTTCAGGTTCTTTCGCTCTGAATTAATTTCACATTTCTAAATTTTGTGCACTTTTAGTTGTAAGTTGTGGCAACTGTGCGAGATAAAGAGATAAAATTGAATCACAAATTAATATCTTTAGAACAATTTTTTGCGACATCTTTTATTTTGTTTTACTTTGCTGTTTCCTGTTTTTAATATTTATTATTTTAATAAATGTGTTTCCTTCTCATCACACGCAACAGCACCACAATGTATTAGACTTTAAAATGTTAGGTAAGTCAGTATAAATTTTCAGTAAATTTTAAGTGTAGTTATGCCATTATTGAAAGAATAATTCCGTTATTTAAAGAATAATGCCGTTATTTAAAGAATAATAATGTTTTTTAATCCAAACTGGAACTTTTTCCAACATTAAAAAATTCGTTGTAATAATGCCAGGAGAAGATTGCAAAATCTATCTATATAAATAAGAATGGAGTGTTTGTTTGTACATTCAATATTTTTGACCCATTTCAAGTTTTCTATCCGTTTTGGACCCTTCTGATGCCGAATCCGCCTTTTTTTCGTTTGGTGTCTGTCCGTCTGTATGTCTATCTGTCTGTATGTTGTGCCCTATACACGTCCACGCGGTTTAAGATATTTTCATGAAAATTTGCATACAGTGAGTACTTATCTTTATTTAGTGAGTGGCATTGGTTGCGAAAGTCTGTCTGTCCGTCTTTCTGTTTTATGCTTGATTTTGTGTTTGTGTAGACATCACATGAATTCTATTCCAGATATTTGATTGAATTTAATTTTATTTTATACTTTATCTAATAGTTTAATGAATGCAATATTAAACATTTCTTTATTGTTATATTTAGTTGAGTTTCATGCTAAAACACCTGAGTAAGTATACTTAAATCAACCATAATTTGATAGTTTTGGAAAAATTGGAATGTCTATTAAATATTACGATTACTTCGATTACTTTACCAGTACTGCTAAAACAGTAATTATTATTCAAAAATATTTTTTATTTTTTTTTTGGAATTTCATCTCTGATACTTCATTTATTTCGAGTCTTATTTTTATTCTTTGCGCAATGAAAACGATTTCCGAATATTTGGGACAGACGATATTTTTCAATGAAACGAGAATGAACAAGATCGCGCGAGCAGTGATATTTTTTCAGGTTCTTTCGCTCTGAATTAATTTCACATTTCTAAATTTTGTGCACTTTTAGTTGTAAGTTGTGGCAACTGTGCGAGATAAAGAGATAAAATTGAATCACAAATTAATATCTTTAGAACAATTTTTTGCGACATCTTTTATTTTGTTTTACTTTGCTGTTTCCTGTTTTTAATATTTATTATTTTAATAAATGTGTTTCCTTCTCATCACACGCAACAGCACCACAATGTATTAGACTTTAAAATGTTAGGTAAGTCAGTATAAATTTTCAGTAAATTTTAAGTGTAGTTATGCCATTATTGAAAGAATAATTCCGTTATTTAAAGAATAATGCCGTTATTTAAAGAATAATAATGTTTTTTAATCCAAACTGGAACTTTTTCCAACATTAAAAAATTCGTTGTAATAATGCCAGGAGAAGATTGCAAAATTTCACAAAGTCGCATACCGGAGGCAAGAGTGCCACAAGTAAAAAAATATTGTTTCGTTGGCTATGAGTGCGAGAGCACTCGCCGTAAATCGTAATTTTAATTAATTGAGTTGAACATGAAAATAACTTAAGAAAAGGAATTCCAAATCTTCCTATAAATCGTCTTTTATAATAGTAACCTTAGTATCACCTTTCGTCAGTTTGTAGCTTTGTCATACAGCAATTGTGCGATGTATGTGAAATGTATTACATGAATGGATATTAGGATGGTCACAAGGTAGGGGAAGACTGGGTACAATGAAACAAGGGGTACAATGAAACATTACTTCTGAAATCAGTAAAATTTGTCACAGAAAGTTGCAATTTATACATATGTTATGCAACTATATGTTCCAATTACTGATGTGATTTGGATACATTTGCACTTCTACGATATTAGTAATAGAAGATTATTGGTTTTTCACCATTGAAAGTAAGTTTCTTTACTAAAAGTAATTTTTCTTTTTCCTCGTTCTTATATGTAATAATTATTTTTTCAAAACATTGTTATCTTTGTGTTGTTGTCTTCATACCTCCAAAACCAAAATTAAAAAATATAAATATTAGAAGTTTGAAATTTTTTTTATTTAGTAACCTCAGTACGGGGTACAATGAAACACTTGCAGACGGGGTACAATGAAACACTTGCAGACGGGGTACAATGAAACATGTTGCATTGTGCCCCGGGTGAATGCATTTACTTGAAGTAATATATCAATGGTAAATATAATATCACTGATAGAAAATAACATATTACTGGTTGTCACTAATATAAATAAAACCCTTTTAGTAAGGAAATGGCAACACCTAACATTAATATGAAAAGGCAACACCAAATCAAAACAGTAATTTTGAAAGCATGCAAAATTAAGCTGTTGTTTTTTTATTAAAAACAAATACAGATTTCAATAGCAAGTTAATTTTTTTATATTTAAAAATATTTAAGAATAGTTTATTGATTTCATAGGCCTAAACTGCACTTGCTACAGTTCACAATCCTCCTAAAGTTCTCAGTCAAAGGGGCCAAAAACAAATAGGTCAATTAACTTCTGGTGAAAGTGATGATCTTGTTTCTATGTGTGGATTTATTAATACTTCTGGAAATTCTATATCCATTATTTATTATTTCCTAGAGTAAATTTCAAGTTTTGCATGTTGAATGGAGCTCCACCTGGGACTGCGGGTGATGCAACAAAATCGGGATGGATGAATGGAGATATTTTTGTTAATGTTCTAACACATTTCCAGGCACATACACACTGTTCTAAAGAAAATCCAGCTGTACTAATAATGGACAATCATGAATCACATATTACGATTTCCAGTCTAAATTTTACGAAAGATAACGGAATTGTTGTTGTAACCCTGCCCCACATACCAGTAACAAAATGCAGCCTTTAGACAAAACTGTGTTCAAGTCACTTAAAAATGTCTTCAATCTAGCTGCAAATGATTGGATGCTGTGTAATCTAAGTCGTACAATCTCTATATATGAGATATCTTCTTTACTTGGCACTGCTTATTGTAAGTCTTTCACTCCACAAAATATTACAAAAGATTTTTCAGCAACTGGAATATGGCCTTTCAATAGAGAAATGTTTTGTGAAGAAGATTAATTGTGTTCGTACGTGTCAGATAGGCCTTGTTCTACTGAAAAGTATTTCCATGATCAGATCAATGAAACTTAAGACCAGACAGACAAAACCCAAGAATCATAAGTTGTGGATCTTGCCATTAGTAGATCAGAAACACCGACTGCAGGTTGTTCAGCAACTGTTCATACACCATGCCCAAGCTCTAAACCTGTGAGGAAATACATTTATCCTCAAGAGATAAAACCTTACCCCAAGGCTGGTCCAAGAAAAGAAGTAAGAGTAGTAAAACAGAAAAAAAAAAGAGTTTTGTTCGAACCACATCAGTAAAAAATGCTCTTGTTAAGCAATTAGAAAGTAAAAAGAGGAAAAAATCCAAGTATTGTTTTCAAAACAAACTACCTCCTAAAAACTCTGAAGATGACAATGATCCAGAATATTTTCCAGCTCCAGCTGATCAACAAAGTACTAAGAATGAGATATCCACACATAACATGTGTGACACAAGCAGTACCTGAGTAAATGTTTATGTTTCAATCAAGGAAGGTGAACTGAAACGTAATTAAATATATTCTGTTGGAGAAATCATAAATTTAAATGAAGTCGAATGTGACTAAAATAAACTATATAGGGTGAAAATTGCTTGCATCATTTGGAGTGTTTCATTGCACCCCAGTATGTGTTTCATTGTACCCCGTATGGCGGGGTACAATGAAACACTATGAGACATTTACTTTTTGTTATTTTTCAAGCATAAAGATATTGTTTAGAACCTAATAAAAATTTATTTAGATGGGGAAAATACAAGATTAAAAGTATGCATTAATTATATTTTTGTGCTTGCAAAATTGTGGATAGGAAAAAATAATTAGTAAATTTTGTTTCATTGTACCCCGTCTTCCCCTATATAGGGAATTTTTTTTTCCGCCCAATCTTAAACGGCGCCCCCCTAAAAGTTGCCAATAGGCTAGAAATTGTGATTGGCAAAGTTTCAGCTCAACCTGATAATATTAACCCGTGCCTCATTGAGGTTAAAGTTAAGAAAACAGCGATTTTTAGCAAAAAATCGCAGTTTTTACTCCTTAAAATCGAAACCATTCGTCCTAGAAACCTGCTTCGTGTCTCATTTCATAGGAAATTTTATTGACTTGAAGTTTGATAGGATCCACGTTTTTTCTAAAACTGATAGCATGGTATTTAGCATTTTTCAAGTAAGGTCGTAGCGGATATCCTTAAAAGTGAATTTTCAAGGAAAGGCCTAAAAACATTATACTATTCAATTACATCTGCTTTCCAGATTTTGCTTTTTGTATTTTTCATTTTGTACATTAAAAAGGCTTTAGTTTAGAGGTATTTTCAAAAGTAAATTCAAAAACATTCAAATTTAAAATGAAGGAATTAGGTGTAAAGAAGAGAAACAGAGGAATAAAAATGATAACAAATAGGGTTCAAATGTATTTTATTACTTATATTATTGAATTATACATCATTACATTATTATTATTTAAATATACAAATTAAGTGGTAATTACAAATTAAAGTGGTAATTGTAGTTTTTGAAGAGTCCGAAAAAATTTGCCGAAATTCAGATACAACGTATAGAAGAAACTGCCGTTGTTCTTCGTCTTTCGTCAAAGAGGAATTGAAGTCATTAATTAATTTTACTCCTCTCTCTGCAGTGTCATTAACAACCCTTAAACCGTTCACTATTTTTTAGCTTTTAAATAATGTTGATTTTCACACCATATATCGGGATCAGTATTTAAAAAATCTGTATCGATTTCAAATCTCTTAAAAAAATTTAGAGTTCGAGGAGAAACAAAAAATAATTAACTTCTTTGTCCAATAAATGAACAACTTGTTGGAGATTGAGTTTTGGTTTTACATTCCTATCATCGCAATCATTTTCATCATTTTCTATTTCGGACCTTAATTTTAAAACCATGCTTGTTTTGAAATTTTTTCCCAAAGTATCATCAAAAAAAAAGGCAACTTGCTCCGAGTTGTGGTACCACAGATGGTTTACTATTTTAGACAGTGCCTTATCTGCAACCTCTTTATCAATTTTCCTGTATTGAACTAAAGATTTTAATAATTGTAGGTCTAGGTTGTGGGTTTGTGGGCATTGAACTATGCTTTTACAAAAATATTGTCTATAAATAAACAAATATCTTCAGTGCCTTTTCCTTTAAATCAGTTAACGAAAATTGATCCCTGAAAAGATACATTTTGAGAGAATAAATGGCCTTTGCCGTCCATCTGACATGATGAATAGAACCAGGTACTCTAAAAGTAATGTCTTTTTGAGGAAGAAGACGAATTAAGCAAAGTTGAATTAATTCTTTACAATCATCCCTGGGCTATCGGTTTTTTAATTGTTCAAAAAAGAAAATTTGAAATTTGGTCTGGATTACTTATTTTTTCTAATATTTTCATCTTCTGCACCTGTTTTATATGTCTTATTGTCTAGCTTAGACCACCCAATCTGGAATTTTCGAAAAATATCTGGCTGAGGACCAGTGGATGTGCTTATTTTGCTATTAAAAACTGTTTTTAAAACAACTTCTAAAATATGGTGGCGACATGCTAAATACAGAAGGTTTTTCTCTAATAGTTTTTTAATACGATTTTGAAGATATCCACTACAGCCTTACCTGAAAAATGCTAAATACCACTCACAAGTTGTATCTGAAGAACTTTTACAAGTTGTATCTGAATGTAGGCACATTTTTCAAGACTCTTCAAAAGCTACAATATATTGGACAAAGAAGTTGATTATTTTTTGTTTCTCCTCGAACTCTAAATTTTTTTAGAGAGATTTGAAATCGATACAGATTTTCTAAATACTGATCCCGATGTATGGTGTGAAAATCAACATAGTCAAAATCAAATAGTGAACGGTTTAAGTGTATTAATGACACTGCAGAGAGAGGAGTAAAATTAATTAGACTTCAATTCCTCTTTGACGAAAGCCGAAGAGCAACGGCAGTTTCTTCTACACGTTGTATCTGAATGTCGGCAAATTTTTCTGGACTCTTCAAAAACTACAATATCTAAGACATTACCACCTTAATTTGTAATTACCATTTAATTTGTATATTTAAATAATAATAATGTCATGATGTATAATTCAATAATATAATTAATAAAATACATTTGAACCCTATTTGCTGTCATTTTTACTCCTCTGTTTCTCTTCTTTACACCTAATTCCTACATTTTAAATTTGAATGTTGTTGAATTTACTTTTGAAAATACCTCTAAACTAAAGCCTTTTTAATGTACAAAATGAAAAATACAAAAAGCAAAATCTGTAAAGCAGATGTAATTGAATAATATAATGTTTTTAGGCCTTTGCTTGAAAATTCACTTTTGAGGATATCCACTACGACCTTACCTGAAAAATGCTAAATACCATTCTATCAGTTTTAGCAAAAATTTGGATCCGATGAAACTTCAAGTCAATAAAATTTCCTATAAAATGAGACAAGAATCAGGTTTCTAGGATGAATAGTTTCGATTTTAAAGCCTAAACACTACGATTTTTTGCTAAAAATCGCTGTTTTTCTTAATTTTAACCTCAATGAGGCACGGGTTAATATTATAAGATTGAGCTTAAACTTTGACAATCATATTTTCTACCCTATTTTCAATTTTTGGGGGGTGCCACGGAAGAAATTCGAAAATTGATTTCTTTTGACCACCCTAATGGATATGCATGAGTAGGATTTGTGTCCAAAGTAAGTTGTAGAAAATATAAAGATGACGAAAGATGTTAAAATAAATTTTTATTCTACAAAAAACGTAAGTCATTATATATTTTGATTATCTCTTCAATCTAGAGTAAACCAATTCAAACCGAGTAAGGTCGGGTATTTTGCTAGTTTTAAATAAAATAGATTAATAGACCAAAATTAAAGGTAACTTTTCTTTATTTTGTTGAGCACAATGTAAATTATTTTACTGGCTATCTGAATTTTTAAAATTAGCAATGTTTGTAGACTTAAAATATAACTTAAAAAGAATTAAATTGAATGAAATAAGTTTGTCCCACGTGCGAGAGGAAAACAAATTTAAAAAATGAGCATTTTATACTTGATTATTTTTTCCCGAGAGAGTATACCTCTACACTTATTAAAATAACCATATCTGGCAAGAAATTTAAGTAATATCTATTTATAAAAGGTAAAAAAGTATCCAATTCTCTCGAACACTTGACCGTGGGAAAAACACGGTTTAATGAGACCGTGTCCTACGACTTTCAGCGATTGTGCTTTCTTGATGCTCACAGTGAAAATTAAACGAATTGGTAACTGAAGTTTTTTAAATTGGAATGGGATATGAGAAGTGATGATTGGTATTATAGGAATGAATATGTTTTGATTTGCGGCATGTCTAGTCACGATGGTGGCTTCAATAATATTTGGCATGAGTTTCTTGACAGAGTGTCGTGCCATTGCACAGTGAATGTGGATTCAGATTTGTGAGAAGCATAATCGGTTCTCCAATATGTGCGAGAGTACTCCAGATGGTTCCAATGTGTTAAAAAAACTGTGTCATGTGTTTTAAGGCCTCATCTGTGTTAAGCGTAATGTCTATAGATTTGTAAATTTGAAAACTACGGGGCAATTCTGGCAAGAGTTGCTTTTTGATGATATTGACATGTTTATTTATTCGGGAAAGATAATAAAGGGATATTAAATGCTTTTCCTTGGAACAGATTTGTTCACTAAAAAACGTAAGCGAACAGTATACTACACCTGTCAATAGCACACAAGAAATATCCAGGGAAAAAGGCGCAGGTATTGAAAATATAAACCATGTATGACAGTTAATTGTAACCAGCTACGTAAAACCCTATGTAAATTCTCTTAAACCTTAACTAAACATATATCAAAATAAACAGTTGCAGTAACCAATACTTATTGATAGTGGGTCAACTATATCTATTATACCGAGAAACTTATCAATACATTAGCTTAAATTTATTATTAATACAAAATTGTCCATATGTTCATGTGCAACAAACACTGGGTAGGAATGTCATCAGAGAGAAAGAGGTTTTCAAAATGATACTTGGCTGAGCTACAAGCATTATTTGAATTCACAATATTTATCTCGACACGTTAATTATAAAAATCCTATAAATAATGAGACAGGAAGTGGTTTACCAAAGCTTCTAAGATAACTTAAATACGTTTTTTCTGCAAATAAATATTATGTTGGTTGAATACCAATGGAACCACAAAAAGTAATATTCAATTCTGAATTACATATCTCCCTTAGGCCATATAGAGTTTCCCCTAAGGAATAAAATGAAATCAAAAGCCAAATAGAACAACTTTTAAAAGCAAATATCATTAAGGAAAGTTACAGTCCTTACTCCGCATTTGTTACATTTGCACTTAAGGGGGTCCGGGACACAAAAATCGTCAAAATTTCGAATTTTTTTTTATTATTTTAAGAAATTCTCTGTGTTTTTCTGCTTAAAATGACGTTTAAATCATGTTTCTATCTTAATTAGAACTAGAGATATAATAATTTTTGTGGTGCGCTGTTTTGAAAATCTAACACTCTTGACAGTTGTTGTCATGGCAACAAGATCTGTCTTTAAAACTTTAAATGCGTTTTTCTCCATGATACATTTTTTCAAGACTTCCTGTATTCAAATTGTTATGTCGAAAACCGATAAAGCTTAAGGGTTGAAATTTGAAATATATATATTTCAAACATTGTACTTTAATTTTGATTCAGCAAATTTGAAACAAATATTTACTTTCAAAAATATAACTTTTTAACAAAAAAATACCTTAAAATTTTCAAAAATTTTCCTTCAAATATTTTTTAAAACCTTTTAAATTAAAAAAATTTAAATTGCTGAATCATAATTAAAGTTTATAAATTTGTGAATAATTTACTGCAAAAATTTTGAAAATGGATCAAGAATATTTTGAGTTTTACAAATTTAAATAGACCCCTCTTTTTTTCAAAACAATTTCAATATTTCAAACATTGTACTTTAATTTTGATTCAGCAAATTTGAAACAAATATTTACTTTCAAAATATAACTTTTTAACAAAAAAATACCTTAAAATTTTCAAAAATTTTCCTTCAAATATTTTTTATATCTTATTAAATTAAAAAAATTTAAATTGCTGAATCAAAATTAAAGTTTATAAATTTGTGAATAATTTACTGCAAAAATTTTGAAAATGGATCAAGAATATTTTGAGTTTTACCAATTTAAATTGACCCCTCTTTTTTTCAAAAAATTTTAATTTAAAATTTTTAAAAAACTTTTGGAAAAATTGTGTGTTGTGATTTTATTTACTTGTTAGATTTGTAATCAGTACAAAAAAAATTCAAAATTCTAAATTAATAAATAAAAAAAAAATTTCAATGTGTCCCGGACCCCCTTAAGAAAAACAAAGAAAAAACACGTTTGTGCAAAGATTTTCGAAAATTAAATAATATTACAAAAAATTATAGAAAACCCCTTCCAAGAGTAGATGTAATTTTAGATAAACTAAGTTCTGCTAAAGTGTTTTCAACTTTAGACCTTGCTTAAGGTTTTTGGCATTACCCATACATCCTAAGGATACCAAAAAATTAGCTTTCGCCGCTAACTTCGGACTTTTTGAATGGCGCCGCTTACCTTTTGGATAGAAAAAGGCACCAAGTGTGTTTCAAAGATCAATTCGTAGAATTTCGGAAAAATATACAGTCGACTTCGCCTTAAATTATTTCGATGATATCATTATTTTCTCTGCCACTGAAAGATAACATTTAGTCCATCTCAGGACACTATTTCAAATATGCGAGCAAGAAGGATTAAAATAGAAATTTGTAAAATCTATTTTTGTACAAGATAGAATAAATTTTCTAGACTATGAAATTCAAGCTGGTCAATTTGGACCAGATAACTCAAATGTAGAAGGCGTTAAAAACTTACAATCTCTTGGGAATGTAAAAGAACTGCAGAGATTATTGGGTAGTATAAATGTATACAATAAATTTATAGAAAATTATGTTCAAGTCAGAGTTTTTCTAAACAAATTATTGAAAAAAGACACAGTATGGAATTGGACTGAGGACTGTCAAGAACCATTCCAAATGTTAGATGATGTCTTAATATCTAAACCTATTTTAAAATTGTTTAGTCCTAATTACCCATGCCATATGTTTGTTAATATCTTGAGCTAAACAATTGGTGCCGTTCGTAAACATGAAGGGCCAGATGGTATGCTTCACACAGTATCCTTTCATTCTAGACATTAAAAGATTTCGGGAAAAATTATGCGATCAGATAGATTCTCTGGATAAATTCCACCATTATGTCCATGGTTCCCAATTTACAATTCATACTCATGATGCCACTTTAGGGCCGGAACTCATCCGGTTTTTCAACGTGCGGCGCCGCTGCGGCAGAACAAGTGCAATCTGAGATACATTAGATCCAATGGAGTAGTGCAAACATGCATCCTGCGCCGATGCGGCGACGCACACGCTTCTCCGTTCTTAAGTACCTTGTTTTCATAAATAAATGGAATATAATTAATAAGTAATAAATTGTTGCATCCTGTAACCTCTATTTTGTTTCAAATATATACATTTTTTACACCAAGTAAGCGAAATAAACACGTTTTCTGCGATAGAATATCTATCGCAAATGGCGCGAAATGAGTGCTTGCGTCATTTAATGCTCATTTCTGTGCTTTATTAATACATTGATCGTCACATTGTTCAAAAACAATAATTAAACCCCATAAAATTGACTTAATTTATTAATTTATTTTTTGCTATCACTCAATATATTGTACATTCTAATTTTTCCAAATTTACGAAATTATGGTTGATTTAAGTATGCTTACTCTGGTGGTTTTAACATGAAACGTAGCTAAATTTAACAATAAAGAAATGTTTTATATAACATTCACTTAACTTATAGATAATTTATAAAATAAAGCATATTGCTGTTAAATATTGGAATACAATTCATGTGATGCTTGCACAAACACACAAACAAAAAATGGAAGATAGAACAGAAAGACGGACAGACAAACATTTGGAACCAACTTCACTCATTAAATGAAGATAAGTACTCACTGTATGCAAATTTCCATGAAAGTATATTGATTGGTGTGGACGTGTATCGTGCACATACATGCAGACAGACATCAAACGAGGAATGGGGCGGATTTGACATCAGTAGGGTCCAAAACGGATAGAAAACTTGAAATGGGTCGAAAATATTCAATGTACAAACAAGCACTCCATTCTGATTTATATAGATGATGGTTAAATAAAATATCCGATAGGCTACGTCATTGTAGAAGCTGACATGCTATCCAGAAACACTATTTACCATTTCCTTCATCATAATGTTCAGACCTCTCTTTTATTAGATTTAAAGATCATAAAAAAGCATCAGAAGACCGAGGTATGTAATGATATAAGATATAAAGAAGAAAATAATGTTATAATATACAAAAATGGGTTTAAAGAAATCGTTGTACCAACAAATTTAAGAAGGAAAATATTGGAAGATACACTTACACAATTTGGTCATCCAAGTGTACAAAAAATGCTAAATTTAATCACTCCACAATAATATTGGCTAAACATTACGTTGGATATTACCAATTTTACTAAACATTGTGAAACATGTCAGCTTAATAAGAAGAGTCATCAAAAAGGATGGATTATTATATTCATATAATTTCAATAGAATTTAAACAATAGAATTTCAATAGAACAATATATTCAATAGAATTTCAATATAACTTCAATAGAACAATATATTCAATATAATTTCAATAGAACAATATATTTAATAGAATTTCAATAGAACAATATATTCAATAGAATTTCAATAGAACAATATATTCAATAGAATTCCAATATAATTTCAATAGAACAATATATTCAATAGAATTTCAATATAATTTCAATAGAACAATATATTCAATAGAATTTCAATAGAACAATATATTCAATGGAATTTCAATTTGATTTCAATAGAACAATAGTTTCAAGAGAATTTCAATAGAACAATAGCTTTAATATAATTTCAATAGAACAATAGTTTAAATATAATTTCAATATAACAATAGTTTCAATAGAATTTGAATAGAACAATAGTTTCAATAGAATCAACCGACCGAATTTAAATCATTAATATAATTATTGCTTAGGGGCACTGACAGAATACACCAGAACATTGTAATTTACTATTGTTCTATCTGGAGTAAGAATTGGTGGTGGACTCTTCATATTTGGATTAGAGGTTGCTATGCAAAATGCGTGACTGTTATATCGTCTTTGTGCATCATCAAACATAAACAGTTGCACTTTATCCAATTCCGAAGAGAGATATGTTTGGCTTATTTCAAAAAATATACAACATTAAGAAAGTTAAAACCAGGAAGGCCTTTTAAACTATTTACCGTCTGGTGCCTATCGTCCTTTTTTAGGGACGTTTGAATTTTCGTCAGTAAAAATCTCAATTTTTACTTTGAATTTTTTTTAATATTTTGCCGTTGATCTCACGATATTTATTTGAAGTAAACAAAATATTTTCGGAACAAAATATTTCAATCATTAACGGGTTGATGTCAGATGGACATTAGTATAGTACTTTTTTATAGAATAAATATAAAAGGAACTTATGGCATATCAAGTCAGTGGTCCATATCTTCAAAAGTTATTTTTATTCAAAAATATTGTAACCAAATTTTTTTAATAAAATTGTTTGCCTTTTTCCATGAACTTTCATAAGTACAATGCTATAGCAGCAACTCAAAGATGTCATTACGGCAACCAAAATTTTGATAAATCAAACAAAAAAGTGTTAAAAATATATATTCGTAAAGACTTCAGCTAGTCAGAACAGAGGTGTTACGTCCCCAATAAAGAAGAAGGTGGAATAGCCTATTTTCAAAGAGATTAATCATCTGAGCGGAGTAAGATTTTCGACAAGTATTCCGAATACAGTTTTACTTTAACACCACAACCACTTAATTTACTATGAAACTACATCTATTTGTTTTTATAATGTAAGTATTTTGTTAAGCCAATCGAAATATTCGACAGGTGTGAGATCACCACCCCTAACTGCAACCGAATGTGAGTCCACCACCCGTAACTGCAACTGAAAGGCTACAGGCGAGGTGGGAAAAAGTGGGCGGGAAAAGGAGTCTTTCTGTTGTGTCTGGTGTAGGGTGGATGTGTGGTCCCTTGCTCAGGCTATGTTAATCCTTTAGTCTTCTATTAGTATATATTAGTTTAAATTTCATTAGGCAGGAATAAACGTCTTATTTTCAAAACTTAGTTTTTTCTTAACAAGATGCCAATTTATCAAACGAACCAAATCCTAACAACAGGTATCTTCCAAAGAATAAAATTTTGTAGAGATTCTGTTGACCCATTCATTAAGTATAGAATCATTATTTGTAGAGATTCCTTTGGTTCTTTCTTTGAACTAGAATCTTTTGGAAATATATGATATTGCTGTCTTTTCCTTAGAACAGAATCATTTCGAAAGATTCCTTTGGTTCTTCCTTTAAATTACAATATTTTGGAAATATTCTATTGCTGCTTTCCTTTCAAAAGAATCCATTGAAAATATTTCATTGTTCAAGAAGCCCAAAATTATGTATATCATGCAGGAAAGACAGCAGGTTGTAAGGAAATACTATCCGTTTGGTATTAACAAAGAAAAGTCATCACTGACATATTATGAACTTTGCCTTAATCTTTCAGAAACGTTGATCGCATAATTCCACAACATGGCATGAGAAAAAATACAATAGTTTAAAAGTGTGCGCCTTTTCTTCTAACCATAAAATGAATAGGATTAACAGGATGAATAATGAGATAGATACCACACGCAGACGTAGTAAAAAACATACCTGAACCACTAGTGCAGTGGTTACTTGGTTATCCACGGTTCCGTTCCTGAACTGTCGCTTTTTCAACTCATCTTGCATGTCCTTCACCATCCTCTCGTCCACCCTCGCATTTGGGGAGGAGGATAGGCACTGTAGGGCCATCGTGGCTATCGCTTGTATATCTGGCAAGATGAGAAGATTTTTCATAAATTGGATATTCATTCATCTGATTAAAGTTACAGTATTTAATATATAGGTTAGGCATTGGAAATTCCATGACATTTAAACATCTTTTTTGAAGCGAAATTCAAAAAAGCATTGCTCCTTGATTAACCATATGCCTATTATTGTGAGAAATTCCCAGAAAATGATTTCACTTGGAAGTTAATAATATACGTAACCATCCTAGTGGTTTTTACGAGATAAAACTTGTTCATCCAAATCTGCTATATAATCGTTTTGCTAACTAGAATGCATCTCTTTGATACAATTAGAAACAGGGTTAATACACATAAAACGACTAAAAACCACATTTATAGATTTAAAGAATCCATGGAAGGATTATATTGTTCTAAAAATAGGTCAAAACAAGTTAGACGTGCTTCAGGGAAGACTGCAAATTCAAGATGAGTGCGCGTGGACACATGAGATGTTTGAACTCACAGAATCAAAGCTGTTTTTTCTTGTTGGACACTGAATGATTGTTTGGGAACTGTGTTTATGTGTTTGCTGTCACGTATTGATCGCAGATAGCCAGCAAAAATGCAGTATCTATAAGATCGGTTAGTTCGCATTACATACTGAATACGAAAGCATCTTATACTTTAATGATATAATACGATCTCTTAAACAACAGTTAATTGTGTTCTTTATATCCTAGAGTTGTGAGGCTTACAAGGGAACCACCCCATGTCAAAATTCATAACATAGACAAAGAGGAGAAGGAAACATTTTGCACTACATGTGTTGGACAAGCAGAAATCGTGTTTCTTGAGCAGAAATCTAACTATTTTATGTAATATCTTTTATATTATCTTTCATCTATCTTTTAATATCTTTCATGATTATACAATAATTCAGATTGATGTAAGACTATTAGTCGACACAAAATACAGGTCCTAGTCTATAAAAGCCAAAAAAACTATTACCTCGAAAATTGGACTTTATGTCTTTCACTTGTTATCCAATATGCAGCATTTGCTTTAATTATACTTTTTTGTGTTAAGACACATAACCCCAATTACCTTGTGGAATTTTTAGTCTGCGGATCCTCTCTAAAAGTTCAAAATTCAATGGGCCTAGAACATATGCATAGAGTTGAAAATCAATTTGTGAAAACGTAAAAGACAGAAACCATTTTCGTTGATGTAAAACCCTCCCCGGACATTCTGAGATGTCTAAGTATTGGGAGGCAATTTAACTTTTAGTATAATAATTTCGGTCTTTTTTTCACTGTTCCACTATGCGTTATGTGTGTTACATACATTTTAAAATCTTTTTACAGCTGTTATTCGTTGTGTGTTACTGTGTGTTAAACTTAACATTTCTCTTGTATTAAGATTGTATCCAAGACAATGGAAACTTTAAATGTCTATAATTTTAAAAAGCATTGCAATTAAGACTGAAGTGGACTCTTGAATAGCACATCAATTTCAAATTAGCTCCTGGATATAGCAGTTATTATAGCAATACAGTAATTATTCAAACATCTGGATGTGATTGATGCCTTACCTGTCCAAAAAGGTCTATAATGAGAGTCGAAAGCTGATGTGATTCTCTCGATGTCTTTGCTGGTCATGGCGTCTCCGGCGTTGCATAAGACGAGTACTTCGAAAGGGTTCGTGTAGTTAGATTCTTCTATCCTTCTGCGAAGTTCAGACACCAAGTTGTGACCGAAGAAGCTTCTCGGATTGGTACACGTGACGAGCATAGCTTGAACGTACAGTGCTAATTCCTGACTCCGCATCGGATTGTTCCTACATAAGGCATAAATACATAGTTACGATTCTACTAAACGCCATCAACGACAATGGATAGTAAAGCAGGTCTAAGTTATTATTTATTAATTATGTGGCACAGCATGTGTATTGAGAACGACTTCAGACAATTGTAGAGTACTGTATGGTTAGTTGAACTGATGGCGAGAGATTTGTTGAAGAACGGGCAAGCGGTGATATAAGCAACAATGCAAATGATAAAATATTAAAGGTAGTAGGAAACAGATCAACTTAAAAAGTATACAGCAGAATAAAATGCATAAACAAAAATCATACCCGTTATATAAAGATTTAAAATAATATTTTGATTACCAACATGAAAAACATAAGAAAATGAGTCACTAAAACTATAGAAAAATAATAAGAAAATGAGTCACTAAAACTATGAATATCTAAAGAGTTTACTTAAACCATGTTGATCATGACAGTTTTGTTTAACAAAAAATGAGCGAAAGTGAGGAATTTAAAGTCATAAAAGGCAATACAGTATTTACAGTCTAAGCCAAAAAACAAAAGTGGCACCTAGAAGGAATTGCCAAAATGCGATGAAATTTACAAGGTTGGTAAAGTGCTTATGTATAAATAGAGAGCTTATTAAGTAAATGATTAAAATTTGAAACTAAAATATGCATTTGTTAAAATTTTTTAATGGTATTATTTAGTATGGCGTATGACCGCCATCATTCATTATGCAGCATGCCAAGCGCCTTCCTAGGGAGTCATAGAGGCTCTTTATAAAGTCCTGCAACGGTCTGTTCCATGCTGCTTGAACCCTGTTACGTACGGGGGAGATTACGCGGTATGGGGGAGTGGTGACATTTTGTCCAATGGCATCCCATATATTCTCAATCGGGGACAGGTTTGGTGAGTATGCCGGCCATGGTAAGATATAGTTGTGTCGTATACAAGCTCTAGAGACGGAAGCAATATGGGCTCGAGCATTGTCTTATTGAAAAAAGTTGTCTGTAAAATTTCTTGTTCGTCACGCTGGCCCAACAAAGTGCCCGTAACGTATACCAAAAGTGAGTTTCGTCATAAGCAATTGCATCCCACACCATTAAATCATGTATTCTGAACGTGTGGCGCTTCACAATAAATCGTGAACCTTGGCGCTAACCCAGTCTACACCCAGACAGAAGCGGGATTCTTCTGTGAAGACCAACGGATGATATTCGAAGCTCCATGTCCATCTGGCACGACATCATTCGAGTCTTTGACGGCGATGCGATTCAGTTAAATTTAGTTGTCGTAACAGTCTACGTGAGTTGAGTACCACTTCGTGAAGCCGTCGACAAATGGTGCGATCACTCATTGGATGATCCAGAGAGGTTCCCACTGCAAATTGTATGTTTACAACAGTGACTCTTGGATCAGTGCGTGCTGGTCTTACAACACGTCGATTCTCTTTCGGTTTCTCTAGGCCTTCCTGAACCTGTTTGACGTTGGCATGTGACTTGTTGTATCCACCGTAAGCAACAGCGTGCAACACTAACATCACTATAACCAATATGTCGCGCAATCCGTCGATTAGAAAATCCACCTTTTCGGAAACCAATTACTCGGCCTCTGTCAAAGTCTCCGAGTTGCTGACATTGTTTGAGAACTTTTTTGCGAGGCATAACTACATGAGAACCGATGTAACCAGCACAACAGTATGAGTCGAAAGCAATTTGCTGTGCTACTGTATGCTCTTTTATGTCCGTTGGATGTCTGCAACGTAGGATGTTGGATCAGTACGTGCTTGTCTTACAACACGTCCATCCTCTCTCGATCCCGTTTACCTAGGCCTTCCTGAGCCTGGTTGACGCTGGCATGTGACTTGTTGTATCCGCCGCTGCCAACAGTGTGCATTAATAACATCACTACAACCAATATGTTGCACAATCCGTCGATTAGAAAATCAATCCAAAAACAACTATTCGGCCTCTGTCAAACTCTCCTAGTTGCTGAGATTACAAGCGAACTTTTTTCTGAAGCATAACTCCATGAGAACCGAAGTAACCATCACAACAGCATGAGCCGAAAGCAATTTGCTGTGTTACTGTATGTCCTTTTATGCCCCGGTATGCAGCGTGTTTGATAGATGCCCTGCCCGGGCGCATTCTCTATGATTCTTTAAATTTAACCATTTGCATCTCTAACGCAGATTTACCACTCCTTCAAATTTGATTTAAAACGGCCCTCTTTCCAGGTGCAACTTTTTTTAGAGTGTACTAGCCACTGCGTGGACAGCACGGCGTTGCCCGTGATACCTCTTTTTTGTGGGTCAGGAGTGACCACTCCTCGCTAGCCTTCGATAATTGCACTAAATTCCCATTTGGTTCGGAAAATTGGAAATCCCAATGGAAATTCGTAGCCTATTGGATAACAGCCATCATGACATTGCCATTGTTGTTGGTTTTCTTTGCAAACCAACTGGAAATTCATAGCCTATTGGATAACAGCCATCATGGCATTGCACTTGTTGTTGGTTTTCTTTGCAAACCAAATGGAAATTCATAGCCTATTGGATAACAGCCATCATGGTATTGCCCTTGCTGTTGGTTTTCTTTGCAAACCAAATGGAAATTCATAGCCTATTGGATAACAGCCATCATGGTATTGCCCTTGCTGTTGGTTTTCTTTGCAAACCAAATGGAAATTCGTAGCTCATTAGAATTAATTCCCTGCAAATTTCAATTCGGTTTGCTTTACAAATCCAATTATGCATATTATGAACTATGGTTTGCTTCGCAAACCAAATGAAAATTCTTATCGTATTCTACGAATGAATTACCTACGAATTCACATTTGGTTTTCTTCGTAAGCCAAATTATGAATATTATGAATAACAGCCATAACGAAGTTGTCTGTGATGTTGGTTTTCTTAGCAAAAAAAAAAATGGGAATTCGTAGACTTTTGGACAACAGCCATCACAGGCAACGCTCATTGTCAAATTCGGTCAAATTGGAATTGTGAAGAGATCCAATCGGCGTAACGTCAGAATCTCCTGTAAAATATAGAATTACTTAATTGAAAAATTATTTATTAAAAGAAAATCAAATGTAAGGTTTCTATCTGTTGTAAAAGGTTCTGTGCAGATTTGAAATCCGATGAAGTTTTCAATCTGTCTTTAATGATCCCAATGTTACAAAAAAAAACTAAACAATGCCAGTCAGAATGTATTTGTTTTGCTTTCCTGGCTGTGGAATCGTTTGAGTGCAGGAAATAAAATCTGTGATTTCTGGAATCTCGAATCAAATGAAGGTTATTCTTTGCAGAGGCGTTCGCATTAGAAAAAATATAAACGTTTCAATTTAAAAATTATATATTTGCAAAAAATCATATTTTTAAGTATCGATGTATTGTGAAATGTTCCGCAGATTGCGAATCCGTTGAATTTTTACCTTATCTTTAACGATCTAGGAGATAGAAAAAAGAAGTAGATAACTCCTATTAAAATTTTATTTATTTATTTATTTTTGTCCGCTGAAAAAATCTTTCCTCTACAAAATGAAACGTATGCCGAAAAAATAAATTAAGAATCTGCCATTTCTTTACGCTGTTGCCATTCCAAAGACAACAATAATAATTAAATTCATTTTAAAGTGTTCTGGATTGCTATTTATAATTAGGCGGGACCCAAATATTGCAAAAAATTCGGACTACCTGTTTGCCAAATACCATTACTGTAAGTGCCATAGATTCGTCAGGACTTTACGCACAAAAAACAGACAAAAAAACAAACACTTGCTTTTTTAATAGTAGAGATAATTCCAGGTTACGTGAAACGCTCTTGTAATGACATGATGTCTAATATTCAGTTTGTTGGGCTTTTGAAAAAAAACGGCTCAAACTCGTAGTTAAAAAATATATCAATCTGCGTTAGTATAGGGTATCTCGTAATCCAAAAAACGGTGCTAAAATCGCAGTCGGAAAGAAAATATAGTATTATTAATATGTCATGTGTAACAGGATGAAAAAAGACATCTTTAAGAGAAGGTTATCTCCTGTATTCATTATATACGATATGTAGACGTAATAATATAGTGGTTTATGAATGAACAGAACAAAGGTTGGATTATATATATATATGCAATTTGGTTCAAAATCTTAAGGCGGATCCCTATTCAGTTTATGGAAATGTAATCACATGTATTGAGTATGCATGATTGAGGTTTATATTGAATGACTCACGTATATATATAAAATCCTGCTTATCGTCAGGACCCCGTTGCATCCGGTTTCTTCCTCCGTCTCAAGTGAGTCCCGTGCATCCAGAGTTTTCACTCTTTTGGGTCCGAAGTTTGGCGGTATCAAAGGATAAATTCTCATTGGAGGAAAGGGTAACTGGATCTCATCCCACTGGCTTCAGGTGGGATGGGGGGTCATCTCAAAAGGGAAACTAGTAAGGGCTTGTATTAATATGTCAGGTTATGTTTAAAGCCTAATGGACATGTGATGATGGTAGCTTCAGCACAACATCACTCACATGCTGTCAGTGCAAGGATAATGTAACGTAGGTATCGGAATTTTTATGCTAAAACATGCTACGTTATATCCCTACAGTGGCTTCGACAACTTATCTCATCCATCAAGTTCTGGCAAATTTTGCTAATGACGAGTAACTTCGTCATAAAGGTATTGTTAATATTTTGGTCAGTTTTTTTCCAATGACATGACATCTCGTCTAGAAAGTCTTGCTAATGACGAAATACCTCATTGATATACCCACTAGTAGGTTTATGAACGTAACATTTGGGTTTGTGTAGAGACAGGATTTAACTCCTTCATGGTAGAACGTACATCGCTTGAAGAGTACATGACTTCCCAAGGATTGCCAAAACATTTAGCAGAGCTGTTTTAGATTTAAATGTACTATTCTGAAATAATATCTTTAGCTGTGTGAAATAGTTGGCTAAAAGATTATAACTGATCATTTTAGTGTGTACTAAGTGGGTTAATACACTTGTTAATATATTTGAACCCAACACCCTAGAATTTGTAATTGAGTTTGCATCACTGAGATTTTGTTTATATTTTATATATTGTTTTGTTAGACTTGTCCGCCCTAACGCAGAGTACAATGACGATTTCAATAAGCTTTCATAGACCACTTAACAACAGTAAAGAAAGTTTAAATTAAGCATTTTTGTGATTGCCTCGACGAGGTATGATGAGCACAGTTGACCAGATCTTTATAAATGAGATATCTTGTCACTTGAAGGAAACTCACCAGATCTTGATCTCGTCATCATAGTAAAATTGATCCCGATGAACGATATGTTTCGTCTAAAATTTGTCAGTTCTTGTTGAAAAGCGTATCTTTTCAAAACCACTTAGCGGGTTAAAACTACGAAAATCTTTCAGATACAGATGGTTATCTTACCCAGACAACTTGTCGAGGAGTTGGATTGTGAGTTCGTAGCTCATTTCTTCTCCAGTTTTATTCCCAGGGGCAAAGAATCGTTCGTTAGCCAGATAGAGCGCCGTTGCAATCCTAGGAAGCTCGTGGCCCCATTTATGGGTTGTGAAATCACTTTTTCTTTGTTTCAACAACCATCCGATGTTCTTGTTCCTCGCATTGGAAAGTTTAATAGATGTTACTCCTGTTGTATAAAAGGGGAAAAAAGTAACTAAACATTTATCAAAATGTTATTTCTCTTAATTAGCAATTTGAGGTTCATTTAGCCACGAGAATACCTGAACATAGTATCTGCGTTGAGCGTTCTTAATATACGTCTCTACTTCAGAGACTTTACTATGTTTCCTATTTTATGATTATGCACTTATATAAATGAATGGAAGCGTAGTTTCTCATATATTAAGCACATTTATATCCATCCATTATGGATATACATACGCATTGAAATGTCCTCCTCCTACCTCAAAATAAAGTAAAATATGGCGGTGTAACCTTCCAGTTGATTATTCTGATGAGATGTCAATAGAAAAATCAACAGCATATCGTGATTAACGACATATCTCGTCGAAACCACATGGGTGTTTAGAAACAGCATTACCTGTATTTGCTAGTGTCAATTTGTATTCCTAATTCAGTGGATCGAAAAAGGTCACATCAATTCAATCAATGCGATGAAGAATTCATAGTTTGAAACACTCTAGTTTGGTTTCTACTTTATGCAAATCTTGTCACGGTTATGCAAATCTTGTCACGTGATCTTTCATGCTATTATAAAAGCGGTTGCAATCTGTTGCACCAGTATTTCCGTTTTAATTCCCGCTCTCACTTGTTTGATCACGTACCCTCTTACTTGATCACTTATGATCAAGTTATTAGATTTACTTTTCAATGTAACTATGCGCGCGTCGATTGTTATATTTTAATCTTAACTTAAATTCATTTGTTATCTTTTGAATAAATTCTAGTTTGGATTTTTAAAGACTAATTTTTAACCCTTCTTTGCATGATTTTTTCTTTATTGGTGAAATAAATCAAGGTGATATAATTCATGTTCAAAATTAAAGGAAAAATGGTTAAAAAAAATCTTAGTATATATTTATAGTATAAATTTAGCAAAAAAACAATATAATGGTATCATGTGGTATTTTTCAAATTAAACGCAAACTTTTTCAGAAATTGCTCTAAAAATAACAGAAACACATGTTACAAACCTTTCTTCCACTCATTTTCACTTTTTTAGCAATAGAAACTCAAATATAATAAAACAAAATTAAAAACGAAATCATACGTTTATTGCAACTACAACAAACAGCGGAATGACAACTTCAAGCTCGTTTTACTGATAGTGACACTTGCTTATTTTTGACAGCTATGTTTTTTTTTTTATGCAATGGACATTAAAAAGGTATCCAGACACGATCAACTTAAAGTGAACTTGTTCTTTTATATAATTTTTGGGCATTCAATGTTATGATGGAAATTTCCACCATTATGCATAGAAGGGTTAAGACTAATTTAAGGATTTATAAAAGCGGAATGGGGGGTCTGCCGACACAGGAGATCCGTGGCAGAACTTGAGGGAAGCGGTGGTTTTTGTTTTGCGGTGCTCGTTAATGAGGCCGCGGCTGTTGAGTTTTTGCCTGTTTCGCACCACCCATGTCATAGGGATACAAATCTCTAGTGTACAAAGTTTACATATAATTATTTACAAAATAAATGCAAGTTATTTTTAAACTAGGCTGTTTCATTTTGTAGAAAAGCACACCACTCGGACCACTTTTTGTTTTTTGTAGACAAAGCTTCAATGTCTCCAGGGAAAAAAAATTGTTTTTCTCTCAATGCAAAATTTTATAAAATAAATTTCTAAAAATGTCATTTTTTTGCGATTTTTTTATTGTAATTTTGAAAAAAATCTCACATATTGCAGAACGATTCAAAGGACTTCATGAAGCGAAGCTTATGTTTAAGAAACATCTGTCTCCAAATGGCATAAAAAATAAGGTTACTATTTTGTCTTTGTTTGTATAAATATGTATTTTTTGAAATGTTGAGAAAACGCAACGTCAGTCCAAAGCAGTGTCTTTATGAACATTTGTCCGAAAATAACGGATGTCGAAGAAAACGGTTTTTAACAGTGAATGAAGCTTTAGAATATATGAGAGTTAGATCCTGAAGACGTTTCAGAATTTTCATCAGATGAAGACTGTCAAGGTCAAGAGGATATAGTAGAGATTCCCACCTCCTGATTTACTGACCGACGAGGAATGCATTGATGACGATATGTTAGGAGATAATTTGCCGTGACCGAAAGACATATCTGGTGATATCGAACTTTTTTCTTTATAAAAACTTTAAAATTTATCGGATTCATCACAAAATGATAAAATTTATTTATAAATAAATGTTATTTTAAAAAAGGCTGTATCATTTTGTAGAAAGGCGCACCACTCGGAACACAACGTTACAGGAGATAGGAAGCTTACTAGACACATCCCAAACACTCGAGCGCTACGACGTTACAACCCTTCTTTGCGAACATCAAACTCATGCAACGCTTCACACATTCTGCATTTAGCTCGTTTTACAGTTTTTGGATTTTGTAGTCAACTAATAAGTTTTTCCTCTTCATTTTTTATCATGCGTAAATATATATTTAAAAAAATAATCGGTTTGTTTAGTGAACCTACCCAATCCGGTGCCTGGGCACATGCCCCATCTGGCCCTACGTCCCTGAGGACGTTTGAAGCGCTTTCATTTCAATCTACATTTTTTTCAATTATGTAATATTTGTATTTTTTTTATTTTGTATATTTATTGCTTTGTATATTTTTTAATTATCTTTACCTGCGCGATAAAAATAAAATTAGTGAATTAATTGAATGAAGGTGTGGCTCATTTTCGTTTTATTCTCCTCACTATTTTTTTGTAAGAAGTGCATATTTTTTTTGCTATTTCTCTTTATTTGGGGGTGGGGGGATTAGTGCTTAGTTTGCGATTTAATAGTGCTGTGACAACGCGTCCACGCTCTTTCTCCCCACCGATGGAGAAGTTCGGGCTGTCTAGACACTAAGGTGCTGTTCTGGTTCCCAGGAGAGTCGGGGCTCTTTCATCTGTACCGACGTCTCCGGTGGTCGGAGGGATTTCAGACAACAAGTCGTCTTGGCGGCGCTAGAACATTCTGGAATCTTTTGGAAAGCCCGCCAAGGAGAACTTTAGCCAATGGGAGAAGAGAGGAACTTCCACACCCCTTTTGGCCGACTCGAGTTCGAAGAGAACGAGGGGGCAGACTACGCTGAGATTTCAACGGTGCGGTTGATTTAGCGAGACTCAGAGGTTCCAGGTAGTGAACCGACTAAGTCCCAGTACGGGCAATTTTGTATCTGAACTCTTCATCAACTTATGTAAATTTATGTACAAAGTAATCAATTAAAATACTCCAGAAAGCAGTACTGACTTGGTACTTTTTTGTTCAGCAATTCCCCACCACCCAGCTGTGAAGTTGTCCCAGTGCATATTTTCAGGCCACATTTTTGCATATTGATCCGAGCTATAGTTATCACTATCAGTATAAGAGTTGAATCTTCATCTTCTGTTGATAGTATTTCGGTAGGCTTAAGTAACAGGAGCACTTTGGCTCGCTTCTTGGGAATTTCGTGCTTTTTAGGGTTTATTGCTTTTTCCCTCTTCAATATTTCTTCTATAATCATATTTTTAACTGTCGTATCAGTCAAGACGCAACATTTCACCCTTTATCTATTTAGGGCAGTTTTTCTGAGTGGGGATTTAAGGAAAGACCTTACTTCTTAAGGAGACATAATTTTGTTAGCTTGTTAATGTTTCGAATGAATTAACAAAAGAAAACTGCTAATCTTGTAAAGAAAGATTGTAAACATCCCTTAAAAATATATGCAAACCTATAATGTGGGAAAGGTTTAGGAAAAATTAACTAATTTATATTATCATTCATATGTATAGTTAAAAATCTTGAAATTAAAAATGCAGAGCTATAAGAATAATACAATATACATTGTGACATATATTCTTGTTTGTAATGTGTTAATTGGACAAATTATGTATGTAACACTGTACCCCATTTCATTCTGTACCACTCTACCCCAATCTGATATAGCTTGTAACAAAAAATAAATGTTTTGACTAAATAAGTGAATTTAGATCATCCATTTTAACTCGACAAAACCTTAAAACAATTAGTTTACTACTAAAATATTATTTATTATAAAATAAGTACCACTCATGAATAAAGAGAGTTTGATTACAAACAAAATTTTACTTGTAACATGCAAAAATAGAGATTTGCTTAAAGAAATGTAACTAATGACGCAAATTCTTTCAAAACCATAGACTTCTGGAAAACAAGATAACGAACAAAATTGTAATCAAATTAGAGCTATTTTTGCTACCACTTTACAATTAAATTCAGTGTAACACTTTACCCCAAGCCTCGAAATAGATTTTTTTAATACAGGTGCACCTTGTACACCTAAGTTTTTAAATTAGGTGCACAGAATATATTTTAGGTGCACATTTAAAAAAGGGTAATATAAGAGCATTCATGTAATGTAAACTACTTTATTAGTTGATAATGTTTGGATATGTTACAAGTAGATAGTAAGTAAAAATATTTAAAAAAAATTTTATCAGCGAAATCATTACTTACAAGTATTCAGTCATCATCAGACATTGGTGGTCAATCAGAAATGTCTACGTTTTTGGCAGATCTTTACCCATAAGGTTTAGTGTCCATCCTTCTTTTTGTATTTTGTCTTTCATTGCATCATAGTATTTTCTGGATTAAAGTTTTCGCATAGTGTGTATTTAGTAATTTTACGTTTCTTTAGAGCTAGAGAGGGAGATACTAATATTTTGTTCAGACATCAAAATACCATAAAATATGTTTTCCCGCTTTTTTTAACGATGGGTGCACCCAGTGCACCTAGAGGGAAAAAATTAGGTGCACAATTTTATTTTCATGTGCACAGTGCACCTGTGCACCCGGGTATTTCGAGCCCTGCTTTACCCCATGTAACACTGTGGCCCCACCTTCCCCTACAAACTATCAACATAATGAATGTCATATAACACAGTCGGATGAAGACAATTCAAAGAAAATATGATACAAGTTGAGAGTTGGGCAAACCAAATACTGTTGTAGCACAAGTTGGTCCGTCCTCCTACATCCCATAAATGAGTGCAATTTCCATATTTCTTAATTTAAGATGGTATTCAAAAGAACTTAGGAAAAGCCACAACTCATGCAATGAAACGTCTGATCAAAGTACAAAAAATTGCCAAAACAATTTAGTAAGTCAAATAGGGTTATACCCAAGTTGATCGGTCTTCCTACATACCAAAAATGAGTTCAATTACCATATTTGCTGATTGAATATACAATCCAACGAACACAGGAAAGGGTAACGGGGCGATGCATCCGATAATATTCCAGATAGTTTTGACACGATATCTCGTACATCAAAATGGGGACAATTTTAATAAAGACGGGATATCCCGTCATCAAGATATTACCGATTTTTTTTATGGTGATGAGATCATATTCTGGAAAAATTTCTTCTAATGACGATATATCTCGTCAATCAAGATCTGGCCAGTTTTGCAAATGACGAGGTAATCCTAAATAGCTAAGGTATTATTATCGTCGAGAAAATTGCCAGAATATATAAAATCCCAAAGTGGACATTAAAATTACCCCTCTCAGTATCAAGTGTGCAATCTAAAAAAGTTTCGTTTTGAATACCACTAGATATGAATCAACATGTAAAGTAGTTGCATTATTCTGGTCATAAGTGTGGTGAAGGCTTACCCTTCCCCACATGTTATAACTATTTTCCATTCCCCCCCCCCGGATTTTTTGGAAAAGGAATGAGATTAAAAATTAGATTCCCTATCTAGTTTTTTTTTCTATCTCATTCCCGGCTTCATTACTACGAAAATCTTGTAAATAGAGATTGTTTTTTTCAGGCTTTTTCCCTTCTTGGAATTCTGGGGTTTGAGTGTTATCTTGTTTAGGGGATGGCGACCCCTCTTGCTTCACCCTGTCTCATCTCTACTTTGCCCACACTGATTGGACAATTGGTGACCTTGCAAGGTCAAACCCACCCCTCCATAACCTTCAACCGCTACACTTTGTAATTACCGGAAGATGTTGGCGTGATTTGGCTCTCTTCGTCCACGGGTATTTGAATATTCCGTTGGGATAAAGGGATAACCTCGGTTGTCTATATCCCGCGTGCTATATGTTATTTATTGGCGCTAATTTTCCCCTCGTGTTGGAGTGACCTTCGTTTTTGGCGCTCCTGAAAAGAGGACGGACTGGTTTTTTCTGCTATGGAGCCCCCTTATTTTAGTTAGAGAGATGCTACTGCTTGGGTTCGCGGCGGTTTTTTCACCCTAAAAATTATGATCTTCTTGTCTCTTTTTTTAGTTAGAGAGATGCTACTGCTTGGGTTCACGGCGGTGTTTTCTCCCTCCAAACTACGCCATTTTGGTCGTCCGTTTTTTCGATAAACATTAACCATGGCATCTTCATCGATGATTGCGATGGAGCTCTAGAATTATTATATATTATGACCATCGACTGATTTTCAACGAAGCGGTCCTTTCATCGCATGGATCGCTATTCCAACTTTGTGTCTCTACGAGTCACGAAATTTTTGATCTGCACCCCGACGTCTGGGAAGCAATACCATCGGTTTAAGTCCCTGACCATCTTTTCATCAAGTCTTCCCCATCTTGATTTTATGGAGCAACCTAGGGAAGCAAGGATTCATCTAGGGTCAGAGTTCTTCCGGCACCATTTTTGTCCATAAAACGTCCGGATTATTTTTCAATCGTCGAATCTTACATCGCGTTAAAACGACCTGATGCCCTGATGAGGAGCCCTGGACACTCTCTGATAAAACTTTAGTTCTTCTCAACTCCCCTTACTTCAACAATTGGACTCGACCACAGTGACCAGCGATTCCTTCGAAGAAAAATAAAGAGTACTTTGGCTCTCTAATGTTGTGTTGCGACCTTTTTGTGTATGTAGTCCCACTATGTTCCTAGAAGTTCCACCTATGTCAACATCATGATGAAGGAAGACCGTATCTGGTGAGCAACTTTATAAACTCTTCTTTCTAAACAGCAGACATTTAACCGATTTTGCCTTAGTCTTTCACGAGCGATTTTTGTTAATTATTTGCCGCCTGTATTATTGTATCCAGTTAACCTATATAGGAGAAAGATATCACGAACCTCTTTTTAATTTAACACACCTTTTTTCCTTACCCCCTTATCTTCACCACTTTTAGTGCCGTATTTATTTTCTAAACAAATCTCACCACAGAAATTATTTCCTGAATATCAAATTTCATCAATCCTTTTTAATGTTCTTAACATATTCCTCATAAATATTGTAACTAACAATTTTTGAACAAATTCAAACCTTATCTGCTAAAAATATAATAGAAAATCATTTTAGGTGGTTTTCAATATTTATAATTTCAAAATACAGGACATGTATAGTGGTTGGTATATTTCCCAATCTGCACTCAATTCTTTAGTATCTTGTACACCCGTCATAAAAAACGACTCACCCGATCGCAGTTGCACAGTTTACACCGCAGAACAAAATGGATGGTAGCAATAGATAGGAATTAATGTTTTTTACAAATGTCAATATTTAAAATTTGTCTAAGGGGCCGTCTTCATATTAAATTGGGTACTAGCTCCGATAATTTCAATACCAACCCCAATCTTTTATCACAAATTTGGATTGTACACAAAATTTCATGTGGAAATAAAAAAAAAGTTCATCAATTTTATTGGATTTTTTATCGATTTGTAAGTGCTTGAAAATTAGATCTACTAATGTTAAATTGGTGTTTCACGTTTTTTACTATACAGAGGCTGTTCGCACATTTTTTAGACGATTTTGGTTAGCGGTAATAAAAAATTTGCTGCAAAAGATATAATTGCAGTTATACTATGTTTTTAAAAGTCAAAATTATCATCTGCTGTTTGAGAGGTTTGTTTTTATTCGAAATGGCGTTTTCAACGAAGCAGTGGTTCGAAGGCTATATTTATGATCTTTCTGAAGAGAAATATTCATATTCCGTTATCCAAAAGCGATGTGAGAGTCATTGTTTTGTGGTATATAAAGCGTCGATAGGTAATATCGTCAACAAGAAAGGAAAACACGTCAAATTAGAGCTTCAAGTGGGACAAAAATTCCAAAAAAGTATCCAAGGAAGAACGGACATCTTCGACTATTGCAAAGGTACGCTGTTTAATATTAAAATAAAATCCCCCTATTCAAAGGACAGTTGCAAAATCATTAAAATTCTCGGTGTCCACTGTAAACAAAATAATAAACGTTGATTTAAATCTTAAGTAAGCGAAATAACGCAATGTGCATCGTCTTTCTCCAAAGCAATCGCTGAACGCAGGACACGCTGCCGAATTTGATACGAACTACATTTATCCAAAGAAATATGGAAAAACTTTGTCACAATAGATGAATCATGGGTGTATTTAAATGATTGCAGCAAAAAAAAAGCCATTTATTATCATAAAAGGGAAGAAAAAAATTCAAGTACATGGTTCACAGAATCGAAAGAAAAATTTTCTAAGAAATTCATGATTGTTGCTGGTTTTTCATATAATGGCAAGTTAAAAATAAAGAGAGTGGGGAAAAATTTCAAGATTAACTCCAAATACTATCATGAATATATTTTATCGCCAATTTTTCTGAATGAAATACCATCGCTTTACTCACTGTGCCATCAATCTGTGAAACTCCATCAAGACAAAACTAGCAGTCACACATCAAAATCCACAGTAAATTTCCTAAAAGAAATGGAACAAAAGACTGGTATCAAGGCCATACCCTTCACTGATATCCCTACGAAATCTCCCGATGTATCACCTATGGATTTTTGTGCTTTCGAACTTTTAAAATCTGCACTATCCAAACGTCGTCCCATAACCCTTACAGGAGTCTGGAAACATGTTCAGAAGGAATGGGATAGAATACCTCTTCTGACACTTCAAAAGGCATTATTATCCTGGAAATTACGGTGTCGAAAGATAGTTCAGAATAAGGGCTATCAAATGAAACATTTAAAACACAAGAATATTATGCAATTTAGATTTGTGAATATAATATACATTGTCTAAAAAATTTGTGAACAGCCTCTGTAATTGCTGAAAATATTAATTTTTCTTGGAAATTGTTTTTTTATCCTTTGCTAGTTAAAAACCCGAACACAATCTATAAATATTTTAATTATCAAACTAAATCTACTATTTTTTATCAGTTATGAAATTAATATTCATATAAATTATGAATAGAAACGTGAGCAAAGTTTGACACCATGTTATTCAACTGTTACTGAAACATTGGAATTCCAAATTCCAGCTCATTACGTGCATAATTATTAGCGCAGTGAGACTGTTTGCAAAATTCGATGATTATTATCGTTATTGGGGATTGTTCACAAAGTGAAAACAGAAATTTCTGCCAACACATCCTGGGATTCAATTAAAATGGATTCTGACTTTGTTACCATCTTAATAGACTACGTGCGTGCAACAGGTCATTGACAGTGGCGGACACTACTCGTCTTTATTAATATTTATAATGTGATTGAATTCCGAAAATTTATATTCTCCCTCAATGGTTTTTTATGGATTTTCTTGGTCAATGTTACGCCGTTATTCATTAATTTCTCATCAAATCCACCTGAAATTTTGTATAGAATCCAAATTTGTGATAAAAGATGGAAATTGAAATAATCTGAATCGTATTGAAATAATCGGAGCAACCACCCAATTTAATATGAAGACGGCCCTTTAGATAAATTTTAAGTATTGATATTTGTTGAAAATATTCATTCATATCGATTGCTACCTTCCGTTTTGTTCTGTGGAAAGTCCCTTTTCCAGTGAAACATTAAATACACTGATGTTTGTAAAAAATGCAACAACCTGAAGGAATCATCCGAATGAAATGCAATTTGCAGCAAATGTTAACTATAGGATGTTATGCAAAATAGTAAAAATTCAGAGCCACCACGCATGCGTGGTGTGAGCAGCGCCCTCTGAACTGATGCTAAAAGCGTATAAATAGAGGGCTGTTGTGGGGCGTTGAAAATAGTGCATGGTCATTGTTTAGCGGCGAACGTTTTGTGAGACCTAAGTATGACTCCACGACGAAATGGGGTGAAATTTCAACAACTTACCGAGTTTGAACGTGGGAGAATCATCTGCCTTCGTGAAGGAGGATTTTCCTATCGTGCAGTATCAGTTCGTGTGCAGCGGAACAGTTCCACAGTGATGCGAGATTGGAAGTAGTGAACTGACGACCACCGGACAACTCGAAAAACTGGGAATGGACGACGGAAGGTGACGTCAGCGAGCAATGATAGACACCTGGTCCATATGGCGGTGAATTACCGTACAGCTTCCTCCAGGCAGTTGGCATCACTTTGGTCTATTGCTACAGGTGTACTAATGTCGGCTTCATCAATTCGCCGATGTCTGCTGCATCGTGGACTACGTGAAAGGACTCCTTTTATATAAGATCCCCTCACGCCAAACCATCGACGGCTGCGTCTGCAATGGGCTCATGAGCACAGAGCCTGGCGGGCTGATTGGCGACAAGTTGTGTTTTCTGACGAATCCCGTTTTGATTTGTGGAACCATGATGGCCGCATTCGTGTAAGACACTATGCCGGTGAACGCTGCCTTCTAGAGAGCGTTATCGAACGTAATAGTGGCCAAACACCCGAAGTTATGGTCTGGGGTGCGATTTCGTATCATGGACGATATCAGCTGCTGCGAATTGAGGGTAATGTGAATAGCAGCAGGTACGTTCGTGATGTGCTAGAGCCCGAAGTCGTTCCTTTCCTACTAGGCATCGCTGGAGTTATCTTTCAACTGGATAATGTACGCCCACATGTTGCAAGGAATGTTCGAGACTACTTTTCAGCCCAACACATGGAACTTCATCCTTGACTTGCTTTTTTGCCGGATATGTCTCCTATTGAGAAAGTGTGAGATTTGGTTGGTCGGCGTCTCGCTCGTGATCCGCGTCCTACAGATTCAAAAGACGAAGTTTGGATGAGCATACAAACAATATGGAATTCTCTTACACAAGCAGACATTCAACATCTGTTTTACTCCATGATACGTCGTATAGCAGCACTTATTTCAGCGCGTGGTGGCTACACCAAATACTGATTTCGGACACTTAATAATGTTTTTTGCTTTGAAAATTTATTTATTTATTTGTACCAATACAAGCCGTTTGTGTAGTAATTTTCATTTAATTCTGATGACTCCTTCAAGGTGTTGCATTTTTTACAAACAGAAGTATATTATTTAAACAATATCCGGTTTTAAATTTTTGTTAATTAGTAATTAGAATTCATAATTAATTATCACGAAGGAAACCAAAGCAAAAAATGCAATGTTTTAATTGTGCTATTGATAGTCAATTAATGATTTCACTCTTCCCCCCTCGTATTTTCAACTGAAACTTTTTACCTATCAATAGCGTTATATGTACATCCAAAATTGACAGTTGAAACAAAATTTATAATAAGGCTAAATTGACTTCATTTTTTAGAAAACGCTGTGAATGACTACCGTCTCCCCACGATCACATGGTATTGTTTGCATATGTTACGACACCAGAATCTGCATTCATATTGATCAAGAATATACTTCGTTTCCAGAAATGTTTCCAAATTGGGATTTTAATACACTATCGACCAATTAGTATTTGGACACCCTGTCCGCCGCCAAATATAGTGTGGAAACATCATTGGCATCAGTTGCATGCAAGATGCCACGAATTACAAAGTTATCTGATTTCGAGAAAGGTGTAATTGTCGGGTATCCCAGAAATGTCCGATCCTTAAGGAACATATCTAGCGAGTTGAATTAACCAAAATAGACACTGGCATGCGTGATTCAGAAGTGGAAGATGAGTGGTGACTGTCGGAATGTTCCCAGAGTCGGCAAACTCACGAAACTGGGACATATGGACCGACGGGTGCTATCCAGAGAATTTCGGAAGAACCACACCCAAGCGATGGTCCACATACTCCAGAAGTTTCAACAGGCCTCCGAGAGTGTTGTTTAGATTAATACCATCCCTAAGGAAGCACATCTGTTTGGTTTCATAGTCGTGCTGCCGTCCATAAGCCTTTGATCACAAAGTGTAACCCCGCTGCTTGGTTAATGTGGTGCAAAGCAATTGGAAAGTGGACCGTAGATCAATAGAAACCGGTTCTCTGAAGCGACGATTCGAGGTTCACCCTCTACCGTCCGGATGACAGTGTGTCAGTCTGCTTTCTGCCTGGAGAACGCCTCATGCCAGAATGAATTGTTCCCGCACTAAAGTAATAAGGAAGTGGAATTATGGTCTGGGGGTGTTTCTCCTAGTATGTACTGGGGCCAAAGATCGAAATTCATGGTAAGCTCAACGCCGAGACTTACCGCACTATTTTGGATGACAGTGTGTGTCCTACGTTGTGGCAGTTTTATGGGTTGGACCTATGTTACTTCCAGGACGACAACGCCAGCTGTCATGTTACGAGTTCCACCATGGTTTAGAATCGTGACTATGGGGTTAAACAAATGGACTGGCCTGCCCAGAGCCCAGTCCTGAACCCTATCAAAAACCTCTGGGACGAGTTGAATCGTCGAATTAGGGGGTGCAGCAACCGTCCAAAATCGGTGAAAGAACTTATAAGTCTTCTTCGTGTGAAAGATAATACCACTAGATGTCATACAAGGACTTGTGGAAAGCATGCCCCGGAGGGTTGAGGCGGTAATTGCCTCTCGTAGAGGCTCATTTTAATTTGTGTTTGGAAAGAGAAAGGCAAAGTTATTTAATTTAACCTGCCCTGGTCATGTTCTACCGTCCACCTCACAGGGTTCTACTCTGCCGAGCCAGAAAATTGTCCGAACCAGAACACTTGTGGGCATATCTATTTGATAGAAAATGTAATCACATTATTTTTCCGACTCATATAAGATGAGTTGAATGCGCGTCGTCACAAGAATATTGTAGTTTAGCACATAATGAAGTGTGTCGTACATTTTGTATTGTTTACAGCATATCTCGCTTCTTTCCCAAAAACATAGTGCATATAAAATATAACATGCGTATAATCCGCCGATTTCGGAGGCTCAAAATTGTAACACCGAAAAGGCGGTTTAAACCACTAATAAGGCATTGTGAATACGGTTTTCAATTCTACGGAAAATTGTCCTTTATCCGCGGGTTAACTCGGACTTGTGAATACGGCTGTTAGAGTGCAGAACCGATAAATGCATACAAAATCTCTCAGATATGCATACAATTCCTCCCTAGGGCGGCAGACCATTTGGAAGAGAAACTGATCAGCAACCGGAAGATTGCGAGTTCGAAACTCGGTTTAACCAAAGATCGTCGCTTACACTGACGCTGGTGCTAGTTACACCTGTCGTGGTCTCAAATGCCCTCAAGGGGCGTGGCATTGAATTTAGGAGAGTGGGGTCCCAGCTCAGGTTTTGTTCTGGTCATCTGGATGAATAATACGAGCCGTTGTTCTTGGATCGTTGTCATCGGGATAGATCCCGGACAGTCGCCAATAGTCCGCTGTGTTGCTCCAGTATGACGTTAATTAAGTACCTACCTAACCCTTATATGGTTATGCTATTCGGTTGTATGGTTGCCATATTAAAAACTGAGCTGAGAATGAATAGTTGAATGCATGCACCGTTAGATATAATTTACAGCCACCTCTTACCTTTGGTGTGGTTCAAAAAGGTAGTTCATCCATGTTTCGTATTTTTAATTGACGATAGTTATAATCTACTTATAATCTGTCGTAAGTTTATAACTTTACAAGTGAGTGTTACCTCTGAATCAATTGTTGATTGACAGCAGTATCAAGCACCGTATAGTTCAATACGCAGTATTTCGACACTCGTAACCTATAAAGACCAAACTTGGAGACACCGACTGCTTGTGTAGAATAGAAAATATCATTTTTATACCTATTTCCCGAATATTCCTTCTAATTGGGGTGTATAGGCCAAATAAAGGGCTTTATCAATTAAAAATCTACCAATCAAAATACTGGATTTTAAAAACCTTAATAGTATAAACAGTTGAGAGAAACCACCTCTCTCCATTCATACAATTTCAACACTAGAGAGAAATGCAACGATGTCATTTGACAAGAAATAACGTATTCTAGAAATTGCTATGCATACAATTTGCATCAGGGGATGGATTCATTCTAAATTCAGCACAACTTCATGATTTCCAATAGCAACACAGCATTTTGACACAAAATTTTGAATCTATATTGTAATTTAATTTCAGAGAGCATTATTCGTGTCATGCGAACCGCATGGAAACGCATGCCGTTACGGAATTATCACTACAGAAAGTATGAGAATTCTAAGTTTAAATCAGTTTCCCCTACTTTTATCGATATGTTCCTAAATAATATTCTTATAGCGCTGATATTTTGTAGCGTGTTGCTATTAAGTTACCCAAAAACATACATAATATTTTAGTTTTTAAAGAATTTTTAGTTTGCAATATTAATTATTAAATTAATATTTTTTATAAACTATGAATATGAAACATGACATATATATTTTAGATATCGAAACAGAAATACATAATATTACCATAAAAAATTTCAGAACTTTCCTGTGGATAGCTTTAGCTCAACACTTAAATTTTCATTAGAGGTTATTTTAAAGGAACTCTGAAGTTGAAAAAAAATTATGGACAAACTTGAAAATTGCGTAAACTTTTGAAAAATGTCTGGTAATAAAATTTATTTATTTTAACAGACCTTGCATTTTTCCTGTCATGTGTTGTGTACCCTAACAATGCTCAATTTTATAGTAGAGATGGGTTAACCTATGTTCTTCAGATAACATTCTTAAACTGCTATCTGTTAATAACTATAACAATTATTATTAACTGTTTTAATGAAAACTTATTAAATAGTTACTAAAACTAAAGTAAGTGTTTAGCAGCTACCTTTAACTGTTAATAAATGAAGTTGACGGTAAAATTAAACGTTATAAATATTTTTTATCCTTCTTTCGAATTGTCTCGTTAATGGCGATCTGGTCAGTTTCGCTAATGACAACATACCTAATCTAAACAACCACCATCAGAATTAAATTATTTTGCACGCTTCTTTTAGTTACTCAACAAATAAACGGTTCCCGATTAACTAATAAGTGATCTCGATCTACGAATAGCAACTTTCAATTTGAAGGTGATCCCTGAAATGAGGAACGGCTTTAACATTGAATATCTCCAGATATAACTATAGAATAATCATGAAATTTAATTTTTTAGCAAATTTGAATGGGCCGTTAAACACGGTGTTACCATTGGAAATCGTGTTAGTTGGAAATGCGTGGAGACTGCCCCTGTCACAATGTTTTTGCATTTGAATTTATAGAGGATATTATATTGAATGAATATCATTGAATTCACTCTACTCTCAATAGCGTTTAAATAAAGGGGGGGGGGGTAATTTTATTTCTGCGAATGAACATATTTTAATCTGTTTCATCAAATATTTCTTTCTTTTCACAATCACAATTCAAATCTAAATTCGCTATTTCGTAAATCTGACTATCAAATCAATAACATTCTTAGTTTATAAGCGGGTTTACTGTAAATTAAAAAAGGAAAAATATGTTTACCTCCTTCTACACGAACCGCAATAATTGCGATCAGAAAGACCAAAACTTTCATTTCAACGATTCTCATCTTCCCTTCAGACTTGCAATCCTCAATCTGTCGCCTTCTCGGTTGCCGAAGTCTCCAAGTCCGCGTGTTATCTGGTTTCGTTCGCGGTGGTGAAAGACATAAATTCATGATAACGACGTAGAAATAAAGATGCCTGTGTTTACTCTCTTGCTCAGTTTCAGGAAGGGAAATAATTAGAAATCTATATCGTAATATTTTAAATCAGTCATCTTTCGTATCCTTGCCGCGTGAACACTCATTTCTTTGTTACAGTATCATATTGCAACACGTATCGAGAGCATGCAGTGGAATGAGAAAAAACTTGGCTGTTGCGAGGTAAATGAAGCAGTAGCAGTTTTTCACAGAACAAAAACACGCTTACTATTTATCGCAACTATAAGGATAATAATAAGATTTTATATCCGAAATTCAGACTGTACAAATATCAAAATATAAACTGTCTGCTCAAGTCCCATTGTTGTAATTGCCATAGATTGGTCAGGACTGTCCACGGAGACAAACACTTGCTTCTCAAATATTATGAAACGACGTGTTAGTTTGTTTCTTGCACGCAAAATCCGTACGAATCTATGGCACTTACGTTTATTTCATACGTTTGATTTTTTTATTAATAATTTATTAGTTAAATATTTATATTTTTTGGTTGCTAAGCAAACCAACGCGGGTAATGTGACCACCACGAAAAGAACTGTCACGGGCAACGCCCATTTGGTTTCCGAAGCAATCCAACACCATGGGCAACTCCGTTATGGCTCTTACACAATACGCTACACATTCGCAAACCAAGTGGGAATCCTTGATGGCTGTTATCCAATAGGCTACGAATTCCCATATGGTTTGCGAAGCAATCCAACACCACGGGCAACTCCGGTATGGCTCTTACACAATACGCTACACATTCGCAAACCAAGTGGGAATCCTTGATGGCTGTTATCCAATAGGCTACGAATTCCCATTTGGTTTGCGAAGCAATCCTACACCACGGGCAACTCCTTTATGGCTCTTACACAATACGCTACACATACGCAAACCAAGTGGGAATCCTTGATGGCTGTTATCCAATAGGCTACGAATTCCCATTTGGTTTGCGAAGCAATCCAACACCACGGGCAACTCCGTTATGGCTCTTATACAATACGCTACACATTCGCAAACCAAGTGGGAATCCTTGATGGCTGTTATCCAATAGGCTACGAATTCCCATTTGGTTTGCGAAGCAATCCAACACCACGGGCAACTCCGTTATGGCTCTTATACAATACGCTACATATTCGCAAACCAAGTGGGAATCCTTGATGGCTGTTATCCAATAGGCTACGAATTCCCATTTGGTTTGCGAAGCAATCCTACACCACGGGCAACTCCTTTATGGCTCTTACACAATACGCTACACATACGCAAACCAAGTGGGAATCCTTGATGGCTGTTATCCAATAGGCTACGAATTCCCATTTGGTTTGCGAAGCAATCCAACACCACGGGCAACTCCGTTATGGCTCTTATACAATACGCTACACATTCGCAAACCAAGTGGGAATCCTTGATGGCTGTTATCCAATAGGCTACGAATTCCCATTTGGTTTGCGAAGCAATCCAACACCACGGGCAACTCCGTTATGGCTCTTATACAATACGCTACATATTCGCAAACCAAGTGGGAATCCTTGATGGCTGTTATCCAATAGGCTACGAATTCCCATTTGGTTTGCGAAGCAAACCAATAACCCCACAAAAGCTGGCACGGGCAGCGCCGGGCTAGCCACACAGTGGCTAGTTTATAACATTAGAGATACGTCAGTTTAATCATTACACTCAAACAATGAACACATCTGGCTTCGTTAACCCCCTAGAGATAAATATGTATGTCTCATAATTGTTAATTTTATGGTTTTTCGTGACCTGCAAGACATATTTTGTCTCATTAAATATCAAAATCACCCCGATTGTTAATTATTGAATGATTTTCCATAGATGCCAACCAATACGGATTCTCCGTAGTTTCTAGGGAAGTGATTCTGATATTACAGATTACGGAATCAATGATTTTTTCTACGGAAAAATTCAAATTTATAGATATATGTATATATATATATACATATTATTCACAACACAATAATTAGTTTACTCATTTCTGTATGTTTTCATTATATATATATATATATATATATATATATATATATATATATATATTGGTAAGTGGAAGAGATTGCTTAAACTTAACTATTAAATGTTTTTATTTATAATTCTTTCATACGCAATTATTGGTTCGATATATGTGTTTTCATGTCTGATATACCTTACTAATTATAAATGATATAATGTTTTGCATATGTATATTTCAAATTTCTAATTAAATATATAAATTAATGATTTGTGTGGTATTAAAGCCGATTTCTTAAAATTTTACTTGACTACTGAAATATTCTTAAAAGTACAGATTATTTCTTTGGTACTGAAAACTTCCATCTCAGGTTGGCCATCTCTGCATTTCATCAGATAAAAATTGGAGAAGTTGATCATCACTTTTATTTTTCATTTTTGCACCTATGAGCAGTCCAAACGGAGTTGTGTCAATGCTTCGATGATAGGTGGAATTGATAGCCTGTTGCACTGCAACGACATGCTTGTACCAGGTCGTGGGATCAGGTTGTGACAACTTTCAAATCACAGCGATGATACTGCTATTGAGTCTTTCGAAATGTCCATTTACACAGGACAAACCAGTTGTTACGTGGTGTAAATGTTTTTATCGGCACTTAAACTGCTTAAATTTATCAGATGTGAAAGCGGAACCACGATCAATGAGCATACGGGAGGGCTTACCGAAAGTAGCTATTTGCATTTCAAGGTTAGCAATAACTTCTTTGGATATTGTTGATTTACACTGGTTCAGCCAAGAGAACTTGGTGTATGAGTCAATCACAACTGATATATGACTGTGCATTTTATTTGAAGTTGTTTACGGTCCAAGATGATCAAGATGGTATGTATGTCGAGGGGTATCGTCTTTGGGAAGATTATTAAACAAGTCCTCTTGTTTGCCGGTTTTTTGGTTTGAAAGAAGGCAAGGGTATACAAGTTTATACATACTGTTCGATATTTTGGTGTAAATGAGGAATATAGTACTAATGCTTAATGAGTTCCTCAGTTCTTTTAATGGCAAAGTGACATCGTTCGTGGGCTCTACGAATTATATCAAGGTTCATCGATTCTGGTACCACAAGAACGTCATAACCATTTATGAATTTGAACCAATTTTGGTTATGAATTAGAAAGAACACCGTTCTTTGCTGTTATCACATTATATTTTGATTTTGATGCGAATTCATGAAGTGAAGATCTTGTAGTTGAGCAAGGTGTAGGCGAATAGTGAGTGAATTTCTGCACTAGAGCGTTTTATTTCAGTGTTAAGGACTCAAAATGGTTTGTTAGGTCTCAGAAGTATCATTTGGAAAAATCTTTGAAGTGGCTGTTTTCAGATTTTTAGAAGCAGGGCAGACAAATCATGGAAGCAGATAGATGTGTGAAGATTGCAAGACAGACAATGTCTGCGCTATAAAATCAATTTCAGAACTATGGAGCTATTGTAAGGAGGCCTGGACAGGGTCGTAAACATATTACAACTGCTTCTCAAGATCAATATATGGCAATAACTTCCCGTCCTAACAAGAAGTTTACTGCTCGGCAGTAAAGTTCAGAGCTTGCTCTCGTAACAGAAACTTTTTTATCACGACAAACTGTACACTGAAGGCCTAATGAAAAATACCATTATGCCAGAAATCCAAGCGTATGCGTTTCACTGTCTTCGCAACACAAAAGGGATCGTTTTAATTGCTGAAAAGAAAATCTGAACTGGAGTCAACACTAACGGATCCATGTTCTCTTTACTCATGAGTCGAAGTTTAGTTTAACACCTGATTCTAAACATTTTTACATCAGGAGGGAGTCAGGAACGTGAAATCTTCCTTCGAATTTTACGGAATGTGACCATTTCGGTAGTGCAGGTGTGATGGCGTAGTGTGGAAAAATTATCGATGGACCTATGCCCCTGCACGTTTTTAACAGTGGATTTGTGACCGGCCAGAGATATCGGGACGAGGTCTTAGAACGTTACGTAAAGCTATACATGTGGATATGGATCTGATTTTTTATTTATGGGCAAAAATGCTCGCCAACATAGAACAAACCTAGTTGACGATTTCCTTGAAAATAAAGTCATTGAATGCATACTTTGGCCCGAAAAATCTCCTGATATTAACCCGATAGGTAACTTTTTGGACAACCTAGGAAAAGCAGTTGCACAAAGACATCCTCCTCTTAAAGATATAAATGCCTGTTGGAGGAGTGGAACTTAATTCCCCAAATTGTAGTTAACAACATTGTTGCCAATACCCAAACAACATGGAATTCTGATCACCACTGTAATTGCTACGAATTCCCATTTGGTTTACGAAGCTGCGCTGGCAACGCTGTTATGGCCTCGTCATTGTCGAATGCGTCCAAATTCGAATTGCGAAGATTTCCAATCGTCATGACGTCACAATCTCTTGCGAAAATATAAATATGTAATTGAAAATTATTTATTAAAAGAAACGTATAAAGTATCTATCTGATGTAAAATTTTCCGCAGATTTCAAATTCGTTGAAGTTTTCAATCTATCTTTAACGATCCCTATTTTATAAAAAAAAAATTAAACAATTCCAGTCAAATTTTTTTTATTTGGTTTGTTTTCCTTTACTGAAATTGTTTGAGCTCAGAAAATGGAATTTTTCGACAGCTAAGGTCAAATTCGCACGGGGAAAAATATAAAAGTTACGATTTAAAAATTATTTATTTAAAGAAAATTATATTTTTAGGTATCGATGTAGTGTGACATTTTCCGTAGATTTTAATTCCGTTGAAATTTTTACTCTATCTATACCGATCTAGGAGATAGAAAACAGAATTACAAAACTCCAGTTAAACCTTTATTTCTTTTTTTTTCGTCGGCTGAAATCGTTCCTCCGCAAAATCAAATGGATACGGGAAAAATAAATTTGGAACCTGTCATCTATGTATGGTGTTGTCATTCTAAGGAAAACAATTTTTGATTAAAAATATCATTAAATTCATTTTTAAATGTTCTAGATTTAATTTTAAAATTCGGGCTTCGAATAAAAATTGCAAAAATTCGGACTACCTGTGTGCCAAATCTCATTTATGTAAGTGCCATAGATTCGTCACGACACTGCGTACACATAAACAGACAGACACTTCCATTTATAACAGGAGATAAAATAATGAATTCGTTTAAGCTCGGTTAGCTGATCTATTCCTATCGAAACTAATAAAATATTTTGTTCAGTGGAGATTTTTCTTTCTTTCACGTCCCTTTCACGAAGACTTTCACGTCAACAGGACCTGTAATATAGTGTATGCAAACTAAGGAAATTCAACAATGAGTTCAGAATTAGCCTTTAGGTTGGCTTTGAATATATATGATACAACAACACCAATCCCAATAAACATTAGAAAATTAAGAATATTTATGGCAGGAATAAAAATTTACTCACCAAATAGAGACATTTATTTGTATTATAATTATTCAATCATGATGTACTCAAAAAATTATAGCAGCCTCAAATGGAATGGATTTGCCCAGTTTTCAACTTTGAATCTAAAAATTGTGAACTTTCGGTTTGATCCTTTGTTTAAAGACATTGGATGTCATAGGAAGAATCTAAAATCCAAAAATCCCCATATGGGAAATATTGTCTTTGCCATCATGACATATAAGGTATAGAATCATTCAGTCTAAATATCCTGATGGGCAGTCCCAAACACTTCTGAATCACATGGAGACGTTGCCCAGTGCTGTATTTTCTTTCTGATGTGAAAAACAATACCTTGCTGAAGTTTATTTTTAACCTTCCGTATATGCATGAAAAATTCATATTTTAATTTAACCTTACACTGCAATTTGTTAAGCAGCGCCCATTGGAAAGAGCTTTAAGTTACTTAAAATCTTCCCCATTCAAGTCTTCTCTTTCAAAACAATAACTAACCTTACAAACAATTGTTAAAGACAACTAATAGTGTCTGGTGGTCAATTTTGTAACTACAATTTGTTAGTTTACGGTATAACGATTTATAGGAGAAAATATAGGGATCACAGATTGAACTGCACCCTAAGATCTTCGTTGGTGATTATTCCGATCAGTTCTTGTAAAACGACATCCGTTTCTTCTATGTCACCGCATGGATTGATAATCGACTGTAGTATTTTAACAATCAATACATCTTCAAACCTAATTACAAAGTCTGTGAGAATGACCTTTAAATGTTTAACGTAGGCTGAAACGTCATCATCCTAGCAGTTGGTCTGCGCCAAATTGGGAAACTGGGAAAATTCGCGCAGTCTAATGTTTTGCTTCATTACTTTGTTTTCGGACTTTGTTTTTATTAAATTTAAACTGTCACCTTGTAACTAAACGTTAACCTCATTAAATTTATCAAATAAATATGTTAACTAAGCAATGTCTGGTTTCCATTTGATTAATTTTTCTTTTAAAAATGGGATCTTTAGCATCGAAAATTCTAAAACAGTCTCGAAATGTGAAAATAATACTGTCAAGCATAAGCCCTTTGGCAGCCATCGTACTTCAAGGAAAAGGAGTAATCATGACATCATGTCAGGTTAAAACGTTATAAATGTTCTTAAATATTAAAAATTAAATACAATAAAGAATTTAACCAATATTTTCTTTTTTTCTTTCATGTCTCCAACTTCACAAAAAATTTCTACAATATTTAGGTAAGATAGATAACTAACCCTATATAACTTTTTCAAAGCTTTTTACAATCAGAGAACTGCACATTCCAAATAGCAGGTATTTCAAGTAGCATCAATTAGAATATCTGTGTTGCAGCACCCTGCTTCAATCGTAAGCGACTATACGTAACGATAACAAATCCCTCTTTCCGTTTTCAATAGAACTGCTGATAAGGAATTTGGCGCCAAAAACTGAGAGATCAGTCATATGTAACCCGTGCGACTGGGACTGTTTTTCAGAAAATAAAATCGAAACCCAGTACATAGTGAAAAATAATTACCAAACACTCAATGATAATCAAATTGCTCTAAAATGATCATAAAATGACCTGCAAACAGAAATTATCAAACATCCGGAAATTGAAAATCGACTTTCCATCTACATGGACATCTCTAATAATATAAAAGGACGTGTTTGTTTGTCTGTTTGGGGCCGCAATATTCTGACGATTCTATGGCCCTTACATCAATGAGATTTTGCACACAGGTACTCCGAATTTTTTGCAATTTTTGATTGAATTTTAAAATTTAATCTAAAACATTTTAAAATGAATTTAATGAAATTTAAATATTCTTGTTTTCTTTGGAATAGCAACCGCATAAAGATATGACAGATTCTAAATTTATTTTTCCCGTTCCCGTTTTCATTTTGCGCAGAGGAATGATTTTCCCAGCAGAGGATAAAAAAAGTTTAACTTTTTGTAGTACTTTTTCTATCTCTTAGACCGTTAAAGATAGAGTAAAAATTTCAACGGATTTGAAATCTGCAGATATTTTTACTTTAGATCGATACCTGAAAATACGATTTTCTTTAAACAAATAATTTTTAAATTGAATATATCTTCAACGGATTTGAAATCTGCGGAAAATTTTACAACAGATTAAATACCCTACATCACGGCGTTGCCCGTGGTTTGAGAAGCAAACCAACACCACGGGCACGGGCAACAACAGGCTACCCACGCTGTAGCTAGTATAATATAAGAAATTCATTAAATATGTAGTAGCATTAATAATAAGACAGAATTGACTGATTTATTTCTATTCATGATTACTTTACTTACTCACTCCTTGGTATCCGATGCAAGTTCGTATATTACACAGCAAAGTAGTGAGTAAGAATGCAATCAATACAAATGTATCAGATATTGGTTAAATATCAAATCTGGCTGGATTCCATTGAAATAAGTGAGATGCGGTAATAGTTTGAATAACACCTTGATAAAGATGCTCTTTTAAGTTGTATTTGCTTTTTGCTTTGAAATAAAAGCACATATTATTCTTTTAATGAAAAATTAAATTTTGGCCGTCCTTTTTTGGGTATAGTATTATATAATTTTAATATAATAATTACCCAGCACAAGTTACACGTGCTCCGACCAGAAAGTGAATCGCCTACTTACATAATTTTATGAAACTATGGGACTCCGCCCCCTGCTCGCTTACGCTCGCCAACCCTCCGCGAATACAATGCTCCACGAAATAAAATACGAAATTTGTGTCACCAACTTTTGATTACATCAATTTATTTATGAACCAATGTAAAAAATAATTGTACCGTAAGAAAGAGTATATTCTGAGGTATACTACGATATTTTTTCAAAATTAAAAACTAATAGTAATACGATATAGATATGACAGTTTTAGTTTTGTATCGGAAATTACGATATGTGAAAGTTCCGAATATTGTATGACCAACTTTTAATTGCATCGATTTTATTTATTAACCAATTTTAAAAATAATTGTACCATAAGAAAGAATGTAATGTAATGTATTCAGTGATGTTCTCAAATTAAAAAAAATAATGGTTTTTGCTGTAAATATAACGGTTGTAACAAAAAGTAGCGAAAATATCCAAAGATTCCGAATTTTGTCTGACCAACTTTTGATGGCATCCAATTTATTTATTAACCGATTTCAAAAATAATAGTACCGTAAGAAAGAGTACATTCTGAGGTATACTGCGATATTTTTAAAATTAAAAACTAATAGTAATAAGATATAAATACGGCAGTTTTAAAAAAATGTAACAAAAATGTCCCGATTTTTCCCGAATTTCGAAAAAATATTATCAAGAACCAAATTGAAATTAAAAAAAAAACTCGACGAGCTGCAAAAATTTACGTTCAGAGGTACTCCTTAAAAAAAACTCACGGCTGAAGACTGTAAATTTGTATGTGTTTTGCTCACTCGCGGAAGAAATTTCGCTTCTTCAATTTTGACACTTTATAAACCCTAAATTAATAGCCGCATCGGTAAAAAATCTTAATAATTGTCCAGGGAATACGATGAAGAACAAACCATGTTAATTTCCTTTTTTTTCCGATCAGTACTTCCTCGGGAAACCGTCTAAGAATCGATCTAAACAACACAGTTTTCAATCCTGCGGCGGCGGTAACTTTTTTTTAATATAGAGAGATATACATATTATTAGGAAATGTATATGTCTATTATAAGAAAGTATTACGTATATAAATATGGTACTGTGTTAGATGTATTAGATATTACATTTATGGGAAGGCAAACTTTTGGTGACGGTCTACCTAACCGTGGACCCCGATTAACATATCATTCAAACCCAATTCTTTTCAATGACATGGACCCCTTGTTAGTAGGAGTCGACACCTTGTGGTCGATATAGACCACTTTGAGAATGACTGGTCTAGATGGAAAATACTAATATTAATTTTTAACTTTACATACATCAATAGGTTTAAGAATACAAATTTATAGCGTAACATTTTTTGGACATTCAAATATAAAAATCGTCAGTTAAACAATATGTTTTAAAATTTTTAGTTACTTTTAGAAAATATCTCAAATATTAGGACCGAGTTGATGTATTACTGTATTTACATATTTGTTTTCTATAAACTCAATAATTATAATTTTGGAGGATGGATAATTCTTACTGAAGTGTTGAGACAACGAAATAAATATCACAGTATAAAAATGTAGGAATAGACGAAAGTGTAATATCCATAAGTTTGGGTTTTGAGAGTTGACTGTTGCAATATGTAGCTTTTGTACGTATCAGACACTCGTCATTAGGTAACAATATGATCGTTCTAGTTGATTGAATGTGCTCTAATTGGTAATGTGCTTCAACTTTTGTCTGAATATGCTTCGACTTACTCCTACTAACTCCTACTAACTTCGATTTAAAATGATTCAATTGTTTATTGAATGTAATTCTGATGTTAATTGATTGGTCGTGTTTGTTTTCTTTTGTGTTTTATGGCACAAAGATCATATTTGACCAAACTGTGCCAAGCACTAGACAGACAATGTCAAGCAATCAACGAGGGGTGAAAGGAGCAAAATAATATAAGAGTAGACAAGGGTACGACGAAGGTTATAATAGGTCAACAGGACCACCGTGTTGTAATTTTGTTCACTGAAAAAAAATTGATCCCCTTAGAGGTAACTGTTGATTGAATATGCTTCAACCTTTTGATTTATAAAACGTGTTTAAAGTTTTAATTTTTTTAAATGTTTTTACTTTTGATTTATTACGGTTTATCTGCTAACAGGTAAAAATGCATATTAGGATGTAATAATTAACACTCCCTTGCAAGAAATGACTCGTAATTTACTCCGTAAGTATCCATCTTTATTTAAAGGAAGGATTTCGGTACTAGAAATCTCAAACATACAGTGGTAAAAGAAATATTTGATCAATTATGGTTTTATCTCTCATAGACCAGTTCTTTAAACGTATTGAGTTGTTGCACAACAACACCTCTCTAAATACATTGCAAATACATCCTGTTAATATATTAAGGTCAAACTATTACGACAGTAAAACTAAGGGAGAAATGTATTTTGCTCCTTTTCTCCCATATACCTGGTATGCTTGGGTCTTTATTAGTTCTCCGCTCAGGGGAAGCCATTAAAAGGAAAGGTAGGAGGATCTACGAAACTTACCATGATAGTGTTGCGTAGGAGGACGTAGAAGCAAAGGGAAAGTTCTCCCCCCTCCAAGTCGGATAAGAGGGATGAAAAATCTTTTGCAGCCTCTTACCTGCTTCAGGACTGTTTCCGTAACACACATGTACCACATTTTCTCCGATGTTCAAAAATGGAACTCCACTGTATACTAATTTAAATTATCTTCTCATTTGTGTTGTAAATAGTGTAAATATGATACAGAGAAAAAGGCAGTATTCCATTGAGATCTGAGTATTTTAAGTGTTGGCGATATCAACCAACACTTAAATACGTCGTTGCTTTACTTGAATTGGTATGTGATAGAACCGTTGGGGTCCACCTACGAGAAAGATATTATGGGCATGTGGACAAGTTCCATCAGATTATTTTATACAGAGCAAGTAAACAATCGCGCGCGAAAACTCTGAAGAAAAAATTTCGAGACACCAATCTTTAAGGCTAGTAGGTCATTTTAGCTCGATAGTTACCTTCTAAATGGATTCAATACGATGTGTCGCCCATAATGATATGACCAATTGTGCTAGGAACAAAAATATATCTAGTTAACAAGATATTGTAGGTTTTTGTAATGATATTAAGATTTAGTGTGCTTTCTTTAAATGATGAAATATCATGCACTGGTTAATACTTTTATGCTGAAGGAATACCTCTTCGAGGGAGGCATTTTTCTGTATCTATAATTAAATCATAGTGCTGAAGAGTATTGAATTGCGTCATGTAAAAAACTTTCCATTCGGTGGATAATGTCTAAATTTAATGATTAGTCTGGTTAATGACTTTACTTAACAATGGAGATGAGAGGAATAAATCCTTTTGCTTTTTTTTTCGAACTATTACCATACAAGATTACTTATCGCTGCTTCAGTGACGATTAGCGTTAATTTCTTCCACAACAAAAATCTGTGTGAATAAATCAGAGTCAGACTTTGTGGCTTATATACACTATGTATCCAAATGTCACCGGACACCCCTTCACTTCAAGTAAACGATCCCAGTATGACGTCAGTTCACCTCACCGACGCTATATAAGTGAAGGCAGACATGCTGGAGCATCAAACGCGTGTTTTCTCTCACGATGAACCAACGGAAAGAGTTGAATGCATTCGAAAGGGGCATGATTGTAGGTGCCCATAAATTTGGACATTCTTTCAGAGAGATTTCTCAGCAGTTAAACGTGCCCCAGTTAGCGATGTCATAGTCAAGTGGAAACGCCATGGAAACACTGAACCGAACTATCGCTCTGGTAAGCCCAAGAAACTAACTGATCGAGACCGGAGAACCCTGAAGCGTGTTGTGCGAAACATCTTTGTCGGAGGTTGCAGAGGACTTCCTTCTCAGCTCAGGTACACAGGCCAGTGGTAGGACTGTCTGACGAGAGGTGATAGCACATGGTTTTGATGGTCATGCTACCGCCAGAAAGCCATTAATCATACGCACCCATGCCCCGAGGCGTTTGAAATGCATCAAAAAGAGCACCATAATAGGACTTTGGACCAGTGGAAGAATGTCATGTGGAGTGATGAATCACGATACATGATCTGGCACTCTGATGTTCGTGTATGGACCTGGCGAATGCCTGACGAACGGTATTTACTGGAGTGTATTGTGTCAATTGTGAAATTTGGTGGCGGTAGTGTCATGGTTTGGGGCTGTTTCTCCTGGTTTGGGCTTGGCCAGTTAGTTTTTGTCGACGGGTCGATGACTTCTGGTGTGTACGAAGACATTTTAGACAATAACATGCTTCCAACACCATGGCAACAGTTTAGAACAGGTCCATTTCTGTATCAGCACGATAATGCTCCTGTTTATACAGCAGGCGTCATTGCGTCGTGGTTCGATAATAATCAGGTGGAAGTGCTTGCCTGGCCGGTACAAAGCCCCGACTTGAACCCTATAGAACATCTTTGGGATGAGTTGGAGCGTCGGTTGCGTGCCATATCCACTCGACCAAAAACCAAACGTGAACAGTTCACCGTGCTACAGGAGGAATGGACCACAATTCCGACAACAGTTTGCCAGAACTTAGTGGATGGCCTACCCCGAAGGGTAAAGGCTGTAATTAAAGCAAAAGGAGGCCCGACATCCTACTAGTTATACGGCTGGTGCCTTTCGAACCAACAGTACCGGGTGTGCGGTGACTTTTTTGCTACATACTGATGTGTTTCTAGTTAAATAAAAATAGCTTATTGAACTTTCAAATGTAATCAGAATTACGATCTTCCAAACAAAAGCTGTCACTATGTTTAGGTCTAAAGAAAGTCCATTCAGCCTAGCAGTTTAGAGCCAGCACTAGTTTACCTGGGTTTGTTCCTTTGGTATCCCATGAACAATGATGGGTTTATTTCTGGTGTTTAGAATTCGAACAGTAAAATCCTCTTTTAGAGTGTTATCAGCCTCTATTATAGATTTAATGTCTTCACTATCCTTCTGTGAGGATGTTTTGATGATTAAGTTATTATTTTTGTCCTCGTCTATTGTTACGTTATACGTTATTATTTTTGTCTTTTAATTTGTAATTTTGTATGTTATCTCCCAGAGACTTTTTAATTTTGTCCCTGAGTTGTTGTCCGGTCTGTTGGCATTTTGATTTAATAATAACCGTCTTGAGGTTTTCCCCCGTTACTGGTCCCTAATATTCGGTTTCCCGTCTAACTGCTCCCGCATACGACTTTGTTTGTTCGTTTTGAATGATGATTTTTTGGGTCATAAGGGTTGTGAACTCACTTTAAATCGTTTCACCTATATCTTTCGTTATGGAGTCGCTCATTTTCTTTATAGTTTCTTGGTCTTTGATCTTCCCTTCAAGGTATGCAATTTTTTCCATTTCCTTAATATATGTGATCCCGAATATCCCAAATTTTTTCAGAATGCGTAGTATCCTTGCCTTTACTGTGTGTTTAACGCTTTCCATGATTTCTTGAATGTCTTTTGAAAACGCTAGGAGTGCTGTGAAGTTGGAGAGCCTTCCATCTTCTGTGGCCATTTTTAGACAGTTTGTTTACCTTGTTGGCAATTTGTGATTAAGTGGCAAAAATGTTAATTTTGAAATTTTTTAGGCTAATGAATCTTTGAACAGTACCAAGCAGTTATGGATAGTCGGCCTCTGCTTGTACCCCTAAATTGTCAAACTGCTAATTCAACACTATACAAAAAGGTATAAAACGCCATAAAAAAGCTATACACTATATGAAAGCTATACACTATATAAAAGCTATACACTATATAAAAAGCATTAAAAGAATATAAAGAATTGCAGTGGCTTGTGCCCTTGTCTAAAAAAATATAAACAAGTGATGTATGTGTGCACACACACCCTGTGTGGTAGCGACAACCAATAAACTGTTTACGCGTATCTTATTTGATTGGAGAAATAAGGAGAAAAAAAAGGAAATAGAAAAAAATAAAGGAAAAAAACTAAGAAAAACTAGATATTAATAAAAAAATTTTAAAATAAACCCCACAATTGATCCATTGTTGTCTACATTCACCCCATCATACCGTGCCAATGCTGTATCGTTGTTTTGAACTCAACTTATGCAATAGAAATGGCCCAGCAAGAGGCCAGAGACTTATTTAGAGGAGGCGTGTCTAAGGTGACTTGCATCCAAACAACATGAATGCTGAGTGGTTTGTGCCCCCATTTGTCGAATGCTTTATTCCCTAGTGGACTTTGAATGGTCAGTAAGAAATCCAATAAGTGGCAATTAAATAAGAAACGACAGCTTAGAAAAGCAACGCGAAATCCCGCAATTGGAGAGAAAGGGTTGGAAATTGAATATAACTCGCTGCAAATCGATGGGAATTGGATAGAATGAGCCACCTCCAAGTCTACCTCATTGCTTTCATTAATTAAACATGTACACAAAGTTAGAGAACTGTATCTTAAAAAAAATGGCATGGTTTTTCTGTTCGCATCGATGACCAAAGTGTAACCAGTCTGGTTCCAAATGTTTCTTATCTACATTGGTTGGTGACTAAATTTGGAAGGAGTTTGCACCCGTTCCAGTGCGATAACTCTCTTATAACTAAAAGCAAAGCAAGATCAAAGGGACAGCTCCCCTCCCCAATTATGTCTGTGAGTCCCTCAAAAAGCAGAATTGAACCTTACGGCAGTAGTCACAAGCCCGAGTTAACTCGAGCATCAACGATAATCCGAGAGTTATCGAAAAACCGTATTCACAAGTCCTGATCCGTGGTTTAAACTGCCGGTTCGGTGTTACATTTTCATCCTCCGAAATCTGCGAGTTAAATCGCGAGTAAGAGTTACGCATGCGCAGTACTACCTTTTTGCGAAGGAAAATCAGCGAAAAAAAATGGATGACACATTTCGTTCTATGCTAAATTACAGTATTCTTGCGACGACTGGATTGCACGTATCATTACGGAGTACCTGCTCCATAGCAGCTCATGTCCTCATCATAATATAGCTTGAATGGAAAATTAAAAACATAAGGTTATTGGAATTCAAAAGAAAAATGAAAATAAAGGTAGCTGCGTAATCTTAAACAAGCAGCTTGTCCAAAAGATAGATGGCGGCAACTTCGTCCACTAATCCGGAGAGAACGAACTGTATAATACGACATGGCAGATACAAATTCGTCGTAGAATAAAAGTTATTCTGTTGATTTATTACGAATGAAAGAAAATTGACAGTGCAAGTTACTTTTTACACCACCAACACACACCCATACTGACAAATACAAAGATAATCGGATTACATACATCTGTCAAGACATCGTGTACAGTTATTTTTTGCAAAATTTAGGTTTCCATAAAAATCTAATTTGAAAATAAATACCTTTGCATTTATTTTCCCAAACCCATATTAAAATGCTGTACGAGTCCCATTTATTCACAATTTGGAAACAATTATACGGTAAGTACTTGATCAGTACTTGATCAGTATCAATGCAATTTCGAGCGTCTTTACCAATGTAAACAATATCACGTGATCGTGAGGAGACTGTAGTAGAAAATCACAGCGAGCGTCTCATTTTAATCCCTGGATCACTTAACCTGCCGTTTTGTCATTTTGTCACCGCAGGTGACCCCTTTACCTCCCGACATATGTCAGGTTGAAGGTTGATAAGGTCGCCCACGGATAACTGAGAAGTGTTAGCACTCTTGATTAGCAGCATTAAAAAAAGACCCTCGTTGGGGGGCCCTAGTAAACACAGTTGACGCGGGGGTCTTCGGGGACTGGAGGTGCCTTGGCCGTAGTCCCACTAACCCTTAGTTTAAATCCCGTCGGTAGAAAGAAATAAAAAAGAAAAACTTCACCCTCATTGCGCTCTTGTGTCCGGGTCATTCCGGCCCCGTTTGCCTCGACTAACTTGGCCTCAGCTCCATCGTTCCCTTCTCCTTCAGAACATGAAAACACAATTGGAGAATATTACATGAGCTTATATGAGAAAAAACGTTCAAAATCTTTAACACACTATAATATGTCCCGAGCCGGGTTCCTGCCACAGTCTTTTCAAGTCCTTAGTATTCACAGTACTTAGTCTTTTCAATTAAAAAAAACAGGCATCTGTGTGTTTCACTGCATTTGCATCACCCCAGGGGAGACCATGGGGTGACGCAATTTTATCCAACAAGAATCTAACCTAGATACCTTGGGGTCTGTAGGAGGAACACTTTGCAGAAGATGAGTCCCTTAACGCTGTGCTATTTTTCTCTAGATTCGTCTCACAGCCCTCACAACCGTTCACAACTACTGGAACCTGCCGTTTGAGAATACCGTTCTCGATAAACCTCGAGTTAACTCTTACTCGCGGATCAACTGATCCTCGAATTAACTCGACTTGTAAATATGACCGTTAGCCTCACATCCTGTGGGCCACTAGGGTTTACCAATGGGAGGTCTCGTAGGATAGTGTGGGTAGCGTCCCCGTTTCTAATATCCGGGATCGTTTAACATTAAACAGTGCAGGCGACCTTTAATTAGCCAAAACATCCTGCAATTTGTAGGGCTATTAGTTGCCAATTGTGTTTTAAACCACCGAAAAGTGAAATCCACTTTATTTTTTAGTGGTAATGTAATGCAGAGTTCACATTCACACGAACACATCAATCACTTAAACGGAGACACCACCGTATACAAAAACACAATATAAACAACGCATATATACAAGAAAAATTGGTATTTGCAATTAAGTATTGTTGGATCCAGTAGTGCCCAAACGTGCCAGTTTGGCATATAAATGATTGCCACATTCAGCAATAAAGCTCGAGTGTATTAATATCATCCATTTAAATAAAAATGGAGTGTTTGTTTGTACATTCAATATTTTCGACCCATTTCAAGTTTTCTATCCGTTTCGAACCCTTTGGATATCAAATCCTCTTCTTTCGCGTTTGGTGTCTGTCTGTCTGTATGTATGTGCCCTATACAAGTCCACATAGTTTAATATACTTTCATGGAAATTTGCATACAGTGAGTACTTAACTTCATTTAGTGAGTGAAATTGTTTGCGAAAGTCTGTCTGTCCGTCTTTCTGTCCGATGTTCGATTTTGTGTTTGTATGTTTGTGCACGCATCACATGAATTTTATTCCAGATATTTGATTGCTATCTATATATATAAAACACTAACGTACGTGGACCCGAAATTCACGTTATTTGTGTATCGTTGAATGGCAACAATCAAAGTAAATAAAATAAGCCAGATATTTTGAATTATTGCTGTCTTCAAATAACCGAGGTCAATTTCTATGCAAAATAAGGAATTAAATTGTAATATTTATGTTTAAACTGACTTTTTATTTCTTTCTTTGATGTAAAAGTAATTTAAACGTAATTTTGCTACCCGGTATCTGGCCACGTCAGAATTAATGTTTACTTTTTTAATTTGATTTAGAATTCCTTGTTTGGGTATTTGAGTTGACTGCGAGATGTTGCGGACATATTTGAGGATTCCCAAGTATTATAAATATGTGTTCTTTTTGTTAAAAAATCATTGTCTTTGTCAATATCGTTGAAAAATCTTTTGTCGCATTATTCTATTTCACAATATATTCAGGAAGTCGAAATTCAACACTTTTGAATAGATACGTACGTGTTTTTTTTTCTTCAGAATGTTGCATTTTTTCAAGGATTGGAATTTTGTTTTTGTTTGCATTATGTGTTCCGGTGTATTAGCTATTGCAGAAATATTATTTAGGAGTTAGATTTTAATGACATGTCCTATTTCCAGCAAAATATCACTAGACATGGGTAATTTTGTAGCGGTATATGTATATTTCGACCAACTTTCCTTAAATAGTTGATTGAATACGGAATGATTTGAAGAATTGTTTCATAAAAATAAATAAAATATACAAATTAAAACATGTTTGATTACGGTGTGTAAAAAAGTTTAAAAAAAGCATTATTACACAACGCCGTGCGCTAGCCGGCGCAGCCCGGCTAGTATATTTTATTTTATACATTATCTATTATTTTAGCGAATGCAATATTAAACATTAATTTATTGTTATATTTAGACAAGTTTAATGCTAAAACACCTGAGTAAATATACTTAATTCAACCATAATTTGGTAGTTTTGGAAAATTGGAATGCACATTGAATATTACGATTACTTTGATTTGCTTTATCAGTACTGCTAAAAAATATATATATATATATATATATATTTTTTTTTTTTCAAAACATTATTTATTTTTATGGAATTTTAGCTTTGATACTTCATTTTTTACCAGTGTTTATTTTGTTCTTTGATCAATGTAAACGGTGGGTGTCTGAAAAGCTCTAACCAGAGATCGCTAAGGCGTTGGCTGGGGACGCCGAAAGTCGGCCAGGTGCTCAGGCTTCTGTGTCTAGTTGTGGTCCAGAATTGATATCGGCAAACACCCGCCGCTTGGACCGTGAGGTCACTTGATCAAGCGGAATGCCGGTTGGAGCCGGGGCTATTTTCACCGGTATTCTCGGTTTCCATGTAACCGGAATAGCCGATGGTGGGCGGTGGGTGTTTTCCTCGCTGGGCCGAGTGCTGGTTGATTTTATTCGGAGGTGCCTGGCTGATTCGGATTACTCTCCGGCGGCTGGTTATTGGTTCGGGCCGGAAAGGAAAAGGCTGTAGGCTCGCTCAGGAAAATGACCCGGCGGGTAGGGGCAGGCCGCTATCCTTCCGGTCAAGTAGAGGCAGGAACCACCCCGAGGTGCCACTTGGTAACTAGGATGGCTGGAGGTTTGCCTCTCCGGACCTACCCTAGGCTAATACCTGCATGCTTACGAATTTAGGCTATCTGGTAGGCGGCAGATATCTACATATCACCATGGATGAAGGACCCGGTACGACCGCCCACGGACCGGATATTAGGGTGAGACAACAGTCTGCTGTCCTGCTGGGCTACTGAGGAGGGGGCGCCCAACTAGTAGATGCCCCGGAGGTATTGAGCTTCCTTCCTGTGAGTGACGTCTCGCCACTCAGTGATGAGAACAATCCAGCTCGACTCACGATGTGGGGTCGCCAGTGCGATGAACGCCAATGAGTCTGATGGCTTCTGTCTTGAGGCAAGCATGATTCTCTCTTGAGGCAAGCATGAGTCCAGAGTGTGAGCAAAGTGGCCTCGTGTTGAATGAAAACTATGAGGTGGGACGGACACCTTTTGCTTTGGGCGGGAGCTGTGCAGGCTGTTGGGGGACTCTGACCAGGCTTCAGATAACCTGGCGCACCTAGCACTCCTCCCACATGCCCGGGTCATCTTTCGTTTTTCATTAGAGACCTTCCCTGCTAATCCGCTGTGGGTTTTCCATAACTTGGTTCGGAGGGGATTGTTTCCATTCAGAAGAAGAAGAATAATGTAAATTCCAAAAATTCGAACGGTGTCCGAATATTTGGGACAAACGATATTTTTCCAACGAACGGAAATAATACGGAAACTCGTGTTTCTTTCTTGCTGAATTAATTTCGCATTTCTAAATTTTGTGCACTTTTTAGTTGTAAAATGTGGCAACTGCAAGATCAAGAGATAAAAAGTAATCAGAAATATCTTTAGAACACCTTTTTCCCGACATCTTTATTTTGTTTTATTTCGCTGTTTCCTGTTTTAAATATTTATTATTTTAATCAGTTGTGTTTCTTTTTTATCACACGCAACACCACCACAAAGTAATCGACTGAAAGTGGTAGTTAAGTCAAAATAAAGCAAGTTGTAAGTGTAACTATGCCATTATTGAAAGAGATAATGCCGTTATTGAGAGAATAACGCCGTTTTGAAAGAATAATAATGTTTAAAAAATCCGAACTAGATTTTTTCAAACATTAAAAAATTATTTGTCATAATGACAGGAGAAAATTGCGAAATTCTACAATGTCATATGCCAGATGTAAGAGTGTCACAAGAAAAAAAATATTGTTTTGTTGGCTATGAGAGCGAGAGCACTCACCGTAAATCGTCGTGTTTATTAATTAAGTTGAACAATGAAAAGAACTTAAGAAATGGAATTCCAGATCTCCCTCAAAATCGTCTTTAGTAGTAGTAACCTTTAGTCATTTTGTAGCTATGTCATAGAGCAAGAGTACGATGTATGTTAAATGTATTGTATGAATGGAAATGCATGTGTAGGTTTTGTATACAAAGTAAGTTGTAGAAATTATGCAGATGGCGAAAGGTGTTAAAATTTCATTTTATTCTACGAAAAACGTAAATCATTATATATTTTATCTTCTCTTCAAACTAGAGTAAACCTATTCAAACCGAGTAAGGTCGGGTATTTTGCTAGTTAGAAATAAAAGGATCCTACAGTAAATTGGACAGTCCATTCTTGACAAACAGAACAGTACATTGAAATAAAAAGAAACATTGCACTAATGTGCATCTAAAAACGTAAGTCTAAAATACTTGGATATATATTAACAAACAAGAGAGGGGTGATATCAGGGTGTGTGTACTAAACATTAGACGATACAAAACGGGAACTATTCCTTTTCATACTGAATGGATTTAACAAGGAAGAAATCCAGAAAAACAGAGTATGACATAATTAAATTCACCTAATGTTTGACATAGGGGTACTCACCAGGACCGACTTTTGGAGGTCTTTACCTTACCATAATGCAACGTATGAATCCAAGATGTAAACCTTTCGAACGATTACACACGCTCACTCTTGATTAAAATTGCGTTCCACTAAAAACCTGTTGTTGGTATATTTACCAATGAGATTCGGGCAATGCCGATCAGTAATTAAGACACTTGGCACTATTATCCGTGTTGATAGCTATGATTTTAAACTCAATAATCACTGTTGCATATCCTTGTTACGAGATGGATGATTTTGTGGACCTGATTCTCCTGTTTTCAAGTCTAACTCCGATGTCAGGCTTGATTCAATGCGGGTGGTCAGTGCACTACGTTTCCCTGTTGAATTGTCGTGGTATTGCGGACACGGGAGCAACCCTCAGACACGACTTATCTCTCCCGAGGTCAGCGACTCCACTGGAATTACAACTTCACAGAATTGTGCCCCGACAACGACTGACTTGCGCAGAGGATTTACGATGTTGAATAGGTGGCGTCAGAAGGCAAAAACACCAGCTCCACCTAAAAATTTCATTAGAATAAACATTTCGTTTAAAGAATGCATTTCGCGAGGTGTTTCCATATTTTTGTCCAACCCCTTTATAGTTAGCAGTGTAACTTAATTCGACTTCTGAAATATTTTTTCAAAGCAAAATTGTACTGGCTTTGACGTTTTGATAAAGTACAATGGCTATCATCCACGTAGAAAAAGATTTTTAGTGTCACAGTATTTGCCGTTCTAGAACAGAATCCTAAAAATTGGTTCTTAGAATTTTAAATTATATATGTCTTGTCTCATATTACTAAAAACTTGTACATCAACAATTCTTTGAATATCATACTATTGTATACCATAGATAATGAGATACGCAACATGTAACTATGGTCAACGTGAGAGTATAAAACAGAAATATTGCCTTCTTGCCTTCACCGTAGTATAGTCCTGTTATTGTTTGTGTCCAGAGCTTAAATATTCAAGCTAACTTTACATGCTGGGCCACTTTACTTTATTTAACAAATTTGTGCAATTAACAACGATAGAGAAACCACCGTCCCAAAATCCAGACTGAAAACAGAAAGTTTAAAAGCCACGAAAATTAACATTGATGGAACCAAAGCCTGTTGACAATGAACAAAATGGCTGGGCGTTGAATTCTCACCTAATCACATTCACCTGCCCTGTAGTAGAATCTACTATAAAACCATCGATTACCTTCCTGAAGAACACCTTTAAAACGGGAAAACAATCTCCATCGCTAAAGCTGTCCCAAATACACACTGCAAAATACATCTGATTCAGAATTGGACATGACAGCACCTAAGAGACAAACTATTTATGTTGTTGTTTCTTATGCCTACACTGGCAGACCGGAGGAGTGCCAGGCCCGTCGAAGACGGCAAGAGGCGAAGGGGATGCGCCTTCCATGTTATTAAGCCCCATTGGGAGGAAGTCCGGCTTAACTCGACATACATGACACATCCGTTTTGCAGGAAGGTCCCTTTCATACATCCATTCACTCACACATATCGTAATTTAGATTCCAATCAGAGGCCGATAACCCCCTTATCAGGTACCCCCAGAGGTATTGATTTGGTATGGGAACATGGAGGACTTTGTGATCATGACCTATTTAAAGTGCCCCAGTCACCATTAGTGAACACGACGGTCTTTAGCCAGGTCGAAGCGCCGATCTCGCAATCATCAGAATTGCAGGCTCCGCCGAGGACAGAACCCACAACCCTTCTGATGTGAGCCCGACGCTCTACTCACTGAGCTACCGCGGCTCCAAACTATTTATAACTGTTTGAAATGAAGATGTGTTTGAAGTTTAGTTCTCTCTTTCTTTCTGTCGAACTTTTCCTTCGACACGACTATCACAGATCGTTAAATACAAATGAAAATAGCGATCTGCTATTTGCACAAGAAAAAACGTATAAAATACTGTGAACTTGGATGTTTTTTCTTATAGCAGACAAAAAATTATAGGTACTGAAGATACATAAAATTGGTAAAAAGTATGGCATAAGAAATGTTAGAAGCTACCCATTAATCTAACCTTCCAGTATCAGCCACTGAGGTAGAGAGCGTTTTACAAATTTATGGGTGAGGGTCGATATACTTTATTGAACACAAAAATACTGCTTTGACATCCCAATGAAACATTACCCAAGGAACAATAAAAAACTCTCAAGTTGTTACTGTAAAGAATATGCAAAATGTTCTTTAAATTTTGATTTTGTGTGAATCTTGGTTTATTTAGCATATAAACATATCAATGGCTCCAAGGGCAGAAACTGTATCAATAACCTGACTGATCACGATTGCTTGCGTAAACATCCATACCTGTTGCAAAATTCTACATTTCCCCTGTGTGTACTTGTCCCTGTACTAAATCCCAAAATGTGCACCAGTCTCACAACGCTGCTTTAAAAAGGATTAAAAACACGAATCTTAAAATTTTCACTCAATGTTTTACTTGTAATATGACAAAATGTGATAAATTAGTTTTTATGTGTTGCAAGGAGAAATAAGTACTATATTACTTTCAAATCTCGTGGCTCAACGAGGATAAAAACATTTTGGTAGAAGGTTTGTCTCCGGACTGATGGGGTTACAAAGATACAAAATATCTGTCAGTCAAAATTCTGAGATTATTACAATATTTACATATTACCATTCACAAAATATTCAAAAAACAGATTATTGATCAATGATTCTTCTACTGTCAATTTCTCTAAATACACTGCTGGCCACTAAAAATTGCAACACCAAGAAAGACAAGAGATATCACAACAAAATTTATTCTGTAGATAACATTTTGACCAAGTATCAAATGATTAAATTTATAGACTTCTGTGCAGTGTGGTTCCTGAAAATCAGTAGCCAGAGTCGCCGCTATTGTTGGATATCACCGCTGCCACACGCCTCGGCATTGATTCAAAGAGACTTTGGATGTGCTCTTGGGGTACAGAAGACCAAGCAGCTTCCACACGTTGCCAAAGTTGATCTGGTGTGGTAGATGGGGATGTAATCTGGGTCAATCGTTGAGCAACCATGGACCACATGTTTTCTATCGGCGAAAGATCCGGAGAGCGTGCTGGCCAGGGAAGCAATTCTATCTGGCTAGTGACGAAGAACCCTTGGACAATGTGTGCCACGTGTGGTCGCGCATTATCTTGTTGAAATATGGCTGTGGGCAAGCCCTGAAGGTAAGGAAGGACAACTGGCTCCAACACCTCGGAGATGTAGCGCTGGCTGTTTAAAGTACCGGCAATGCGTAATAGAGGAGTGCGAGTGTGATATCCAATACCGCCCCATACCATAATAATACCCGGTGCAGGACCAATGTGGCGATGCATAACGCAGCTGTTCAGCATCCTCTCTCCACGATGTCTACAGACTCGAATCCGACCATCGTGGTGTTGCAGACAGAATCCTTCTTTCATCACACCATTGGCGGAGGAGACGTCTGTGGTTCTGCGTCAAGGGTAGATGAAACAATGGATGTCTTGCGGACAGACCACTCTGCTGTAAACGGCGTCGAATGGTAGGAGCAGACACATGATGATTTATAGACTGTATGTGCTGTGCTATGGTTCGTGATGTGGCTGAGCGATCCGTCACTGCCATACGCACAATATGCCTGTCATCACGTGAAGTGGTGCACTGAGGTGGATGCGATCGAACACGTCGGTCCGTCGTACCCTCCTGCATCCAACGATCACATATCCGCATTACAGTTGTTTGGTTTCGTCCAACACGGCTACCAATTTCCCTGAAAGATAATCCACAATCTCGGTAGGCCACTATCCTTCCTCTGTCGAACTCGGATACTTGATCAAAAGATGATCACTGTTCTCTACAAGGCATAATTGATCTTTAAAAAAAAAAAAAAACACAAGAAAAACACAATTGCCGTACTGGAAATCGTCGAAATCTCCAAGCCTTAAATTGCGCTTTGAAGTGGAGCCACATGCGCGCGTGATGTGCGTCTGCGCTGAAATTCTAATCATTTGCATATCTCACCTTCGCTAATGTATGTTGTAAATTTCATATTATTTGCATGCTTCCTTCAGGGTGTTGCATTTACGGTGGCCAGCAGTGTTCGATTTTGAGAACATTCAAGTATCGTTCAAATATACATATTGTTTATTAATTTCATTTTAAAAACTTTTTATTCAGTCATTTGACTTTATAAAATAAGAGATTGTACTACTGTTTTTAAGTGCTACACACATAATGAGTAAAACAGTTGTTTAAAAAAATTAAAAATATACATATAATAAAAACTTACGTATTTCATTCATTCCTAATACTTCTGCACTATCATTAACATGAAATTTATCTGAGCAAGTGGAATGGTTTTCCAATAGCAATCTTCTAAATCTAATCTAAGATTTGATCAAAATCTAAGATTGATTACAGACATAATAAACTTTATCTTCTACGCGTACTTATGTCTCAATTATGTCACATAAAAATGCTGTGGCATACAAAAAAAGGCAATCTGTTGTGATTGTCGTCACTTAAGCTCTCTATAAAGTGTGCTCTTCAACAACGGCATATGTCTTACTGTACTTAATATTGTGATGATTGGACGAAAATATAGATGTAACTATCTATTTTTCCACTGTTATCAGTAATATTATTACTATCTATTGAAAATCCTTTCTGAGCGTATGCATATTTTGTTAACGAAATTTGATCAATCATTACATTCTATTTGCTATTAATTTTACTACGAGTGATTTCACTACAATATTGTGTACTCACACTTGGCGCACTAAATTACGCCATTTGACCTTGAACACTATTTCGGTAGATTTAGGAACTTCTCTTCAAAACAGTTATTTTTTTGGTAGATGTTGTAGTTCTCAACGTATTGAAGTAAGCTTGGTGCTCACTGATTTGGGAATACTTGTTTACAAACCGAGGGACCCAGCACTGCAAAGAAACGATGGACAGATATTACGTCAAAATATTGACAACTGGTGAATACCTTCGAGTTTTACGCGATTCAGTTCAAAAACTATTTATACGAAACTAGAGTAACGTTTCTAGTGAATTTAAAATTGACAATGATGAAAGACATATTACTGGTAAAGTAAATGGTTGAAGGTTGTGCTGTTAGACATATTCCTTTCTCAATATTGGACATTTGCTTATGTGGCAAAGTAGATGTTTATCTTCACAATATACTAGCATGTGGGCTTACGACGCACCTCCTACAGGAATTTTTTGAATTCATTAGAGGAATACCAATAAATACCTTAAGTGTCTGAGATTAATAAGCCTCGTGTGGAAATTTTTGTGACTCACAATTCCTAACCCACCTCCAAGGATTCAGAAAATGGTTATTGCTGGTTAAGCCATCATAACCATAACATGTTTAGTAGCTCGATATAAGTCCAATTATGAAGGTTACTTAAATATGATATAGATCCCTACGTAGAAAAGCCCTTAAAACTTATGCCCGAGCTTGGCTATAAAATGTAGGCTAAACAAAATACACATAAGGCTCTATCCGTACCTCGCTTCAAACGCTTAACTAATGATCCGTGCTAAATTGTTATGCCCTCCCAAAGTCCACCTACCTCCAGCAAAATATCAGCACTCGGATCGGTCAACAAGCGATGTATGAGTTCCATTTCCACAGCCCAGTTAGTAACACAATGAGTTTGGTATAGGTCTCGGAAGTAACTTGTCGAGACCTATAAAGAAATTTCCTCGGGTCGTTTCTATATAAGAAGTGATGTCAGTCGAAACGGGAATACCCAAATATTGTGGAATTGTGCGTAGAATAGCTCAAAATAAATTTTGGCCTTCCTCCACGTCTTGATGTAGAATTTATCTAGCACCTTTGGATGAGCACCAACCAGCAGTCCGTGCTAATTTCGCCTTTCTATTGGGACGATAGTAAAGTACACGTATGTTCGAATATTAAGGGCAATGCTTGATTGGTATAAGCAAGGTCAGTTGATGTCAATCCAATCAAACCTGGTAAAATATTTTGTTCAAGGATGGGTTTTCTCAGAATAGAGTGGCTACTGAAACTTTATTACAAAACCGTTTAATGTATTTATAGAGTTAGTTGTTTACATTATATAACGTTATTTAATGTTTCAGAAATACAGAGAATAAAGGGTTTTCTAGATGAAAACAGTTTTCCGGAACCCAAGTTTCATTACAATCCACTCTCAGATCAACTTAGCCTCTTCTTCCTGTGAGCCACTCCATCTTCCAGGCTTGTACCACAGGATAAGTTCTTGACGTGGGAGGACTTTCACGTCAACGGGACCTGTAACATAGTTTATGCAAATTAGCGAAATGTAACAATGAATGCAGAATTAACTCTTCGGTTGGCTTGGAATATAACTAACATAACCGTTTTTTTCAATTAAACACACGAAAGTATTGACGAATTACTGCAAAATCAAAATCTATTCACCACATAGATACTTGTTTGTATTTTAAAGATTGAATTAGGATTTTGAAAAATCGAGAACTATGAAACGGTATAACTTTACCCCTTTCCTTAACTTTGAATCTAAAAATTGTGGACCCGCTTGATTTAATGTATGTTGACATAGGTTGTCATGAAATGAATAGGTAACCCGAAACCCCCTTATGGATAAAATTGTCGATGTAATAATGAAATATAAGGCAAATAATTATGCAGTCTAAAAATCTGATGGTCAGACACATCAACCTTTTCTGAATCACATGAAGAAGTTACGCAGTGATGTATTTTGTTTCTGATGAGATATTCAAAACCTTGCTAAAGTTTATTTTTAACCTTCAGTATAAGTAGAAAAATTCATATTTTAAATTGACCTCACATGGCAATTTTTTAAGCTGCACTCATAGGAAAGTTTGAATGTACTTAAAATCTCCACTAATCAAGTCTCCTCTTCAAAAAAGGTAATTAACAATCCAAACAATTGTTACAGACAACTACTAGCTTCTAGTAGTCAGTTTTTTAACTACAATTTGTTAGTTAATTTTTATTCAAGTAATTTTTCTTATGAAAAGTGGTTAACACTTTGTCCTTTACACCCTCTATTTCCTCTGGATTAAGAGTTGGCCCCCAATATTACTACAGTACCCACTACAGGTGGATTGTGATGCCCACTTTGTGAAACAATTTTACAATGCATATAGATAATGATCTAGTGATGAGATATAGAGCGTATACATACTTTGTTCAATAAGCTTGGGCAACTCTGGTAAGAGCAGTGATCGGATGTAGGTGAACCAGTACACGCCCAGCTCTGGGTCGTCCTCTTTGCCGTACAGGCTGGAGACGTAGGGTTTGTTGTCAATGACGTTGTATGTGACACTAATAAATGAAAGAAACTATAAAGGTCAAATTTGTTTTTATACTGCAGTTTAGAAAGAAAAATCAAAATAATGTCTCTACTTTGCCTTAAAATTGTAAAACCGAAATGATATCGCAATTTAGTAGACTGCAAACCTGAAAATGTATAATTGTGATAGAAATTTCTAAGTCTTAAAGCTTTGTTTTTTCTTTTGAAAGAGAACTTAATGCCTGAGTCTTCAGAGCAATGTGGACCGAAAGTTCTAAAATAAATACTTGCATTGATATAAGTTTTGTATTTTTTTTTCAATTATTACGTTGTACACTTTTCCTGTTGCTGTTGCTTTCCTTGACATATGTTACAAATAAACTGACATTTAGCTAATTGGAAAATACTATGATTACATTTTAATTTTACATCCATCAGTAGGCTTAGAAATTGAAGTTTTATAACATAAAATGTTTTGACTATCTAAATTAAAAATTGTCATAAATAATAGAAGAAAAAAATGTTTTAATTTATTTAGAAATATTTCTAGTATCATGACTTGGTTGATGTACTACTGTATTTCCATTCTTTCTTTCTATAAACTCACTTGATAATATTTGTAGGAAGGATAATTCTTGCTGAATTATTGTAACAACGAAAGAAACATCAATATGCCAATAATGTAGGACTAAACTAAAATAAAAGGTCCTTAACTTTGAGTTTTGAGAGTTGAAGGTTACAATATGTAGCGCTTGTGAATATCAGATACTTGGTATTAGGTAACAATATAATCATTCTATCAATTGATGATTGAATGTGATGATGCTGGTAATTGAAGGTACTATAAATTGTGATTGAATATGCTTCAACTGTTTATTGAATAAATTTATGATGTTAGTTGATTTGCTATTTTTGTTTTCTTTTGTGTTTCATGGCAAAAAGATCATATTTGGTCAAACTGTACGAAACACTAGACAACGTAAAGTAATCAACGAGGGGTGAAAAAAGCAATCTAATAGAACGGCAGACTAGGGTATGACGAAAGGGAGAACAGGTCAACAGGACCTCAGTGTTGTGATTGTTGTTGTCGTTGTTCACTGAAAAAATTGAACCCCCGAGAAGCAACTGTTAATCGAATTTGCTTCAACCTTTTGATTTCCGGAAGTATTAAAATTTTGATTTTTTTGAATGCCTCAACTTTTGATTTATTACGCTTTAATTTTTTACAGGTATAAATGCTCATTGAGATGTAATGTTTAGCAGTCACATGCAAGAAATGAGTCCAGTTTATTGCAGAAGTATCCAACTTGAACAAAAGTGGGGAATCAGGAATTAAAACGATAGTAGGCAACTCAAACATCGTGGTAGCATAAATATGTTATTAATTATAGCTTTCTCATTATTTTATACCAGTTCGTCAAACGCATCGCGTCGTTGCACGGCAGCACCGCTCTAAATAGATTACAAATACATCCTTTCTGTTGTTATTGTAAAGCCTAACTATTTCGATAGTAGCTTCAAGTGACAGCTGCCTTTTGCTCCTTTCCCCCATATCCCTTGTGTGTTTGGATCTTTAGCAGGTATCTGCACAGGGTAAGCCTATAAAAGGAAAGGTGGGAGGGTATACGGAACTCACCATGAGAGTCATATTTTTTTATCATAGTTTTTTATCAGTGAAATTTGCTGACTCAGAAAATGATCTCTGAACGGTTCGGACTTGTTCTCTTTCTGAACCTTCGTTCTGTCTATTCATTGTATTTTTGCCTTGGCATAATTGCTTCTGCTAGTCCTTTAAGGACTAATGAGCAATCCATGATGAATCTGATCAACCGTATAAGTGTAAAGCAATCGTTCGCAGTAATATGAACATAAAAGATACGTATAAAGCATTTACGAACAAAGAGCCTCCATATGAGAGTCTCTTGACGCAAAATCACGTACATATGATCCAAGTTGGTAACCTAGAAAACGTCATTGATCATTTCAGCAAACAGGAGCAAACGATCAGCTTCATTGGATGTCATAAACTCATCCCTCAACCAGATAGATGAAATGAAAGGTAGGTGCTCATCACGTAATCATTGTATTTTGAACTTTCAAAAATTAGCTACTAGGAAACTAGTTACTAGAACTAGTTAAAAACTGTCAAGAGGAAATTAAATGCTCAGTAGTCCAAATCAAGGAACAGATCTAATAATTCATTTACTCTTCCAGCTATGAAACCCAAAACTAAAAATTTCCCGGATAATGTATATTGTGTTGGTCCAAGTGTCAGCAATGCTATTGCTGATGGTACGACATACCTTTTGTTAACGATAATGTTTGTGAGGTTTTGGAGGGTCCTCCCCCTCCCATAATGATCTCTATTGCTGATGATTATCGTGTCATAATCAAACGCATGAATACGTCGCTTGGCTTCTCTGTGGTAGGCAGTCTCTCGGGAGAAGTAATGAAATTGCACGTAAATAGTACTAACGATCATCGTAGCATCACCAAATTTTAGATGATAATGGCATTAATAACTTTTAGCTTTCCAAAAAGGGGGACAAACTGTTGAAGGTTGTTATAAAGGGTTTTCCAGTCACAAACTCTTACAGCGATATCAAACATGAACTCTTGAGCTCGGGTTTAAAGCCCAGTTAGTCAATCATCTAAAATGGCTTCAAACTAAGCATCCCTACCCACTTTCCAAATTAATTTTTTACCTGGCGAGAAAAATAATGAAATCTACGATATCTCAAATTCCATGTATTCAATAAAACAGGTTCAGAGATACGTCTATAAACGAGGGGTACCTTAGTGCTATAATTGAAAGATGTTTAATTACATCAGTGTTAATTGTGAAATGAAAGCCAGATGTGTCGTATGTAGCCAGGACCACAAGTCTTCTAACTGCCCAAATAAAACTTACAAACCAAAATGCGCTAACTACAGTGATGATCAGACCGCTAATTATGAAGGTTGCACTAAGAATCCCAAACCTAAAACTTTCAATAAAAAAACCTGTTCAACCTGCAGTTTCGTTTCTTTCGCAAGTAAGCTTACTTTTCCAAATATCTTACATTTCAAAACACTAATCATTGGGGTACATCCCCCCCCCCTAATCAAACAGACCATGAACAACACGCAGCTCAGACAAGTTCGCCTTTCCGTCCCTTAGGACAATTAATAACCTGTTATGTATCATGGAACTCTCCAAAGAGATCCAAAGCATATTTAATGACATACGCATGAATGATTTAATCCACCAAATGAAAAAAATTTCCTACCTCTGCTGACAAGCTCTTTGTGCTTACCCGCGAACTCAACGGATGGAAAAAAAAAACACCAAATGAGAGGCTACTGGTATCCGTGGTTTTACAACAATAACTATATAGCGAAAGCTAACACCACGGTAGACTAAATTTCAAAATGACCTTAATCAACTTTAAATATTTAATTTGTATTCCATAAATTCCTTTTCCACTCCGAGATTGGTTCAGAGTATGCCTGGCTTTTTCATGTTCTTTCTTCAGCTCAACTGACCGGATGTACTATCGAGTACCCTGCTCTAGCCACTCCCCTCTGCAACGTCATAGTTTAATCTTAACCACGCCTTCCTGCTCTACTTTGAAGCACGTATTAGAGCATCCAAGCATATTCAGAGCACAAATGAACCGCCACTCGGAGACGAAGGGCCTTCGGCCCATGAGCTCCTGTGTGAAGAAATCAGAGTTAGACTTTGTGGCTTAGAGATTTGCGTCGCATATAATCGATGTTTCTAGTTAAATAAAAGATAAGCTTTTTGAATTTACAAATAATTCTGTACTCATAATTACGATCTTCCATAAAAAAAGCGCTCTATATGTTCAGTTCTACAGAAAATCTCACTCATAGAACGTGTATATTTGTGTCGTATTAACTCTCCAGATGGTTTGACGAGACATCACGTCCGAGATATGATCAAAATTACTGAGAACGAGGTATGTCGTTGATATAAATTTGCCCTTTTACAACAAGGGGAATGAAGATCCAACCACAGGAAAAAGAAATTGCCATTTTGCTATAAAGGGTGACAGTTTGTAACATTTTTCATCAGAGGGTGTCCTCTAAAAGGCACATTGGACACGAAGTTAAAGCACCCAAGAAGGTTATGCTGATTACATCATAATTTGAGTGCGGCGTACGCTGGTATATAACTTACTTGTGCTTTGAATCCAGTTTTCGCACAGTTTCAATGACGTCATAGAAAGAGATATTTCTGGATGATTGCATTCTAACTCTCCACGTTCTTCCCAGGTCTACGTCATTACCAATCCATACCGAATACTGAACGACGAATTTGTCACCTCTCGCATCCTGAAGTTTCTGCAGAGATTCTGCCTCTGAAAATAGGCAGCAGAATTAACTTTAGAAAGCATATATCCCTTTTCTGATAGAGAATACAGAGACGCAATAAGTTTAAGTAATATGTAGGTTGGAAACGTGATACGAATGATCCTTAATACAAAATGTGGAGATTAATCCCATGTGTAAATAGTTTAACATCCCTTTGACATTTTCTAATTTCTAAAATTGACTTGAACCCTCTAAATAAATATTCATATATTGTATATAACACATTTTTTATGCATAGCACCCATGATACAGGACAGAACAACAAAGCGTGATAAATACTAATCCTCCTCGTATTTGTCTACCCCCCCCCAACGAGCTGTCTCGTCAATAATAAACCCGACTTGATTTTGATGGGCGAGATATCTCGTCATTGAAACAAAGCCAACCACATCTTGATCTCGACATCCCAAAAGCACTATCTATGACGAAAAATTTAGTCACTTACAAAATTGGTCTGATTTTGATGAACATGGTATCTTATCGAATATATATATATATATATATATATATATATATATATATATATATATATATATATATATATATATATATATATATATATATATATATATATATATATATATATACTGATTGTAATCAATGTATAGTGCTCATCTCTCTATATTAAAAAAAAGTTACCGCCGACGCCGCAGGATGGAAAACTGTGTTGTTTAGCTCGAATCTTAGACGGTTTCCCGAGAGAGTACTGATCGGAAAAAAACGAAATTAACATGGTTTGTTCTTCATCATATTCCCTGGACGATTACTAATATTTTTTTTCGATGCTGCTGTTAGTTTAGGGTTTATTAAGTGTCAAAATTGGAGTAGCGAAATTTCTTCCGCGAGTGAACAAAACACATACACATTTTCAGTCTTCAGCTGTGAGTTTTTTTAAGAGTACCTCTCAACGTAAATTTTTGCAGCTCGTCGAGTTTTTTTTTTGATAGTTCAATTTGGTTGTTGATAATATTTTTTTGAAATTCGGTAAAAATCGGGACATGTTTGTTATTTTTTTAAACTGCCGAATCTATATCTTATTACCATCAGTTTTTAATTTTTAAAATATCGCAGTATACCTTAGAATGTACTCTTTTTTACGGTACTATTATTTTTTAAATCGGTTAAGTAAGTAAACTAAAGCAGTTCTAAGGAGAGTAAATTAAAAAAGCATGACCCCTACAAGTCAATTAATAGGCACGTGACTACGAGTGAAAAATTTACTTAGTTGGCCAATTTGGTATCTTATCAACACGTTTGGCAACGTAACATTTTAGACAGGGTATATATGCAAATACTCATTTCTATGGAGTAGCGACAAAAATGGTGAAATCGTCAAATTCTACTCCTTACACGCTCGAACCAATCATATAATCAATGGTTGTTTTTTCCCGTCCCGTGGACCTATAAGCCATTGAATGTTACATTCCACCCAGCATAAGAAAATAGTCTAATGGTTAAGTTATTTCTAGTTTTCATCATACGTGCTTGGACACATGAGAGTTGTTCACTCTACTTTTGTATTTCGTCTATGTTGGATATTTGTTCAGAAACGTAAATTTGTTCAAGCAAGTCATTAAAAGAAGATCATGTGAAGAGGTTTGAAAAGAAGAGGCTATGTAAAAAACTACATTCATCACTTTCTTCGATTACTTTTAGTTATAGTTCTACAATACTGGAAATGTATAAAACAAATTACCATTTCTCCCTCTACTTCAATATTTCCTCTAGGGTTAAAAATATGCGTTGGAAAATCTATGATTATTTTCAAGCAAGTATATCACTTCTCGCGAAAACTGAAAATATTGTATTCGAAATTCTCTACACTCACCACTTTCTTGGCGCCGAGCACAGTGCTTTGAGCTGATGTTGAGGAGACTCTTGTAATAGAGTGCTGGAAGGACATAGTAAGAATTCCGGATAGAACCCCAAGATCCGTCACTTTTTTGATTCCGTATTAAAACATCTATTGCTGATGATATATTAAAATACTCTTTGTAGCTGTCTTTGCTAAGTAAAGCCTGCAAAAGACAAAAGATGTACACTTTAATGAATATCCACAAGTTATATATATATACACACACTCATGTCCATAAATTAAGGATAATTCACAATCACACGGAAATCTAACTCTTTGCACACAACCTCTAACTCTTTGCACACAACCTCTAACTTTTTGCAAGTTAAAATGTCACCTGTAGAATTATCGCACACATATTCAAGAATAATACCCAAATTACAGGAAGCCATCAGATGACGCCGGTAGTACGTCACAATGAAGAGACTGTAAGAGAGGTGTATATAAGGAATGGTAGCAAGAAGTAAAATTGTTCACAAGCGTTCTGTAAGCCACTCAGTGCCACAACCGAATAGTTATGGCACAGAGGCTGCATGTCGATGATTTTTTACGTGGTAGAATTATCGGCCGCCTGGAATATGGGCGTACTCAGACGGAAGTTTCAGTGGAACTTGGAATCGCCCTAAGGGTCATCTCTAGGTTTTGGCAACGATTCCAAAATGATGGAAATATCAGTAGACGTTACATTACAGGTTTCCCCGAGTTACAACGACAAATGACGACCAGTATTTGGTAGTAACTGCAAAAAGAAGCAGACGGAGCACAGCATCCGACCTTTCTCATCAGCTATCTTTAGCCACGGGTACTACAGTTTCAAGGCAAACCGTTGACAGAGGTTTGGGACATGTTGGTCTATATGCTCGTAGGCCTGTCAGATAAGTTCCGCTCACGGCAACGTACTGTCGCCAGCGGTTAGACAGGAGTAGAGAACATGCGATGTGGACATCGTCACAATGAGCTTGTGTGATGTTTTCCGACGAGTCCGGGTTTCACTTGTAGTCTGATTCACGGCGAATGTTTATATGGAGAACGCCAGGTACCCGCTGCCACCAAGACAACGCCATTGAACGACACCGTTACGGTAGTGCAGGATTGCTCGTTTGGGCCGGAATTGTACTGGGCTATAGAAAAGATCTACGTGTTCAAATTAGAACCATGAGAAGCCAAATATCGGGACACCATTCTGGAACAACATGTACGTTTGTTTAGGGGTGCCATGGGCGCAGAATTTATGTTTATGGATGACAACACGCGTCCGCACCGTGCAAATTATTCTAAGCGAATGCCTTGAATCTGAGGATAGCACCCGTATGGAATGGCCAGCATTCTCACCTGACTTAAATCCGATAGAGCATGTGTGGGACATGCTTGGCCGACGAGTTGCAGCCCGTCAACTACCTCCTACATGTGTACCGGAACTTCGGAGACCATTGCTTGCTGAGTGGGGTGATCTTTCCCAAGATCAGCTCGTTATTTAATCCTTAACATGCCTAGGCGTTGTACGGACTGTATTTTATCGTCTGGGAGACATACAATGTATTAACCATCATACCAACCATGTCATTTTAAGTTTTTGAAACGATATTTTTTGTTCGATATTTTTTGTAATTCCTCCGGTGAGCAAAAATCGTAATTTTTATGAATGGTATCATACCATCTTTTTTCCCCTTTATCTTTTGTGTAATAAATGGGCTTCATAAATAAGTCACGTTTGTTTTGTTTCTAAACCTTTATTTGCAGGAGCTGGCATTATCCTTAATTTATGGACGTGAGTGTATATCAACATCATATCTCACGATTCATCATCTCATCATCTCACGATTCATATTCTAATGTTAAAATATAGAGGCCAACACCTTACCCGCCGATCAACCGGTCTAGTGGTTAAGGTGTTCCTTTGTGCCCGCCATTGGTCGACGGATCACAACGAACGGAAAAAAGGTTCGATCCTGCCGGCGGCGTATGGTCTTTAGTTTTTTCTGTGAGCGGAGCGAGACGAAACTTGCGTGGCCACTCTTCCGCACGTTTTGGAGCGAATCCTTTGAGGCCTTCGTGGCTCATATGTCTTCTCTGTGGACCAAACAGCGAGTTCCTCGCGTCAACGGTACCACACACTCCTTGGATTGTATTATGTCATAACACTGAACATTTACAAGCGATAAGTCCTATGTGTACGTAAGAAACAACACTTAATTTGTACTGTCTTCTATTATACCAATAAAAGTCGTGTTTGACAACTCTTGGACTCATTTTCAAATGAGTGTAATGAATTAGTAACACACACACATATATATATATATATATATATATATATATATATATATATATATATATATATATATATATATATATATATATATATATATATATATATATATAATATATATATATATAATATATATATATAGGAATGTATAGTCGCAAGTGACGCGGTGAGGCGAAAACAGGGGAAATAACGGCCGAAAGGAAAAACAAAGATTTTATTGAAAGCGTTGTTGACAAGTGTCATGTTTACAGTAATTGTTCAAAATTGCGTCCACCAGTATCGATACATGCTTGACAGCGTCGGTGGAGCGATTGGCGTACACGTTCAAAGATGCCTGGTATTTCACGCACACCTGCAGCAGCTACAGATAAGCGAGCGACGAGATCCTCATCTGAGTCAACTGGAGTCTCATAAACAAGATGCTTTAGATGTCCCCATAAAAAGTAATCGAGGCTCGATAAATCGGGAGATCGGGGTGGCCAAGGGACTGGTCCACCACGCCCAATCCATCGAGTACCAAACGTGGCATTCAGGTAATTCCGTACATCAATGCTGAAGTGTGCTGGCGCCCCATCGTGCTGAAACCACATGCGGTTACGAATGGCGATCGGAACATCATGCAGCAGTTGTGGTAACACTTCTTTCAGAAAAATAAGATAGCTTCCGCCAGTGAGCCGCGTGGGTAGTAAGTATGGGCCAATCAAAAAGTCGTTCACAATACCAGTTCAACAGCGGCTAGACATCTACTGCCCTCTACCGGCAATGATACCAACCGATCACTCCATTTCTCTTTCCTTTTATTTCCCCTGTTTTCGCCTCACCGCGTCACTTGCGACTATACATTCCTATACAATAAATCATTGTTACAATGTCCTGTACCTACCATTAAAGTTTGTACCATGAATTCGGGACCACCCTGTATATATTACTAATTTTTAGAAAAAATACACTCCTTGCCATAAAAATTTGCGCACCAATAAATAATTGTGGGACCGTAACTAAACTTGGCATGAAGGTACATGTTGGCCAGATATGCAAATGACTAGAAATGCAGCGTGATTGCGCATTGCGTAATGCCACTAGTGGGAGTTCAACTTCGTTCTCCTTGGAGTATAAAACAGGTAAGCAAAACGTGTTTGAGTGTACCTAACCTTTTACAAAGGAAACGCTGAGGTAGACACATCGCCATCGAAGACAATATGAGTAGCTGTCAGAGTTCGAGAGGGGAAGAATCATCGGGATGATGGAAGCTGGGTGGTCAACTCGGCGAGTAGCTCGTTAAGTAAGCTGTTCGGATTTTACTGTGATGAGGTGTTTGGACCAGTGGACAGAAGAGACGTCATTTACACGGCGACCAGGCTCAGGACGCCGTCGACAGACCAGTCGTCGAGAAGACCGTCACATCATACGAAACGCACGCGTAGAGCCAACTGCCTCATTGGCCGCTATCCAGACACAGGCTGCACCTTCACTACGGGCCCCTGTGTCTTCCCGAACCATCGCAAGGCGCCTGGCTGAAATTATCTCGGCGCCCATGACGTGTGCTGCCAATGAAACCCACCCACCGACGCCTACGTTTGGAGTGATGTCGCGAACGACGCTATTGGACTGCAATGGAATGGAACCAGGTCGTCTTCAGCGACGAATCTAGATTCAATTTAAGCAGTGATGGAAACCGTGTTCGTGTGTGGAGGCCCCGTGGGGAACTCCTCAATCTTGCCTTCGCTTTACAGCGACACACCGCTCCCACATCTGGTGTGATGGTATGGGGTGCCATTGCTTACGATACACGGTCACCCCTAATATTGATCCATGGAACAAAGACAGCCCAGCGATACTTTCATGACATCCTTCAGCTACATGTGATGCCCCTCATGACAGGGCTCCCAGGAGCCATTTTTCAACGAGACAATGCTCGGCCACACTCAGCATGGATGTCGCAAGACTTCCTCCGACACATTAGCACCCTTCCCTGGCCTGCTCGATCCCCAGATTTGTCACCAATCGAGCATATTTCGGATCATATGGGACGGAAAGTTGGACACCCTACGAGTTTGGTCGAACTAGAGGCGCGTTTTCAGCAACTGTGGAACGAGATGTCTCAGGACGTCATACGGAACTTGTATGCATCAATGCCCGCTTGTATCGCATCGTGCATTCGCGCTTTAGGGGGTCCAACAGAGTACTAAAACTTCCGTTCATTTATACTTTTTTCTACAATAAATGATCCTTTTCCTTTGATTTTCTAATCACTTACTTAAATCAAAGTAGTACTTACACGTGTAAAATTTCGTTTCATTTTTACGCCTATCTCTTGGTGCTCAAATTTTTATGACAATCTGTGTATAACAGGAACTAATGGCATCATGTCAGTGGTTCATATCTTCAAAAGTAATTTTTATTCAAAATATTGTAATCAAATTTTCTGAATAAAATCGTTTGTCTTTTTACATGAACTTTCAAAAGTGCATTGCTATAGCAGCAACCTAAAAATATCATCACGCGTAACTACCAAAATCTTCATAAATCAAACAAAAAAGTTTTGAAATTATATATTGTAGCTCCGCATATTTGTAGAGACTTCAGCTGGTCAGAAGAGAGGTGTTACTTCCCCAATAAAGAAGAAGGTGGAATATTCAATTTTCAAATAGATTTAATCTTCTGAGCGTAGTAAGATTTTCGACTAGTAAAGAGGCTGTTCGCACATTTTTTAGACGCTTTTGGTTAGCGGTAATAAAAAATCGTTTGCTGCAAAAGAAATAATTGCAGTTCTACTATGTTTTTAAAAGTCAAAATTATCGTCTGCGGCTTGAGAGGTTTGTTTTTATTCAAAATGGCGTTTTTAACAAAGCAGTGGTTCGAAGGCTATATTTATGCTCTTTCCGAAGAGAAATATTCATATTCCGTTATCCAAAAACGATGTGAGAGTTATGGTTTTGTGATAAAAAGTTTTGAAATTATATATTGTAGCTCTGCATATTCGTAGAGACTTCAGCTAGTCAGAACAGAGGTGTTACTTCCCCAATAAAGAAGAAGGTGGAATATTCAATTTTCAAATAGATTTAATCTTCTGAGCGTAGTAAGATTTTCGACTAGTAAAGAGGCTGTTCGCACATTTTTTAGACGCTTTTGGTTAGCGGTAATAAAAAATCGTTTGCGGCAAAAGAAATAATTGCAGTTCTACTATGTTTTTAAAAGTCAAAATTATCGTCTGCAGCTTGAGAGGTTTGTTTTTATTCAAAATGGCGTTTTTAACAAAGCAGTGGTTCGAAGGCTATATTTATGCTCTTTCCGAAGAGAAATATTGATATTCCGTTATCCAAAAACGATGTGAGAGTCATGGTTTTGGGATATCTAAAGCGTCGATAAGTAATATCGTCAACAAGAAAGGAAAAAAACGTCAAATTGGAGCCTCAAGTGGGACAAAAATTCCAAACAAGTATCCAAGGAAGAAACGGACATCTTCGACTATTCCAAAGGTACGCTGTTTAATGTTAAAGAAAATCCCTCTAGTCAAAGGACAGTTGCAAAATCATTAAAATCATCTGTGTCCACTGTAAACAAAGTGATAAACGTTGATTTAAATCTTAAGAAAGCGGAAAAACGCAACGTGCATCGTCTTTCTCCAAACATATCGCTGAACGCAGGACACGCTGCCGAATTCTATATGATAAACACTTATCCAAAGAAAAATGGAAAACAAGTGTCACAATAGATGAATAATGGGTGTATTTTGATTGCAGCAAAAAAAAGAGTCATTTATTATCAAAAAGGTGAGAAAAAAAATTTAAGTACATGGTTCACAGATTCGAAAGAAAGTTTTTCTAAGGGATTCATGATTGTTGCTGGTTTTTCTTATAGTGGCAAGTTAAAAATAAAGAGAGTGGAAAAAAATGTCAAGATTAACTCCGAATACTATCAGGAACATATTTTATCGCCAATTTTTCTGAATGAAATACCATCGCTTTACACACAGTGCCATCAATCGGTGGAACTCCATCAAGACAAAGCTTGCAGTCACATATCAAAATCCACTGTAAATTTTATAAAAGAAATGGAACAAAAAACCGGTATCAAAGCCATACCCCCTTCACTTATATCCCTACTAAATCTCCAGATGTATCACCTTTGGATTTTTGTGCTTTCGGACTTTTAAAAACTGCACTATCCAAACGTCGTCCCACAACCCTTACAGGAGTCTGGATAGATGTTCAGAAGGAATGGGATGGAATACCTCTTCTGACACTTCAAAAGCATTATTATCCTGAAAATTACGGTGTCGAAAGATAGTTCAGAATAAGGGCTATCAAATAGAACATTTAAAACACAAGAATTTTATGTAATTAATTTTGTGAATACAATATACACTGTCTAAAAAATGTGTGAACAGCCTCTGTATTCCGAATACAGTATTACTTCTACACCACAACCACTTAATTTACTATGAAACCACATTTATTTTTTATTTTTTATAATGTAAGTATTTTGTTAAGCCAAGTATTCGACAGGTATCTTCCAAAAAATAAAATTTTGTAGTTATTCCGTTTACCCATTCTTTAAATATAGTAGCATTATTTGGAGAGATTCCTTTGGTTCTACCTTTGGACTACAATCTGTACGAAAGAATATATTACAATATTCCTTAGAACAGAATCACTTGGAAAGATTCATTTGGTTCTTCCTTTAGATTACAATATTTTTGAAAGATTCTATTGCTGCTTTCCTTTCAAAAGAATCCATTCAAAATATTCCATTGTTCAAGAAGCCCAAAATTATGTATCTCATGCAGGTAAGACTGCAGGTTGTCAGAAAATACAATCAGTTTTGTATTAATGAAAAATAATCCTCACATACATGTAACTTAATTTGCCATAATCTTTTCAGATACGTTGATCGCATAATTCCACACCATGGCACGAGAAAAAATCTCTATGCTTAAATGTATCATGCGCATTTTGTAATGACCGTAAAATGAGTAGGCTTAACAGGATGAATCAAGGGATACCAGACGTGGTAACAATCATACCTGAACGACTAGTGCAGTGGTTACTTTGTTATCAACGGTTCCGTTCCTGAACTGCCGCTTTTTCAACTCATCTTGCATGTCCTTCACCATCCTCTCGTCCACCCTCGCATTTGGGGAAGAGGATAGACACTGTAGTGCCATCGTTGCGATCGCTTGTATATCTGGCAAGATGAGATTTTTCGTAAATACGATATTCATCCATAACATTATATTTACAGTATTTAACATGAGTTAGGCATTGTTAATTCCATTGCTTTTAAACATCCTTTTTGTAGCGAAATTCAAAAAAAGCATTGCTTCTGGGGAAACGATATGCCTATTTTTGTGAGAAATTCCCAGAAAATGGTTTCACTTGGTTCTTAATCATATATGTAACCCTTCAAGTTTTTTGGCGAGATGAAACTGGTTCACAAGATCTGCTAATCGTTTTGGTAACGAGAATGCACCTCTTCGTGACAATCAGCAGGAGGTTTAATACACATATAACGACAAAAAACCACATTTATAGATTTAAAGAATCTAAGGAAGAATTATATCATTTTAAAAATAGGTCAAAACAAGTTAGATGTGCTTCAGGGAATACTGCGAATTCAAGATGAGTGCGCGTGGATACATGAAATGTTTGAACTCAGAATCAATGCTGTTTTTTCTTGTTGGATACTGGATATTTGTTAGGGAACTGTGTTTATGTGATTGGTGTCAAGTACTGATCGCAGGTGACCAGCACAAATACAGTATCTATAATGTCAGTTAGTTTGTATTACATGCTGAATACGAAATAATCGTATACCTTAATGATATATGATTTCTTAACCAACTATTAACTATGTTCTTTATATTCTAGAGTTGTGAGGCTTACAAGATTGTCAAAATTCATAGTCAAAATTCATAGCTTGGGCAAATAGGAGAACGAAATATTTCCACACTAAATGTGTTTGACAAGCAGAAATCTTGTTTCATTAGCAGAAATCTAACCTTCATGATGAGACAACAATTCAGCCTGCCTGATGTGAGACTATCAGTATACCGATCACCAACCACATCCTAGTCTAATACAGCTAAAAACTGTTACCTCGAAAAATTGGACATTTTGTATTTCACTTGTTATCTAATATAAAGCATTTTCAGTAATTATATATTTTTTTGTGTTGGGATACATCACCCCAATTACCTTATGGAATTTTAGTTCACGGATCCTCTCTAAAAGTTCACAAATCAATGGGCCTGATACGCATACATAGAGCTGAAAATCAAATTGCAATCAAGGGCGTTTTTCAGAGTGAACCACGCGACGGTATAGCTACTTTTCACCACTGGACGTGACTTCTTCACTACTTTCCATTGCTTAATTACCAATACTGAGCCCTACTGCCCCTCTTTAGTTGTGAAGACGTAATAGACAGAAACCGTTTTCTTTGATTTAAAACCCTCAACGGACTTTCTGAGATGTCTAAGTATTTGGAGGAAATTCAACTCTTCGTATAATAATTTGGTCCTTTTTTTTCATTCTTCCACTGTGTGTTATGTTTGTTACATTATTTTTATAATCTTTTAACAGCCGTTGTTCGTTGTTTGTTACTGTGTTTTATACTTTACATTTCTCTTGTATTAAGATTGTATCCAAGACAATGGAAATTTTAAATCGTATGCAGAATTTTAATGAGCATTACAATTAAGACTGAAGAGGATTCTTGAGTAGCACATCAGTTTCAAATAAGCTCTTGGATATAACAGCTATCATATAAATACAGTAATTATTCAAACATCTGGATGTGATTGATGCCTTACCTGTCCAAAAGGGTCTGTGCTGAGAGTCGAAAGCTGACGTGATTCTCTCGATGTCTTTGCTGGTCATGGCGTCTCCGGCGTTGCATAGGACGAGTACTTCGAAAGGGTTAGTGTAGTTAGATTCTTCTACCCTTCTGCGAAGTTCAGACACCAAGTTGTGACCGAAGAAGCTTTTTGGATTGATGCAAGTGACTAGCATAGCTTGAACGTACAGTGCTAGTTCCTGACTCCGCATCGTGTTGTTCCTACATAAAGCATAATACATATTTACGAAAGTGAATTACGATTCTACTAAACGTCATCAACAACAATGGATAGTAAAGCAAGTATAAGTTATTATTTGTTAATTATGTGGCACAGTATGTGTATTGAGAACGACTTCAGACAATTGTAGAGTACTGTATGGTTAGTTGTACTGATGGTGGGAGATTTGTGGTGATTTATTGAAGAACGGACAAGCGGTAATAAAAGTAACAAGGCAAATTTGAAAATGTTAAAGGTAGTAGACAGTTCCATTAACAAAGTATATAGCAGAAAAAATGCACAAACGAAAATCTAACCCGATAAATAAGAAAATTAAACAATAAACCGGTGAATATTATAAAGAGTTTACTTAAATCATGTTGATTATTACAGTGCTGTCTAACTTAAAATGAGCAAAAGTGTTGAATTTAAAGTCTTGAAAGGCGATAAATTGAATCTACAGTTTAAGTAAAAAAAATTTGCACTAAGAATGTGAATTGTCACAATGCAAGGATAGTTTAAAGGTTGGAAAAATATACATGGATAAATAAATTATTAAGATTTGAGACTAAAATAAGCAAACTTGTTGAGAAGAATTAAAAAGGAGTGGTATTATTTTGTATGGCGTAGGACTGCCATTATTCCTGATGTAGCATGCCAAGCGGCCTTGGTAGTAAGCCATACAGGCTCTTTAAAGTCCTGCTACAGTTCATGCCAATTTGTTTGAACCCTGTCACGTAGTTCCAACAGATTAAGCGCTACGGATAAAGTGGGGACATCTTGTCTAATGGCATCCAATACATTCTCGATCGGGGACAGGTTCGGTGAGTATGGCGGACATGGTAAGAAATCGTTGTGTCGTAGACAAGCTCTAAAAAGACAGCAATATGGGCTCGAGCGTTGTCTTGTTGTAAGAGTTGGCAGTAAAATTTCTTGTAAGTAAAGCTGGCCTGTCTAAAACCCCGTAAATAATAACAAAAGTGAGTTGGAATCATACGCAATTGTATCCCACACCATGACACCAGGTTTTCTGTACGTGTGGCCCTTCCCTACAAACCGTGAATTTTGGCGCTGACCTCGTTGCCTCTACACATTGTCGTCTCCAATCAGACAGAAGCGGGATTAGTCAATGAAGACCACTCGATGATATTCGACGCCCCATGTTCGCCTGGCACTTTACCCAATCGAGTCTGATTGCGATGCAATTCAATTAAAGGCAGTCGTCGTAACGGTTTACGTGAGTTAGTACCAAGTCGCGAAGCCGTCGACAAATGGTCCGATCACTTATTGGATGATCAAGATAGTTTTACACTGTCCGTTGGATGTGTGCAACAGAAGCTGTTGGATCAGAACGTGCTTGTCTTACAACACGTCTATCCTCTCTCGCTCCCGTTTCTCTAGGCCTTCCTGAGCCTAGTTGACGCTGGCATGTGACTTGTTGTACACGCCGCTGCCAACAGTGTGTGCAATAGTAACATAACTACAACCAATATGTTGCACAATCCGTCGATTACAAAATCCAAAAGCAATTATTCGGCCTCTGTCAAACTCTCCCAGTTGCTGAGATTACAAGCGAACTTTTTTCTGAAGCATAACTCCATGAGAACCGAAGTAACCATCACAACAGCATGAGTCGAAATGAATTTGCTGTACTACTGTACGCCCTTTTATGCTCCAGTATGCAGAGTGTTTGAGAGCTGCCCTGCGCGTGGCGCCTGCTCAACGATTCTGAAAATTTGTTAATTTGCATCTCCAACACAGATTTACCACTTTCAAATTTCATTTAAACGGTATTCTCCTTCTAGATGTAACTTTTTTTTGTCTTAGAGTATATAAATCCACATTACGTGAAACGCCCTTGTAGTGACATGATATATAATATTTAGTTTATTGGGTATTTGAAAAAAAGGTTCGAACTTGTAGTTTTAAAGATATATAGATTTATACTAGTATAGAGTATCCCGTAATCCAAAAAAACTTTGCTGAAATCTCAGTAGTAAAGAAATTATAGCATTATTAACATGTCAGATACAGCAGGATGAAAACAGACAACACACTCATGCTGCGTGTACAAGACTAACGTTATGTAGGTATCAAAATTTATATGCTAAAGCATGCTATATTATATCCCTCCAGTGGCTTCGACGTCATATCTCATCCATTAAGATCTGTTACATTTTGTTGATGACGAAATACCTCATCAATAAGATATTGCCAATATTTCGAATAGTTTTCTTCAAGGCATAGTCTCAATCAATGTCTGGGCAGTCGTGTTAATGACGAAATACCTCATCGATACAATTATCAGGAGGTTTGAGAACGTTACATTTAGGTTTGTGTAAAGACAGGAATTAGCTCCTTCATGGAAGAACGTACATCACATGAATGGTTCCTCAAGGATCGTTTGACCATATAGAGGAGCTGTTTTAGATTTAAATGTGCTATTCTCTATGCACTAATCTGTCTCGCTGTTTGAAATATTTGTCTTAAAGATCATAACTGATCACATTAGTGATTACTAAGTGGGGTAAATACAAATGACAATATTTATGAACTCCACACAAGAATTTGCAAGTGGGTTTTACATCACTGAGATTTTATTTATATTTTATAGGCGCTTTGTGAGACTTTCCACCAAAAGTATAATCCAATGACGATATCAATAAACTTTCATAGACCACTTAACAAGAGTAAAGAAAGTTCAAATTAACCCTCCTTGTGATGAGTTTCGACGAGGTATGATTAGTACAGTTGACGAGATCTTGATTAACGAGATATCTTGTAACTAGAAGAAAACTTACCAGATCTTGATCTCGTCATCATAGTAAAATTAATCTCGATGAACGATATATTTCGTAGAAAATTTGTCAGCTCTTGTTAGAAAGTGTATTTTATCAAAACCACTTCGAGGGTTAAAACTACGAAAATCTTTCAGATACAGATGGTTATCTTACCCAGACAACTTGTCGAGGAGTTGGATTGTGAGTTCGTAGCTCATTTCTTCTCCAGTTTTGTTCCCAGGAGCAAAGAATCGATCGTCCGTTAGGTAAAGCGCCGTTGCAATCCTAGGAAGCTCGTGGCCCCATTTTGCTGTTGAGAAATCACTTTTTCTTTGTTTCAACAACCATCCGATGTTCTTGTTCTTCGCATTGGAAAGTTGCATAGCTGTTACTCCTGTTGTGTAAAAGGGGAAAAAAGTAACTAAACATTTATCAAATTGTTGTTTCTCTTAATTAGCAATTTGAGGTTCATTTAGTCACGAGAAACATGAGCATTGTATCTGCGTTGAACTTTCTTAATTTACTTAGCATCTACTTCAGACTTTACTTTGTTTTTTATTTTATTATTAACCACTTTCTTTTATACATGAATGGCAGCGTAGTTTCTCATATGTCAAGCACATTTATACCGATTCATTATGAATATACATAAGCATTGAAATGTCCTCTTCCGACCTCAAAATAAAGTAAAAAATGGCGGAATAACCGTCCAGTTGTTTATTCTGATGATATATCTTGGCAGTGGAGATATCGTGGCGACATATCTCGTCGAAACCATATGGAGGTTTAAAAACAGCATTACATGTACTTACTAGCGTCAATTTGTATTCCTAATTCAGTGGATGGAAAAAGTCCAACTCTTTGCCATGTTACTATACAGTTATCTCCTGAGCGTCCACTTCAAATACATCCGATTCATTTTTGAGTCTGCGCTTAAAAACGATGGAACCTGCATTCGAGTTCGCTGACATTATCTTTCCAGCACTTATTTGTTACCTACCGTAACTATTGTTGCTTTCTCTCATCAGATCGCTGAGTAGTTGCATAAGCATCAATCGCTTGTTACTTTATCTCTTCAAATAACATGTTCGGTGCCCACAGAACTTTATGTACAGAAAGTGACAAACACGAGATACCTCGATAACTACACCTCGATATCAAAATGTCAGTTTATGTGTGTGACGGATCACTTTAAGTGTATACGGGGCTCATAAGCCAGAGATCTCACCTCCTTTTGCTCTTACCCACACCTCATCTGCTCTTTAAGGGATTTTTTAGTCTTTCAATGTTATCATATGAGTGACGTAGCTTGTCAGCGAAATATGGCAATTGTGCTTTAAATCCTAAAACCAACTAACCAATCAAAATATAATTAGGAGTCGTTTGCATCTACTAGTTCACTTCAATGAAGGTCGGTGTACAGAGCCCTAAGAAACCCTTTTAGTCACTACAGTCTCCGTGAAACAGAACACAGACATATAAAAAACCAAGACACACGTCACTAGAATTGTTTTTGTCGATCCAGTTAGCTGTGGTATCACAAAATGGACGACCATTCAAGTGTATTGCCATGCAAGTGTTCGGGAAAGTTTGTCTCCTGGTTCCCATTGTGGTTCAGGTAGTTCAATTTAAGTTGAACCGAAGTAATCCAGCTGGTTATTGCTGACGTTACGGCATGATCACGAAGTAAAAGATCCGACAACAACTCGTAATTTTGAATCACAATCCGATGACAATTTCAACACCAAATAAGGCACATCATACTCTAAATCAGTTCGACAAGCTCTGTAATGTTATTGTTGTCGTGATTAGTGAAAAATCTTAGGTTTGTAGAGGTGAATGCACTTTACTTGGCTTTGTGTTTCTTATGTTTGGCGCAATTCGACCAAATATTATTCTATTGCCATAAATTGTAATCAAAACTGGTGTACACCACGCCAATGTGAGGGCATATAAGCAATCATAAATTTAAATTTCACTAGCTCCCGAAGTCGAGTTAGCTTGAGCTTTGAATTAGCAACCCTCAGGTTTCTAATCGGAGACCAACACGGTCCCATTGAAAGTATGGATAATTGTAATATGAAATACATAATATCTCGCATATGCGGTTAGCAAAGGTGTATTATTTTTATTATTTTGTTATTTTTTAAATTGAAACAAAAGCTGAAATACGTTAAAAGTTTACTTAAACAATATAGAAATTATTTTGTATTTCGTAATGAGCCAATTTCATGATGCCCGATAACTGATTTCATTTTTTCGAGTTTTGAAAATAAAACATTGTTTTTGAAAGCTTTAGAACTTAATGAAAACAGATCTTAAACAGAACTTAATGAAGGCAATCAATGCGATAAATTAACAGTTTCAAACACTCTAGTTCGATACTTTTCCTCGAACATTAATTATCATTGAAGAATTAACCATTTGAAACAAAGTTTGCTGAATATAATTTAAAAAAAAAACTAGACCTGTTTACCTGTATCCTCCTAGGAATCCGATTGGCACAAATCAAATTGAAGTTTCTTAAATATACAAGTAATTGCGCGGCGATATCTCTTACAGCAATATGTGATCACTTTAACTAAAAATGAGATAAATTTATTGTCACGAAAATATATTGCAGCATCTTTTGATGGCGACACAGCCGTTTTACAATGACCACCAAAAGGAGTAACCCTTAAAGTGGTTGTCTTGACAAGGTACTTCATCCTTAACGAAACTAATCGGATCTTAATGGACGATATATCCCTACAGTACAAGACAACTGTCCACATCTTGACATCGTTGTCATAAAAAAAATTCAAAAATTTCCTGATGATAAAAATACTATAAAAAATTGTCAGATCTTTATGAACGAGATATTTCGTCAAACCTCTTATAAGGTTAAAATTTCTGAAATCTCAAGATCATTGAACTTAACCTTTTAAGAGATAACACTCCAGGTGATTTTGACATGCATTAATTAGCTCGAAGAGAAATCTCATCATTAGCATAATGGGTCATATCTTTTGATGCACGAGATACCTCGTCACAGAAGAACACTAACGATCTTTATCTCACCATCATCAAACAATCGGCGCTTCTTTATAATGAGTTGTCTCGTCATAATCATTATTGGTCAGATCTTGATGGAGATATCTCGTCACTAGAAGAACAATAGTCAGATTTTTATCCCGCAAACATCAATTAATCGGTATTTCTTGATGACGACCTATCTCATCATTAGAAAAATTGGTTAGATCTTGTTGAATGAGATATCTCGTTAAAGAATAACACTAACGATCTTTATCTCACCATTATCAAACAGTCGGAAATTCTTGATGACTAGCTATCTCGTCATTAGCATTATTGGTCAGATCTTTTTTGATGATGATATTTCGTCACTAGAAGAACAATAACCAGATTTTTATCTCGCAAACATCAATTAATCGGTATTTCTTGATGACGAGCTATCTCATCATTAGAAAAATTGGTCAGATCTTGTTGGACGAGATATCTCATTAAGGCTACAGTGGACACTAAAAATATTTTTTCTTAATTTTAAATAAAAAAGCTCAAAATTTTGTCTGATAATATATATTGTCAAACTAAACCTGGAAAAAAAATTTGGTGTAAAAAAAATTATTAATTTTTAAAATATTTGAAATTAAAAAAAAAATTTAACAAAAGTTCAAAATGCTCCGGGCGTTCCAATTTTTTCAATATCTTTGATTTTTTTTCTTGATTTCTTATCTTAAGACACTATTTAAAAAATTTTGGGAAGCAATGTCATGTTTAATATGATAGTTTATTAGTAATGAATAAAAATGTGCTCTTAAAACGAATTTTTAAGAAAAAAAATGACATTTTTAGTTAAAAAGTTAAATTTTTCTCTTCACACAATTATTATCATATATGTGCATCCCAAAATCTTTTAATACTTATAACAGGAGAAAATATGGAGTCTTGTAGTTATAGGATGAAAATTGAGACGTCCGGAGCATTTTGAAATTTTAGTTCGAAGCAATTTTTTGATTTGGAGAAAAACAACTTTTTTCATTTCAAAAGAGTATAAATAATTTTTAGGAATATATTTATCTCTAGAACTCTAGCATATAACACAAATATAGTTCATGCATTCTTCATAATGCAGTTTTTAAGCACATAATTGTAATTCACATAACGCATATGGATGGTAAAAAACTTTACGTAAATTGAAAGTCTTTAACTTTCTTAGTAAATAACTACAAGAAACAAAGAACACAAATTAAATTTAATTAAACACTAATATAGGATAGAAGATGATAAAATTTTACAGTACTGCTATTTAATTGAAAAACATGTATGTCATAATTGTAGAGTAGTGTTGTAATACAAGATGTGCGTATGTTGTAATACAAGATGTATGTATGTTATAATACACGATAAAAAATGTATAAAAAGTAAAACAAAAGTAATTCTCAAAAAAATTAATATCATTTGATTGATGTAACCAAAATTAAAATGCTCCGGCACAATATGCTGCATCCGGTTTCACCGATTTTCTTTTCGTTTTTTTTTTTTTTACCACAGCATTTTTCTGCGTTTTACGCCTGTGGTCCCGTCTTTTGGCAATAATCAGAGAAAAACTTGAATCTAAAGAGGGATTATCCTCCGATTCAAGAGCTTTCACTTATCCCAAGTTATGTTTTTGAATAGCATCAGTTACTGCTAACTCCAGCCTTCTTCGTGAAACGAACACTTCCTTGGGACATTTCCTCCAAATGCAGCTATGAATGTTTTCGTTGATGTTCTGCGTCTTACCAGCAACACATCTGTCTAAAATAGCATCAGATGCTAGTCGCTGATAAACTGGCATAATCTTTTCCACAACCTGTGGCGTCAGGTGGGTCTTCATTGCAGCGTGAGATTCTGTCATTTCCCCTTTGACAATCGCCCTTTGGTAGAAACACCATGATGTTTCGCCATCAGGACACTTGGTATGCTGTGGCTTTCTGTCATTAGATGAGCAATGCAACAAACTAGCATATATAGCAGACTTCATTTTTTGTGTGTCAGGCACATTGTCTCTTATTGCTTTGCGATAAAAGTTTTGCAGCTTAACTATATTTTTTTTCAGTCAAGCTGCCTTTCTTTTTACAACCTAGCGTCACTTTTTTCATGCGCCATTCTTTGACTTTATTTCTTAAGGATGTGCCCAACCTTTTTGCTACATGGTTCAGGCACTCTTCCTTTTGAATTTCAAGATCAGGCCCATAGACTTGATTCTGATTCAAGAACTGAAAAGTCTTCGAGTCCCCATCACTCAATACCGACACGTATCGCATACTGCAATCGCTCACAGACCTCCTCCACATATTTAGGGCAGCATGCATTTCCATAGCTCCGCTTGATCCATCGAAGTTCTTTTCGCATTCTTCAACATGCCCTTCTTTCCAAATGCAAAATTCAGGAGTACCCATTCCCAGTTCCTTGGCAGACATCACACAATTATGACAGTACTTGGATAGTACTTCAAAGTCGAGGACAAGGCCACTTATTATGTCAATGACAATACCTAATCCAAGCTTTGAAGTATGCCCTCGCTTCTGCCACGTACCGTCGTAAGAAACACTGACATATATTACGACACTAGTACTAAGTGCGCCATCCATTTTGATATGAGCTGCTCTAGCAGCTTCACGGGACACTTGCAGCATTCGTCGTTTGACGTATTGATTTTTAATAGACAAGTTCAGCATACATTTAGAAAAGGTTTTTTTGTCCATAACAGGCATATTTAATATAGAAGAAAAAGTTTCTAAGGCAGCATGGCCTCTTCCTATGGACAAGAAGGCACTCACCAACTTGCCATTGATGTCATGAGAGCTTTTTGGTTCTTCTTGAGGACTTGAAAACACAGTACCATAGCTCTCATCGCATGTACCACACAAGAGCTCCAGCTTGACCGAATATCCCAAAGAATGGTGTTGATGCACAACAAGTGAACATTGTTTACAGATTTTGCAGGTAACTTTCTCCAACAATTCATCAAACACAGTTTTGTGAGTGATTATGTAGTTGGCTTCAGGCTGGGGAGCTGGTTCCTGCCTTTCAACAATGTTAGCAGAACATTCTGATTTTGCATAGCGTTTCTGGCTATTTTCTGCATTTGCTTTCCTTCTCTTGCTGTGTCGGCCTTTTGGCTTCCTCCATCTCTTTGAAACAAGATCCATAGCAACAAAATGATAACAACAGCTTTTGAAAATGATTGCTACTGCTTATATGCACATGGGAAAAAAACGCTTTGTAAGTTTGTATACAAATAATGATATGCGGTTTCAGTCACTGATACAGTTAAAATTTACTGTTGCCATTTCAAATTTGATAAATTGTAAACTGTCTTGAATAATTGTGAGGCTTTGAGAAGAGAAAAGAAAATAATCCATATTTTCGCTGACTTGACAGCTGTGTTTATGTGGCTGCAAGACGTAAACAAAGGGGCGTAGCCATGGCGGAGGAAAACGAAACTACCCCATAACTCAGCAAAAAAAAGCATAAAATCGGAATTTTTTTTTGTGTTTGATGGAAGAGTATATAAAATAACAAAATAAACTATAAAAAAAAATTGCAATTTCGTCAATTTTTGACATTTTAAGTGTCCACTGTAGCCTTAAAGAATAACACTAACGATCTTTATCTCACCATCATCAAACACTCGGAACTTCTTGATGACTTTCTATCTCGTCATTTGCATTATTGGTCAGATCTTTTTTGATGATGATATCTCGTCACTAGAAGAACAATAACCAGATTTTTTTCTCGCAAACATCAATTAATTGGTATTTCTTGAGGACGAGCTATCTCATCATTAGAAAAATTGGTCAGATCTTGTTGGACGATATATCTCATTAAAGAATAACACTAACGATCTTTATCTCACCATCATCAAACAGTCGGAACTTCTTGATGACTAGCTGTCTAGTGATTATCTTTATTCGTCAGATCTTGATAGAAGAGATATCTCGCAATTAGAAGAACACTAACCATATCTTAATCTCAGAAACATCTAACTGTCTGCATTTATTGATGACGAGCTATCTCGTCATTAGCATTATTCGTCAGATCTACAATAACGCGAAATCTCGTCACTAGAAGAAAACTGTCCATATCTTTATCTCATCTCCATAAAAAATTGTCATATACTGGATGACGAAATGTTACATCATTTCAAAAATTTGTGAGCTTTTCCTCAACGGGATATATCCTCAAAACCCCTTTGAAATATAAGAACTCTCTATCGAAACTTAAAACCGTTCTAAAAATAGTTATTTTAACCAGTCAACTTAAAAAGAAAAGTTCGATTGTAAATCCGTAGCACATTTTTGGTCCAGGTTCCTTCTCAGAGCAAAATTGTAGTTCTGCGAGGACTTTCCTAAGCGTAATCTTGGAAATCCTGCTAATCCTTTCAAACCTGGAAATTCCGAAAAGAACATCTTGTCACCTTCTGTTGGTAGAGAAATCACTTTTTTCAACTCAACAACTGTTCAATGCGTATCCATATCAAAAGTCCCTTCCATTGCTTTTTAGTTCACTACTCGTCGGAAACGGCCTCCTTATTTCAGAATTTTTTGTTATTTAACTTCAATGTCATCGCACTTTTTTTTATTGTTACTATATATTGAGTTTGTGCGTTTTTAATTTCATCACTCTCTTTTCTCACGCCACATCCAATCGGCATGTACCACTCTCAGTTTAGTATTGATTAAAATTACTTTAACTATACGGCAGACACCTCGATCATTAGGATGAATTGTGATTTATTTTTCGACATATCGAGGAGAAATAGAGGCTGTTCCTAAATTAATATCCCAGTTTCAATGGAAAATTAAAAGAGTTTAATTTAGACTGTTTACAGCAAATCATATATCAAATTGAAGGTAAACTCACCTAGTTTTTCTTATGTAGTATTTTCTTTCAAATGTTCAATATGTGCATCATAAGTTATACGTCACACATTCAACCTAAAGTCAAATTCTTCCTCACTTTGGTTGACAAGTCCAGTGCAATAGCCTCTTCAATGCTGTGTCTCTACTTTGGCAAATCTATAGGTAGAGGCGGAACGTAGACACGATCTTTTAAAATTCCCAAAGCAAAAAATCGCATGGCGTTATGTCTGGAAAACGTGGAGGTCAGCGAAAAAGAGCTCTGTCGTCTCGACCATTAGGACCAATCCAACAGTCATGGACTTCGACACGTTCAAACACTCTCATACAAAGAGATTCCAATGGGGAGGGACTTCATCCTATAGCCAAATAAAGTTTACAGGTTCACCCTCTACTTATTGGGCAAAGAGCCATTCTTTCAACATATTCAGATAAATCACCCCTGTTGCGGTAAGAATTGGACTATAGGTTGAATGTGTACCGTATAACTAAAGGTGCACATATTGAACATTTGTAAGAAAATCTAGGTGAGTTTACCTTCAATTTGATATATGATTTGTTGCAAATAGTCTATATTAAAATGTTATAATATACTATTGAAACAGGGACATTCTTTTATGGACACCCTGTACATAGGCAAAGCTCAGGTCAGAATTTGAAAATTCGGAGCAGAGGGAAAGAGGGTATATAAAACATTAATTTCTTCTAAAGTTTTAAAATTAATCTTGGAAAAATCAACACTACTGGTAAAAGTTAACAATTTAGGGCTTGGTATGTCTGGAGTCATATCTTCTTGAAAGGTCAAAGATAGTTTTTATAAAAGTTAGGTGTAGTAAGTCTGTATAAACAATGCTCTCATATTTTTCGTGTAAAGTCTAGATGTATATTTAGCTAAAACATGGGAAAAAAGAAGGGACTTCCCCCGAATCGATTAGGACGTATATCTGGTACATCAAGAAATGACAAGGTTTACTACTGACAAAATATATCATCATCGAAATATTGCAAGTAATCAAGATTTTAAAGATATCACGATCTGGTCCGTTGTCTTGTAGTGAAGATACATTGCATTCACCGTGATCTGGAAAGTTTGCAAATGACAAGATACCTCTTCGAGAAAACCTTCAGGAAAGTTATTCCTTCAAGTTGTTGTCTTACCGAGGTATCTCACCTCATATTTTAATGACTTGAAGAGATATTTGATCAATGGACATGCATGTGCAGACATTACATGAATTTGGTAGATTTGATTCTCAATGGAATTCACAATCGTAACAGACCGGTAGGTTTGGAACCTTAAAATAGTTTAGCAATGTAGTTATCTTTAAAAACCTTTCATAACACCATCATGCACTTAGCAGATATGAGTAAATCATTCGTCCTTAGAATTCCCAAATCATTATAATTGAGAAGCAATAATTATCTGTATTACACTTAAATTTAATTAGAAATAAATAGTAAACAGGTAGGTAGGTATTAAAATTAACGTTCGACGGCAGCAACACAATGGCCTATTGACGACGGTCCGGGATCAATCTCCAAGGGACAGTTCCAAGGACAACACGAAATTTTGAGCCACGGTCAGTTTACGAGGCAACACCTGAACAGGCCCTCCAATATCGAAATTTACACACCACAAGAAGCCAGTATATTTGAGGCCACTACAGATTTAACATGCACCTGCCCCTTACGTACACGACGGTATATATATATATATATATATATATATATATATATATATATATATATATATATATATATATATATGTTTAGGAAAATCAAAAGGAAATTCAAAGGTAAAACCAAAAGGAAATTTTTAAAAAGAAAGTGGTGGCAGTTGGCAGATAAGGGCTTCGTTAGGGATGAGTCTGACTCAATCAACACGAAATGGTGTTTTCTGCGCACATGAGCATCGAAATGCTAAGAAAATTCTCATATACACCCCAAGCACCATTAAAAAGCAAACATACAAAACAAAACATTTATATAAGAATAATATGAAAACGAAATTAAACTAGTAACAACAGTCGAGTGATTGGCAACACCAAGCAGAAAAATCACCATCAAATACCGCTACCCACTTCGTCCAACAAAACGTCAAAACCACTGACTCAGAAGAAATACATAATACAATTAGTCATTGGTTGCGTAATTGTTGATACCAATAAATCCGTCAGTAAAAGTAATAAGGGAAGAAGAACGGGATTTATTAATTTAGAATGACTATGAAACGAAAAACATAGTGTAACTTATTGTGTGAAGCACTGGGTCGAGACACTAAATCCATGAAGGCAGAAGACTGAATTAGCTGAAAGGGAATGCTGATATTAACATGGCAAAACTATATATATATATATATATATCTTACTATTATAAAATGAAGTTTTTGTGTGAGTGTGTGTATGGTTGCGTACGTTGTGCCCTGACGAATTTATGGCATTCACACTAATGAAATTTGGCACACATGTAGTACGAATTTTTTTGCGATTTTATAGAACAGCCCAATTTTTAAAATTTAATCTTGAAAATTTTAAAAATTAATTTATTGCCGTGTAGCCGCCCGATTACTGCATATCCTTTCAAAAATTTATTGCCTTTTTAAAAGCATGTTAACTTTTAGTTAGCGTTGACTTTTAATCTTTTATATAAGTATCTTTTTATTGTGCTTACTTCATTTTTGAAACTGGATAACGGCTGTGCTATACGTTTGTTATTGTTTCGTTTTTAGACTACGATAGTTTGGATTTTGATTTTTAAAGCATATTAACTTTTAGTTTGGATACTTTTTTCAAAGTTTAGCGATATTTAATTTTGATCTTTTGTGCAATTTCTGGTTTGTTTCATTTATGCAATCTTTTGTTTGTTTCTGTATAGTACTTTGGTTTTCGCATAGTCAATTTTTATCATTTTTGTTGTTGTACATACGACTAAATCAGATGACTCAAGAGTAAAACAGTATGCACATTTGACGCATCTGATTCAGATGTGTTGATGAACGATGGAAATGTTGCTGTACGAAAACTGAAGTACACAGAAATCGCTAAACTTCCAAAAAGATATAAAAACCAAAAGTAACAGGTGATGCTTTTGTAAATTTTTATATTGCATAAATTATCAAAATTAAATATTGCTATCTTTCCAAAAGACACTCAAACACAGAAACAAACAAAACATTTCCTTAAATAATAACAAAATTATGGCATTTTGCTATAACGGCCTCTTTTCACGTACGCCCCACATTGTTTTGTTATACGACTAAAACAAATGCTGTTTTTATGCTTTTGTTTAGTATCAGCTTCTCCCTTTAGATTACACTGCTATGTTTTGCCTCACGAAAATATCAGTCATGTTTGCATAACATTGTCGTCAGTTTACTGCGTTGTCGCTTTAGTGTAGTTAGACCAACACCGACTTTATACAAAGCCCACGTCACAACTCTAAATCCTATTGCGAGGCTACTTTTACGCGCTACGATACGAACTGAAGTCAGTTCATACTAATAGGTGTACTTAAAATAAGTAACTTTTTCATATTTGTCTTATATACACTCACTACCTATAGTTAAGAACAGAGAGTAAAATGTTCATTTCCAGAAGCCAATCTTAATTTGAGAGGCTGCAATGTGCTGCGAAGGAAGCATTAAAATGCGTTAGGTAACGGCCAATCACGGTTTCGTTTTGAGAAATATGCTAAAAATGCAATGTTGGATTTAAACATTATTTTGTTAATTACACCAATGCTCCAACCCTTCACAATGCTGGCTTCTTATACGACTGCCTTTTTTGCATATTGGGGCTGTAAATTAAAAAATTACTGTTATTACGAAATTATGTTAATTTGTTGATATTTATGCTATTTTTTGTTTGTTTCTGTGTATCTTTTTGCAAGTTTAGCAATTTCTGTGTACTTTAGTTTATGTATAGCAACATTTCCATCGTTCATCAAAGCATCTCTCAAATGTGCATAATGTTCCACTCTCAGAGTCCTCTCATTCAACAATATCCAAACCAAAACTTTATGCTTTTGTCAATTTATGTTGCATATGTTATCAAAATTAAATATTGCTATGTTTTCCAAAAGTCACCCAAACACAGAAGCAAAGAAAAAAATTGCATAAAAGAATAACAAAACTATGGCATTTCGCTATAGCTGCCTTTTTTTTTTATTTACAGCCCACAACAAAACTATGGCATTTCGCTATAACTACCTTTTTTTATATTTACAGCCCACAATGTTTCGTTGTATGGACAAAAAAAATGCTGTTTTTATGTTTCTGTTTAGTTTTAGCTTTTCTCTTTATGCTGCGGCACATTTTGTGTCACGAAAATATGAGGAATGCTTGCACAACATTGTCACCATTTTACTGCGTTGTCGCTTAGGTGTAGTTAGACCAACACTGACTTTATACAAAGCCCACGTCGCAACTAAAAATCCTATCGCGAGGCTACTTTTATGCGCTATGATACGAAACAATGTATTGCACAACTGTAATCCAGTTCCAAAAAGGTAGTCTTGGATTTAAACATCATTTTGCCAATGCTGGCTTCTTATATCACTGCCTTTTTTGCATATTGGGGGCTGTAAATTAAAAAAAAAATGTTATTGCGAAATGCTGTTATTTTGTTGATCTTTAATACTATTTTTTTTCTGTGTTTGGGTGTCTTTTGGAAAACATACCAATACTTTATTTTAATAATTTATGCAACGATTAAATTTACAAAAGCATAAACTTTTACTTTTCGTTTTTATATCCTTTTGGAAGTTTAGTGATTTCTGTGTACTTCAGTTTTTTTATCACAGCATTTCCACCGTTTATCAACGCATCTCTCAAATGAGCATTCTGTTCCACTCTGAGTAATCTGATTCAGTGGTATGGACCACACCTTCTCCGATTCAATCTCGGAATACATAGAGCCAATAAATTGTTGAAACAGGTCTCTGCTTTTTAAAAAGATATCCAAATAATTCAAACGAAAAGTTTATATGCTTTAAAAATGATAATACAAACTATCGTACACTAAAACAGAAACAATAACAAACAGCGTATTGCACAACTGTGTTCCATTTCCAAAAATGGATGAAACACAAAAATATGTATACTTATGTTATACATTATGATAATCCAAACTAATAGTTAATATTCTTTTAAAAAAGCAATAAATTTTATAAGGGATATCCAGTAATCGGGCAGCTACATACGCACAGTAAATACGTATTTAGTCAATGCCAATTGAAGACTTGCTATTCGGATTAACACAATAATAATTAACTATCTCATTACATTACTTTTAAAATGTTCTGGATTAAATTTTAAAATTCGTGGTGGACTATAAAATTTTAAAATATTCACACTACTTGTGTGCCAAATTTCATTATTGGAAGTACTATAGATTCTTCAGGACATGAAGAACATACAACACACGTAGTACTTCATTTTATAATTGTCTAGACTCGCTGCCAAAAGTTAAGGACATTGTTGAATATGTTAATTTCTGTAAGCTAATCTAAATTTGAGAGGCTGCAATTTGCTGTAGAGTTAGATGGAACTATGCAAATGTGTTATGTAACAACCAATCACAGTTTCGTGTCGACAAATATAAAAAAAGGCAGTCGTATAAGAAGCCAGCATTGTCAAGGATTAGAGGTGTTGCATGTAAGTGCTATAAAAAATGTTTGCAACTTTTGTAGGATTAGTTTTTAAGACGGACGTGTTTCTGTCACTTCCACAACACAAATATCAAATAGTGAGGTCTGCCGTTCTGTGGCGTGCCTTCAAGTTGGGCAATCAATCACTCATGTTGCTCTTTTCTTTGGCGTTCATTCCGTCATTTCATGATTACGCAAACAAGCCAAACAGTTGTGCAAACACCTGTGCCCCCTGCCTAAAGGTTACAACCCCTGTGGTTCATCGATATATTGCTGTTGTTGCAAAGCACTCATCATGCAGGGCTGTGCCAAAGGGCAAATCTTTCCCAATTAAATAAAGATGTCAATGCCATCAAAAAGCAACTCTTTGGAGAATTACCACGTAGTTTTTAAATTTACAAATCTATACACATTACGCGTAACACAAATGAGGCCTTAAAACACACGACAGAGTTTTTTAACATATTGGAACCATCTGGACTACTCTCGCACATATTGGAGCACCAATTATGCTTCTCACAAATATCAATCCACCTTCACTGTGCAATGGCACAACACTTTGTCAAGAAACTCATGCGAAATATTATTGAAGCCACCATCGTGACTCAACATGCTGCAAGTTAAAACGTATTCATTCCTTAAATACCAATCATCACTTCTGATATTACATTCCAATTTAAAAAACTTCAGTTCCCAGTTCGTTTAAGTTTCATTGTCAGCATCAACAAGGCACAATCACTTAAAGTCATACGACTCAGTCTCATTAAACCGTGTTTCTCCCACGGTCAAGTGTTCGAGATTATTTAATACCTTTTTACTTTTTATAAAGATATATCACTTATATTTCTTGCCACATATGGTTATTTTAATAAGTGTACATGTATACTCTCTCGGGGAAAAATAAACAAGTAAAAAATGCAAATTTTAAAAAATTTGTTTTCTTTTCGCACATGGCACAGACTTAATTCATTTCATTTAATTGTTTCTTAAGTTACATTTCACATCTACAAACGTTGCTAATTTTAAAAATTCAGATAAGCAATAAAATAATTCACTTTGTACTCAACAAAATAAAAAAAAAATTACCTTTTATTTTGATCAATTAATCTATTTTATTCAAAATTACCTCAACTTACAAAAATATTTCTAATTTTTCTGTCTCCCTATTATTTAAGTAATTTGGGGTTAAAATATACTTTTTTGCCCAAATCGACACATTTCATTGTTGTGTTCAAAATAAGATACACATTTCAGTTGTAAAATTAAAAAAATAAGTAATTAAATCTCTTTAATTCTTAGAAAATACAATTTTTGGCATTGTTAGTAATATATGCATGTGTATAAGATCGATTTAAAAATAATACAACAATAAACACAAATTTTGCAAGTTTTTATTACAAATTTCAACGAATTTTAAATTTGAAGAAATTTGTAATTTTTAATTAACATCACACAAAAGCAACACAATTGGCTATTAACGAGGGTCTGGTATCAATTCCCTAATTGAGACATCCGAGGTAATTTTTAATTATCGTCGTACTATAGCAACTCAACGTGCTATTTACAACGGTCCGGTATCAATCCCTAAGGAAAAGATCCGAGGCAATTTTTAATTAACGTCGTACAATAGCAACTCCACGGGCTCTTGACAGCCGTCCGGGATCAATCGGTTTAGGAAAGTATCCGAGAAAATTGGGTAATTTTTAATTAACGTTCTCAAGCACTACAACTACCAATTAACTAGGGTCGTAGTTAAATCCAATAAGTGAAATATACGTGGACAACCACGGTCATATCATAACATAACACCTCAGATGGCACCCCACCCTCCAAGTAATTGTGACGTCACACCTATTCACTCTCATCGCAATTCCAATTTCACAATAACGAGGCCATCACGCCGTTGTCCGTGGTGTTGGTTTGCGGAGCAAACATAACGGGAATGTGTAGCAAACACCGGTGGTTCCCAAAGGTTCCCAATGGACACACCTAACCCCACAAAGTACAGCATGGGCAACGCAGTGGCCAGTATATATATATATTTATATATATATGTGTGTGTGTAAAATATTGTATTTTACATAAATGTATCGTTAAATTGGAATGAACGTCCTCTACAAGTTTAAATTTTAAATGATTGCATCGAATGCAGTCTTCATGTCTTTCCAAAAGAAACACCATGTTTTAATGCCCTAACCATCTCCTGCATCGGTAAATTAATCGAAATCTTAAAATTCATGACTTAACTACTTTCATATCTATATATATTTAATGTTGAATTTTATTGTCAGTTTCAAGGATAATCTCCAGATTTAAAATTGCTATTGATTGATCGAGATAAACAGGAGTTATTCATGAACTGGTGATATGATGCCTAACAGGATAAGTCTACAAAGAAAATGTAAGTTTGTTGAATGCACATGTATAAATGTGCTTTCTTGGTATAATCGCTTGAGAAATGCTCAATAATTGGCATAATCGTTTGAAATATACTCATTGTTCTCATAAGCGTTTTAGAAATGTTCATTCGTGTCATACACGTTTGAGAGATGTAAATTCCTGGCATAGCGGTTTGTAATCAAAAATCGTGGCTACATTTATATAGTAAAATATAACTGATATTACGATCAACTAAAAAGTGAATAGTGAGTCATTTAAATATTTAATAGAGTTCATCTATATGACATAACTGTAAGAGCCATAGTATTCAAAATTCATAAATGAAAATTTCAACCATTATTTCAAAAATCCCATTCTTCACTTTTGTGAAAAAAATTTTTGGTTGCCCCATGAAATCACAATAATAAGAAAAATTTAGCGTAGCGCAAAAACTAATTATTGGAATGAGCTAAAATTCTGTATGTCATATTAGAAGATCTTCTGAATAGCTTCCGAATATATATATATAGTTAAATTTTAATTCACAATTTATTCAAAGATTAATTTAGTAATTATTATTGTATACTAAAAACTATTTTTATAATACAGAATTAGGTGGATTTTATTTGGGTTCTTAAGAAGTAACATGAAAGTAAATATCAGCGCTAGAGAAATATATTTTTAGGAATATACCCATAAAAGTCTTTGAAACTGATTTCAGATTAGGTTCTCCAATATTTCTGTACTTATGACATTAAAACAACAAATCCAAATGACGAGACGGTTTGTGACACAGCAGTTAAGGGTTAAAGGGATTGGGTTAGAAACGGTTTAAATGTCTCTGAAGTCACAGTGATAAGTATTTTAAAATATTAATTGCTTGTTGGTTTGGAATATAATCCGTTGAAACGGTAATATTTTCAATTTCCTTAAAATAGAACCTTCATAAGAAATAAGAACATAAGAAATCTTTGAACAAGGATGGAGAACCCTTTCCCGTCCTCCCTACCATTTAGTGCTTCCGTCTCTAGGTAGGGATATGGCCTTGTAGGACGTATAGACGTGGAAGTACTTATACAACCATACTCATCCGATCCATCTAGGCAGTTTTTAACTCCATCGCATTTCCAGTTGCCTTGAATACAACGGCGGGTGTCATCACACCTTATCCAATTTTTTGGACAGTCAGTTCGAACTTCAAGATCTAAAACAAAAGTGAAAGGTTACATTTTAAGGTGTAGTTCGAAAAAGGTAAAGCTACGTCAAGTACTAAAATAAAGAAACGTCTAGCTTTATAGTCCTAGGTTCTTAAGCACGCCCGGAACTAATATTCATGCATGCTGGAAGACAGCAATTCTAAGTTGTTGTCATAAGAAGCTAAAGGTAAGAATAAACATCTCCTTTTTTTTCAAATGCAACTACAAAACGTTCAAAGGGCGTTACATAAAAACTGAGAGTAGAATCATAAAAAATCAAGAAATATATTTACAGAAAAAATTCATTATTATTTTTCAAAATACTTTCCCTTAGATAATATGCAACGGTCTCATCGTTCAACCCACTTTTCAAAACAAGGAGAGAAGCCTTTTTCTGGAAGCTCCTTCAAAGAACCCTGCACTGCTGAAAACACTTCAGAATCTGTATTACATTTTCTACCACGGAGCTTCTCCTTCAACGTCGGAAACAGCCTGAAATTGCATGTTGCGAGATCTGGACTGTAAGGGGGATGTGGCATGATTTTAATATTTCATTTACTAATATAGTGCTGAACAGAAGTAGTGACATCCGGACGAGCATTATCGTGATGTAATGTACAATTCCCTACCAGTTCATGTCGCTTTCTCGATATGTGTTGTCGCAAAATTTTCAAAATTGAAGTATAATATTCACTAGTCACAGTTGTTTTCGGAGGCACAGCATGCTGAGAGATTACACCTTTATGATCAAAGAAAGTAATCATCATGACCTTTCCAGCATATATGGTTTGTCGGATTTTTTTCAGAGGCGGAGAATCAGTGTGTTTCCATACACTTGTTGTGGACTTGGTAAGGGGATCAAAATGATGCACCCAAGTTTCATCACCTGTTATTACAGTCTTTAGGAAATTCGGATCATTTTGAAGCATCGGTTTCCACTCACAACATTGGTGAATTCTTGTTTGCATTTGTTCTTTAGTAAGGTGATGAGGGACCCATCTGGAACAAACATGGCGAATCAGTAAATTGTTGCATAGATTGCGAAATATCGACGTTTTCGAAATATTAGTTGATGCCGCTATCTCCTCATGTGTCATTCGCTGATTTTCTTTGCAAGCTTGCCCACACACTGTTAAAATTTCGGTCATTCACAACACTTTCCGATCGGCCAGGCTAAGGAGCCAGTTCTGTAGACAAACGTCCTTTTTTTAAATCACGATGCCATCTAAAAATCGTCGACTCACCAAAACATTTGTCGTTGTAAGCTTCTTTCATTAATTTAACTGTTTCTGGAGCTGTTTTTCCCAAACGATAGCAAAATTTTGTGGCAGAACGCATTTTGTTTTTTAACTTTGAATCACTCACCTCCATTTCTGTAGGGAAAATAAGAACAGTTCTTTAAACAAGCACGAAACTGGGAAAATAAAATCGTCTGTTTCGTTTAGAATATTTATAATTGTACAGTTAACAGTTTGAAAAAATCGCCTGCTTCGTTTAGAATATTTATAACTGTAAAGTTAACAGTTTGAAAAAATCGCCTGCACTTTTATTTTTTAGTTTCGCGCTGTTGCCACTACGTATAAAATTCACTCTCAGTTTTTATGGAACGCCCTTTGTAAATGAATATATTTTTTGAATTATAATTTTAAATTTCAAGTGAAACAATTTAAATGACATGGTAACTGTCATACTCATGCACTTATTATTATTCAAATATTAGCATGAGTTGGTTCCAGTTACGTTTTCTCACAGATCTTCACGCGTATATTAACTTACACAAGGTAAAATTGTGATTTATATGTGAAGAACAAAATTTTACAATTGTGTTTAGGTCCAAAGTACTTGCTTAGGATGCCGCTTTAATCTCTTCCCTTTGTCATTGGAGCTCAGTAGAGCACAAACACTTGGAACTAAGTTTAGAGATTTTAGTGGTAGATACGCCTTTAAATTTGTTTCGGTATATGAATCGCGATCATGAAACTGTCACGTATTTTGCATATATATCTCGTAAACTAATAATGATAATGCAATGATGTAAAAAGTACTGGATAATAAATAAATATATATATATCATTCAAATACGTAATTTAATGAAAGATCAAAATAAAAATAAAAATCATATGTATTAAACCAGAAAACGAAAGTTAGAAGAAAAGTTAAAACTAACCATGCAAGCGCGTTTAAGAAAAAAAAATATATATATATATATATGAAAGCCACAAATGCATTACTTACCGCAGTAAAATTCGTCAGAATTGTCTCCACAGTTGTTTACTTTGTCGCAGAAACTACTTCGCGGAATACAATAGCCATTAGAACATTGAAATTATTCATCAGGACAGGGTATGGGTAGATCTTGAAGACAGTAAGCTTCATCAGATCCGTCATCGCAATCCACATCTTTGTCACAGATCCAAGTAGTTTTAATGCACTTATCTTTCTTTGGGCAGGTTATATAATTTGGATCGCATCCTTGAAAGAGAAATAAAACGTAGGGGCACTTACAATAATTGACCTATCGGGATTCTACTGCATATGTGTGACGGTGTCCTTTATCGTGGACCCCATCAGCTGCTGCAAGAAAACTGATATTGCCGACATATATACTAGGTTCGTCGCATTCTCTAAAAGTATTGGTGTCAAAGACATTTTGTATGAACCTGATATGGATCCGGTGTTCTTGAAAAAGCATACCCAAGATGAGCTCTGGATAAACGAAACTAAAATTTACCTTGAAACTATGAAACAGAGACACATTCATTTCACTCGAACATTGTTATGGTCGTTCACGCCAAAAGACACGTAAGTTATCAAAAACCAATTTGAAGGTCTTGTTAAGAGGTTTTTGAAATCCAGGGTGAAACTGATCGTGAGTACGAACTCTTAACTCAATAAATATTACCTAACACAGTTAACTATCATCTGCGAAAAATTGGATTAAGACTATTCAAAGAAAATATGAAACACGTCGAGAATTTGACAAACCAAATACTGTTGTAACATGAGTTGGTCCGTCTTCCTACATCCCGTAAACAAGTTTAATTTCCTTATTTTAGTTTCCAGTGGTCACGCCCTCCACAACAACGTTAAAGATCACGGGTATTTCTTAGACACACTATTTTGAAATGTAAAATTAATTGTAAAGGGTGTTAAAATTTAAAATGTAAAGGGTGTATTTATTTAAATCATGCTTTAAATAATATCAATAAAATACAGATATAATAAAAAATTAAAAATTAATCGAACTTTAGATGTAAAAAGGAATAGACAGTCGTCATAGTCATTGAATCACAGTGTTACGTTCTTAGCAAATGTACTTGGAGTGTTCTAGACATAAATTTCTGATGAATTTCACAGTTAAATCTAGTGATTCTAGTGCGCTTGTCATTTTGGCTGATTGTAGTAAGATTAACATGATAAACTAGGGGGCCTGCCCCCTGCTCGCTAACGCTCGCCAACCCCCGGAGGATTGCTTCGCAATCCTCATTGTTTCGCTGCGCGAACCTATGCTCGCTTCGCTCGCCTCAATGAAGGCATGTGTCCTAGCAGATGATATTATTTACAAAATATGTTACCAAAAAAATGTTTTTCAAATCTAAATTTGCTGTATTACAGAAAAAATATATACAGTATCTCTAAAATCAGAATTCAAATGAAAACTTTGTACAAATTTTGACTCGAAATGTGAGTGTTGCTTTGGAAATTGAATACCCAGCATGTTGTTTGTGTGTACATTTTCCCAGCACTCAAACGACCCACACTTTTTCATTGAGTTTGTTGCCGAAAGTTGTAGTGCAAGCGTCTTGTTGAACTATAATTGTTGTCCCTGAAAAGGACCGTTTTTTAAATGGCCCTGAAAAGAACCTCCGCTTTCTTTGATTTCTATTATAAACTAACTGCAACAGCTCATTAAAATTTCCTTTTTTTTTTCAATAAAATTTTATCCGATAACGCTATAAATTCAATCGATGCGCGAGACCTCGCGATAAACGAGCAATCGTACAGTGTTGCCAAAAAGCGATTACAAATAACGTCTTTTTTGCGTGCCACGTAAGAGAATTATATATATAGATATTTCTTGTAACTGAAAATAAAACAGATATAATAAAAACTTAACGGTCTTATCTGTTAAATGCAAATGACGAATCTGCAGAGACCTATAAACACTTTAAAATTCAAATTATGACTGAAAGTCATTATAAGTGAGCGGGAGGAATAGACAAGAGAGAGTATTCGTAGAGACATCTGGTCTAAAAATATATAACTAAAATACACTCTAGTGAATCTACCACATACGCGCGATCGCTGGAAGGTTAATATGGTCTTCATAAGAACTTAAGAATAGCCATAACTCATTCAATGAAAAGTCTGATCAAGATACAAAAAAATACTACACAATGTAGTAAGCTAAATACGTTTATACCCTAGTTAGTCGGTCTTCCTACATCCCAAAAATAAGTTCAACTGCCATATTTCCTGATTGAAGATGGCACTGCAACAAATACAGGAAAGACTAATAGGGTGAAGCATCAGATTAACTTTCCAAATGGTTTTGACGAGATATCTAGTACATCAAGATCTGACCAATTTTGATACAGAAGGATAAATGATCATCACGATATAGCCGATTTTCATATGGTGACTTGATCAAGTTCCGGTCAAATTTCTTCTAATTTCAATGTATCTCTTCTATCAAGGTCTGGTAAGTTTTGCTAATGACTTACAGAAGATATAAGATCTCAAAAAATGGACATTGAAATTACCCCTATCCAGTATCAAGACTACTGAATGAAGTCTGCAGTCTAAATAAATGTTCATTTTGAATACGACTATATTTTAGTCAACATGTAAAGTAGTTGTATTTTTGTAGTTATGCAACAAATCACTTGTTAACCATGTCTTTAACCTCTGACCTCTCGTTGGATACCGACGTGCCTAAATTATGGGCAGTGGCGCAGCGAACGATGTATGTTGGCGGTTACCGGCACTCCCGAATTTTCTAATATATTAACTTTTCATGTGTAAATGTTACAGTGTTAGTTTTTGTTGTTAAATGTAAGCTTCTTTTTAGTTTCGCTCCACAAGCTTCTGATTTAAGTTTACAACTGGCACCCTAGACGTGAGGCCAATGTGCACACTTTTTCGCTCCTGGGTCACTTAATTTTCTGATCAAAATGGCGAGCCGACGCTGACAACCTTGACCTGGTAAGTGCAATTTTATTTTTGATCCATAGATGATGCGTGTTTTTCTTTCGTCGGTATTTTCGCACTTCCTGTGCTACTGTTAAGCTCGAAATTTTAATCCTTAAATTAGTCGGGTTTGTCAGCTAGGCAGTTAACTTAGAAATCAATGTTTTTAAGTGATTTTGTCGATTGTTTTTTGTAAGTAACTTTTTGTAAGATTGTGTGTAAATGTATAGCACAGTATTTTTTTTTAATTGGGTGTTTTAGATAAGAAAAGTAAGAGTGAAAGGTAAGAAAGTGCAATCCTGCATTTGAGTAAGAAAATAGCGCAACCTGCACTTGAAAATTTTAAAATACAAACTGCAATCTTGCAGTTAAGTGATAAAATAAAATGTGCAACCCTGAACTTGAATTTTAAAATCGAAAGTGCCATCCTGCAATTAAGTAGAAAGAAAATAAGGATAAATTGCTTTAACGTTTTGTAGATATCTGTTCAGTTTTTATATTTAAAAGTTATCTTGAATTTGTTGCCTTTTGTAAACTGAAATTTAGGAATATATAGTGTTCTCATTGCGTAAATTATATAGTGTTTTCATTGGGTAAAATATATAGTATTCTCATTGCTATTTTGCTATACTGTTTACATATCATATTTGTAATTAATTGTGTATTTTATGAGCAACTCTATTTTACGCAAACAAAAACACTACCAACAAATACTAGATTTTTTTAACAGTTAAGAATGAGTATATTTTACACAAACAACAAAACACTACCAACAAATAATATAATTATTTTTACAGTCCTGAAGGACAATATTTTACGCAAACAAACAATAACACGACGACAAAGTACTGCTTCAAGGCTTATATAATAGCCTTCTTTGGGAGAGGTAGAAAGCAGGACTTGCAAAAACTTGCCGAGGAATTAAGTGTGGCTCTCGAAGAAGATTCATTCACAACATTCGCGACATCAAAACAGCCATAACGGGTGATGTCGATTACAACGAGTTATACACTTCTGAGCTGCTAAATACCATAATAGATGAAAGAAAAACCAAGAAAGAGAAAATAATCACCATGGAAGAAACAAACCGGGACAAAGAGCGAGACTTTGAGTTGGAAAAGCTGCGTCTGACTATTCAATCTCATAGAAGTCACTCCGAGGTGGGGAATCCATTCCTTACTGACACCGAGTTACCAAAGTGGGAGTTAAGAAACTTCCTTCCTACTTACAATGCAAAGGAAGACGACATGAGACTTTGAGATTTGAATTTTTTTTAAAGACAACTAAAGTTCTTGAAGATCTCTAGGATCAGGTGGGTCTCATACCTGATCGGTGTACTACCAACATACATGGCAGAAATCATTGCCAGAGAACCAGAAGAACAATCTCAAGACTATCAATATATCAAGGACCTCCTCCTCAGGCGTTATAAGTTAAGTGCATAAATGTTCCAGCAGATGTTTTGCCATCACTGGAAAAGCCCTGAAAGTACCTGGTGTGACTTCTATTTTTAAATAAACACGTATTTTGAGGGCTGGCTCTCTGAACTCGATATAGGGAACTTTGATCAGCTCAAAAACCTAATTGTAGCTGATCATATGAAAAAAAGAAGTTATCCCGAGTAAAAGGAGCACTTAGATGAATAGGCAAATCGAAATGTACTGGTTGACCTAGATAACAAACTGGATACATACGACAGTCTGCGTTCCAGCTCTAAAGGAAATGCATAAATAGCAGCTAGAAGAAATCCTGGACTGCAAGGAATGAAAATCCAAGATCATTACCATCTAATAGGGAATATTATCAGAAGGACAGTGTCGAGAATGAAACCCGAACAGAACGTCCACCCCTTACTTGCTATAGATGTGGTGCCACGGGGGTCATTAGGTCCAGGTGTACAAATTGTAACCCAGCTGGAAAGACTGATTCAGCACGGTTTGGGACTATTAAATTGCATTCTTGTAGGACCTCATCGAGTCAGATGGCCACACTTAGTATTAAAAGCAAGTATTATTAATGTAGTTTTATTAGTTAAACAACAAACGAGTATTAACCCCAGTGTAACACCAACAGGCAAACCCAGTAGAGAGTAAAAAAAATCGAGATTTAAAACCACGATTAGCTATTTTTGTAGGAAAAGATCACACCTCTTAGGAGGACAAGTTGACACTTATACGGTTTGTAATGAACACCCACAAATGTGAAACAACAGGCCAAACATCGCATTCCTTCAGTTTGGCAGTAAATTGCGAACTACTGATGATGTTGCCCATGACCTCAGAAGTGTGATTGCCAATGACAATTTTGTGGCAGAGATCACTCCTTATCTAAAGAGATTTGTCAGTATGAAGAGTACGCCAGTATAAGCAAGTGAAGGAGAAGGTTGAGGAGAAGTAAGACTATCGGAAAGAAATTGCCGACAGGAAGAGACATTCAGATGTTAAATTTAATCCTGGAGATACTGTCTAGGTATCGACACACCCTGTCAGCAATGTTACAAAGGAAAAAACAGCAAAATTCATGCCACGGCGAGATGGACCATACATCATTTTATTATTTTAACACAGAGGTCACCCACAAAGTACGAGGTTGCTAACCTAAGTAACCCTGATGTTCCAATTGGAGTCTACCATTCGTTAGCTCTGAGACTACACCTAAACCTAAATTCCTCACCATTAGTCCCACTTTGTAAAATAGGAAGACCAAGAAAAAACTAAATGCTGGTCCCTTATCGAGGCGATGTCGGTACCAGAGGGGGAGGATGGAACAAATCACTTGTTAGCCATACCTTTAACCCCTGACCTCTCGTTGGATACAGACGCGCCTAAATTCTAGCCAGTGACTCTGGTGCAGCGAAAGATGTATGTTGGCGGTTACCCGCACTCCCGAATTTTCTAATGTATGAACTTTTCCGGAGTAAATATTAAAGTAAGTCACGTCCTACAAGCTTCTGACTTAAGTTTACAGTTATCGATATTTATAATTTTAAAATGCAAGACACGTATAGTGTTTTGTATATTTCCCAATCTGCACTCGATTCTTTAATATATTGTACCTTTAATATTTCTTTCCGAGGAAATTAAGCACAATTTTCAGTAAATTGACTGTTAAAGCAATATATGTAATAAAACTAAACTGACTTCACTTTTTATAAAACGTTTTTCCAAGTAAATTAAAATCCAATTTAAAGGCGGTCGCCATAATAAGTCGAAATGAGGTAGCTTAAAAAAAAACATTTTACTCAAAAACTACCGAAGTAAATGAACGAAATTGTATTCACACAGCTTAAATTTGCAAAGTTGATTACAATCAAAATTTACACACGTTTCAATTCATTACTGTTTTAATAATAAACGATTTAATAATTAATACATAACAATAAGATAGAGAAAAGCTACTGTTAAACTAAAATAAGGCACGTTTTTTGGGCCACCTAACAATTTATTACAACATGATAAAGGAGCTAATTAGTTTAGGAGGTAAAAGGAAATAACTGAATCAACCATGTAACATTTGCTATGAGTTTCAGCCACTCATAACTTTTTACACCTAGGTACACTAGACGTTTGTTCCGTTTTACATCTGAACAGACACCAAACATTTGACACCAGACGTTACAAAAAACCCACATGTAACTTGTGGTTAACCCTCTAAGCTGTCACGACGAGATATCTCGTCCATCAGGATATGATCAATTTTGCGAATGCCGAAATACATCATCATCAGTGCCGATTTGTTTGTGATGAAAAGATAAAGATATAGTCAGTTTTGTTTCGACGACGAGATATTTCGTACATTAGGTTAGGTCAGTTTTTCCTAATATAAAGAGATACCTCGTCGTAAGTACGTATTTTATATTAACGTCACAGTGGAGGAACACAACAGCCTAATGATGATTATCCGGCATTCATTTTAAACGTACCATGCCGAAGTGTGGATAGCTGTAGCAAAGATGGATTTAAACAAGCATATATATGTATATATATATATATATATATATATATATATATATATATATATATATATATATTTATATATATATATATATATATATATATATATATAATAACAACATAAAATATACAAAATAACATAACACACTCAAAATAACAAAAAATAACCAAACAGCCGGGGTGCATTAACCAGAAACGAAACTCGAAACTACCCATGCAAGCGCATGCAATGCATGCATTTCTTCATTTTTTAAGACTTTTGTTACATTTTTTTTAGAAATTCTTGTGTTTTGAAATATATATATATATATATATATATATATATATATACAGAGGCGCACATTTTTTAAACGATTTTGGTTAGCGGTAATAAAATCGTTTGCTGCAAAAGAAATAATTTCAGTTGTACTATGTTTTTAAAAGTCAAAATTATTGTCTGCGGCTTGATAGGTTTGTTTTTGTTCAAAAGGGCGTTTTAAACGACGCAGTGCTTCGAAGGCTATATTTATGCTCTTTCCGAAGAGAAATATTGATATTCCGTTATCCAAAAATGATGTGAGAGTCATGGTTTTGTGATTATCTAAAGCGTCGATAGGTAATATCGTCAACAAGAAAGGAAAAAAACGTCAAATTGGAGCCTCAAGTGGGACAAAAATTCGAAACAAGTATCCAAGGAAGAAACGGACATCTTCGACTATTGCCAAGGTACGTTGTTTATGTTAAAAGAAAATCCCCCTAGTTAAAGGACAATTGAAAAATCATTAAAATGCTCGGTGTCCACTGTAAACAAAATGATAAATGTTGATTTAAATCTTAACAAAGTGAAAAAACGCAATGTGCATCGTCTTTCTCCAAAGCATATCGCTGTACGCAGGACACGCTGCCGAATATCTATATGAGAAACACTTATCCAAAGAAAAATGGAAAAAAATTGTCACAATAGATGAATCATGAGTGCATTTAAATGATTGCAGCAAAAAAAAGAGCCATTTATTATCATAAAAGGGAAGAAAAAAATTTAAGTACATGGTTCACAGAATCGAAAGAAAGTTTTTCTAAGGGATTCATGATTGTTGCTGGTTTTTCATATAACGCAAGTTAAAAGTAAAGAGATCGGGAAAAATATCAAGATTAACTCCAAATACTATCAGGAACATATTTCATCACTAATTTTTCTGAATGAAATACCATCCCTTTATCCACAGTGCCATCAATTGTGGAACTTCATCAAGACAAAGCTAGCAGTCACACATCAAAATGCACTGTAAATTTCCTAAAAGAAATGGAACAAAAAACCGGTATCAAGGCCATACCCTTCACTGATATCCCTACTAAATCTCACGATGTATCACCTATGGATTTTTGTGCTTTCGGTCTTTTAAAAACGCACTATCCAAACCTCGTCCCACAACCCTTACAGGAGTCTGGAAAGATGTT